>JAWNPC010000218.1:0-600000 GCA_035045365.1 Drosophila leonis | reverse complement strand
CATAGACGCAACTAAATCTTTTATAGTCCACTACCCGGTATATTTAAAAGAATTAAATAAACCTTTTAGTAAATGCATTACCATAATTTTTCGATTTGAAAATGTTTATGTAACTATTTTATTAAAGTATGGTCTAATATCGATATCTGTAGATACATTTATATAACTTATATATTGTACATACATATATGCAGGTGTAAGTATGCACATATGTACACACATATGTGTGAAGCGCATTTGGAAGTCCACAAGATCGAACAAAACCCAAAATCGTTCACATAATTCTAAATACCCCACACGCCAAAGGAAATGTACTAATATAAAAATGTGTATGTGCAGTCCACAAAATCAAGCAACCACAGGCAGCAAGAGTTTCGCACACAAATACTCATATATGTATGTAAGCAAGGGACTGTGTGTGTGTGTGCATGCTGGTCTCAAAAACATATTCGCTAAGCGCACCAACGCTTTCATACCCTTCACACAATAATAATAAATTGTAAACATTTTGCATGAGCATGGCACACCCTTTCAACAATTTGGTATACTCTTCTCTCAAAGGAAAGAATGAAACGTCTCGACGAACGAATTTCAATTTGGGTACGCTGCTGGTTGTGTGTACGCCATACGTGTATATGTACTTGAGAGAGCAGAGAGAGAGAGAGAGAGTAAGGAAAAAATAGAATGGTAGTTCTTTATATGAGAATGTACATTTCGGTGAGCGCCGCAGCGAACTGATTTTGCCGGACCAATTTTTACTGGCTGAGCCTAAACCGACCGAGCCGAGCAAAACGAAGTTGAGTGGTCCACCACGCACAAGTTTTTCAGTGTGGAATAACTTTGTTCTAGTTGACGCATCTATGTGTTGTATGGTTAGTGGTTGCATTTATATTTAATACATTTTTAATTTTTGTTATATTTTGGATACTGGCCCAAAATTTTACAAAAATGTTCAAATTGAAGGTTAGTTACAAATATAGAAAAATGTGAATGTTTGCGATTTTATACAATCGAAAAATATTCAATATAATATGTAATCATATGCTGAATTTCATTGAAACCCATTAGGTATCACGGAAGTAATTAAACAAAAAATGTTGTCAATTGCAACAACATCTGACCAGCAACCCACCACCGTTAGGTCATGACGCATTTATTCTATGCGTGTACATTCTAACGCGAGCATTCTTTTCTGTTCTAAGAATCACAACACTTACAGCTGACACTGATGAATTTTGTTATAATTCTTAGCTGCCTTTAGTTTCGAATTTGCTACTGCTTGTCTAAGTAGTTCATTACTGGTGTTAATAGAAGCGAGGCACGCCGTGCCGTGCAGATCTCGGTTCAAGCCCCGCCGATGTCAAAATTTTTCTTTTCACACACAATGACGGTGTCGGTAGAGGTGATGCGCTTTGATCAGTAGATTTTGGATCGACCTGTCCGTCTGTCTGTCTATCGGTCCGTCTGTCCGTCTTTTAATATTTAAGATTTAATTTAGATTAATTTATATTTTATACAATTTCGATTTTTGTTATATTTTAGATACCGGCCAAAAATTTAATTTTATTTATTTAATTTTACAAGCTTAAATTTTTCTGCGTTAATAAATACGTCGGACGGGGTTCAGGGGATCTCCTAGTCGGGCATCCCCGACTAGAGTTTTCTTACTTGTTGTAAATCAATTGTTTAAACTTTCAACAATTATTTTGCTTAGAGTCGTTCAACTTCAACTCATTTTCTGGAAACTTACCTCCATCGTGAATAATAATAAATTAAAAAACTGATTTTAGATACACCGAACATCTACTTCGAATCTTGTCTTTTTTCGTCGTCTTTATACATACTATGTATGTACATACATATGTACATACATATACATATTAACATGCAATCTTGCACATTTGTCATTAAAGTATCAAAAAGAATTAATCTAAGAATCTAATTTAAAGTCTATACTTTAACATTTTCCGCGCCCGGTCGGGTAGATCATATATGTACAGTCTGTCAAGAATGAGTTGGCACACTGAAAAAAAATGTAATTTTTTGACTTTGGATGCAAATATCTAAGTCATTAATGCATAACAAATTTTTTTTAAAATAGGAATCTGTTTAATATTATTTTATTAATTTAAATATAAAATTAGAAAACATAACATTCAATATGTCAAAAAAAAATCAACAAAAACAAAGATCACTCAAAAATAACAGTGTCAATAATGTGTTGGCACTGATCGTTTTGCACATCTGCTTTGCTCTCGTTCTTAGAAGTAACGGTATTTTACTGTTATTTTTTCATATTCAATGCATCTATGAACGTTTTCTTTCACATTTCTTGCCATTTGATTGTCAATTTTCGCTAGTTACGCATTAAAGCACACATTTAAATTTTTTAAATATGCCTGGAAAGCGATTGAGCTTTGAGATGGTGCAGCTCATCTACTACAACCACGAGATGGGCAAATCTGTTCCAGAATTGATGGACATGTTTTCTGTGCCCAGGAGAACGGTTTATAATGTAATAAACCGGGCCGAAAAAGAAAACAGGCTGCTTTTAAAGACGGGAGGAGGGCCGAAAAAAAAGATAACTGAACGAGTAGAGCGGCTTATTCTAAGAAAAGTGAACGCTAATCCGCATATTTCAGTAAGAAGTCTTGCCAAAGAGCTGAAGGAAGAATGTGGTATATGTGGCTCACATGAAACGATGCGCAAAGCCCTCGTGAGCCATGGGTACAGTTCGAGGGTACCACGGAAAAAGCCTCTGTTATCAGAAGCAAATATTGAAAAGCGCTTAAATTTTGCTGTAAATATGGTTAGTCACCCCGCAGAATATTGGGATGACGTCATATTTTGTGACGAAACAAAAATGATGCAATATTATAATGATGGTCCTCCCAGGGTATGGCGCAAGCCATTGACAGTTCTTGAAAACAAAAATGTAATTCCGACTGTTAAATTTGGCAAATTATCGGTTATGATATGGGGGTGTATAGCAAGCAAAGGAGTTGGAGAGATTGAAATTATTGAAAGCACAATGAATGCGGAGCAGTACCTCCAAATTTTGAAAACAAATTTAAGAGCAAGTGCGGAGAAATTCGGCTTTATGAATGGCAACAAGCCAAATTTCAAATTCTATCAAGACAACGATCCTAAGCACAAAGAGAACAATGTCCGCACTTGGCAGCTATACAACTGTGGCAAAGTGATTGACACACCCCCCCAGAGCCCGGACCTTAACCCTATTGAGCATTGTTGGCATACTTAAAGAAAAAAGTTGGAAAAACGTAATCCTAAGAGCCGCTCACAACTAAAATCGGCTATAATTGAAGAGTGGGAGAAAATCCCTCTTGATTTTATTCAAAGCCTTATTTCTTCCATGAAAAAACGCCTTCAACATGCTTTAAATGCCCAGGGAGGCCACACTAAATATTAAAATTACGTTAATTAATCATAGTTTAGACTTAATTTTAAGTTAAGATGCATAGATTGTGCGAAGTGTGCCAAACACATTATTGACACTGTTATTTTTGAGTGATCTTTGTTTTTGTTGATTTTTTTTTGACATATTGAATGTTATGTTTTCTAATTTTATATTTAAATTAATAAAATAATATTAAACAGCTTCCTATTTTAAAAAAATTTTTTTATGCATTAATGACTTAGATATTTGCATCCAAAGTCAAAAAATTGCATTTTTTTTCAGTGTGCCAACTCATTCTTGACAGACTGTATGTAACTTTTCCAGTGCACATTGATCTACCTGAAAAATGTAGAAAATTTCGCTCTAAAGCTGACGATTATGTTTTTTTGAATTGCTACGCCCCCAACGAGCGTATATGTACATACATATATTTAATTAAAGTTTAAATTCTAGAAGTCAACAAAACACAGTAAAATTTTGTATTCCTAGCTATACTACACATACATATACTATATATAGCAATAGAGCAGTAAATTTATATTTTTATAAAAATTACTAAATATTCAGATCCGATTTACGTCTTGTGGCAGAAAACAAGAGATAATTGGCCAAATACAATACTAAAAAATAAAATGGTGATTGAAATTGCAATTAAAATTGTTTTCATTGTATCACAACTGAAGTTAAGTTAGGTCAGTGACGCATTTATGCTATACATGTACATACATACATATGTACATACATACAGTACATACATATGTACATACATTGAGACTAGAGGGCTGCATGGCTTCACTCGCAACATTTTGTCAAATGAGTTCATTCGAATTGATTTTAATTGAGTGAGTGCGACGCGTAAGTTATATAACTGCTCTCATTATACAAACATATTTTTAAGCGATTTGCGCATCACTAAGAGATGAATAAAGAAAGTCCTTACCTAATTTACACATGTTGCACATTATGAAAGATTCAGCAACATTGTGGAAATCAAATTATGTAGAAAACACCAATGCTCGAATAGTCTAGCAACATGATGAAATTGACTGGTAATAAGAAGAAAAATGAATAAAGATCAGTTCACTTCTGAGACTGGAATAAAGAAGTCAAATAGTGTTAAGAGTTTGTTATACATACTTTGAAACAAGAAACAAAATTGGCGCAGCCGGTAGGATCCCTTTTTTTTAAAAGGATTAGTGATAAATAAGAAAAAATAGTTCAAAATAAAAAGTCTAACTAAACATCAGTTGACTAATTTTTACATTAAATACGAATCAACAAAATAACACGAAAAGTCTACCTCAACGCTGAGCAATCAGAAAACAAAAGAGGGCAGCTAATTCCGACCAAAGCAGGATGGCAAGAAGCTAACCCACAAATGTCACCGGCGGAATTAATGGAGCAGTTGATCAACAAGGAGCGGCAACTAGAGGAGCTACATCAAGCTTACGTTATGTTACAAGACAACGCCAATGCGGCTCAGAAGGAACGGTTGTTTAAAAATATATATTATTTGGCAACGTTCACGGGAACAGGTGTTATTTCGATTAACTCGTTCTTCAGTAGCATGGAGTACCTTCTCCAAGGAGTGGAGGACTCTCAACTATAACGAGATGCCACTAGGACAATCGTCTACAAGACCATCCAAGGACAGGCGAAGGATGTGGTCATCTGGGAGCTAATCAAGTCAACCCTAAAGCTGAGGTATCGACCGGACACGGAACCCCATCAAATTTACCGTAAAATTTATGAGTTGAGAGTAGACACAGTAAGTGAACTTGTGGTAGAACTACAAAATATGAAGTATAAAACAGACGAATTAACAGTTTACCATCAAAATGATCATTTTATAGATTTAAGTAATGTTGAAAGTTTATTAGTAAATGCAACGAAAGAAATGACTCAAGGCACTTTACTTGATAAAATATATGAAGAAAGAAATTTAAATGCGATTTTAAAAATAATACGATACGAAAATAGTTGTATTAGATACAAAAAATACAAAATAGTTAGATATTAGATATAAGAAAACTTAACCCAATAGGTATAACGCTGAGGCAGAGTCCAGCAAGAAAAATCATGACTACCAAAACGAAAACATCCAACAACAACAATTATCAACAAAATTATAACAATAACAAGCAGTCATATTATCAACCACAAAGTGGTCAAAATAATAATCAACAAAATTACTAACAAAACAACCAACAAAAAAATTACAGAAACAACTCAGTTCAGTACAAACAAAAATAATACTCAACAGAATTCAGGACAGAGCCGACTTAACCCGAATCATCAGCAAATAATTTCACAACAGTCTAAACAGTATAGGTCAGGGATATTAATACTGTTTTTTTTAAGCAGACTAAAAGATAACGATTGTGTAAAATAACAAACAAAGAAGACCCACACCAAGATAAAAATGACAATATATCCGACATAAACATAATAACAAATATAGAAGACATAGAAGACAACTTTTCAATAGCAACTGCACATTCAGCAGAAGAAAATTTACATGATCATTTTCTAATAAAGGAAAAAATAGTAAATAAATATAAAACACAAATAATAATAACAAATTCCAAAACAGAAGAGTATAAAACGATTCATGGAAAAAGAATAATTTTTATAGCAAAACATGACTTCCCAACAATAGAAGAAATTTTTACTAAATACTTAAGAAAAAGAAAAGTAGGCATTTATTCAGATCTACCGTATCATGAGTATACGTAATATATATATTGCAAGAAAAATTAATTCAATTATACTCTAACGACAAACAAATAGAATTCACTAAATGCACACTTAGAGCCCAAGATATAGAAAATGAAACGGAAGCTGTAAAACAAATATCTATCTACCATGCACAAGAGAGTATGCATTCAGGTATTCAAGAGACGTATAACAAAATAAAAAATAAAATATTTTACCCTAAGTTATTAGAATTAATTCAAATAGTTATCAACCAATGTGACTTTTGTAAAGAAATTAAATATGATAGAAACCCAGTTAAAAGCCAATTTGTTAAACAGAAACTCCATCGGATAAGAACCAAATAATTCATATAGACACATGCGTAATAAAAAACACATATTTATACTCTGTTCCCAAAGGGAAAAAGAGTATATTGGTTTTGTGCAATGTCCGTCTTGCTGTCCGTCCGTCTGTCCGTCTGTCCGTCTGGCCGTCTGTCCGTATGAACGCAAACCATTTCGACGCTATTGAAGCTAGAGACTTGAAATTTGGAACACATACTCGTGTATACCCTCGAATTATAAAGTGTTAAGATTTTCCCGATACGCCCACTAGGGGCGTGGCAAATCGGAAAATGCATTTTCCGGAATGTCAGAAACCCTGTTAGTTGAAGTGCTAGAGAGTTGAAATTTGGAAGTATACTCGCGTTGACAACTCAAGATCAAAAAGGTATGGCGGATATATTTACACCCATTGGGGGCGTGGCAAATCGGGTAAAACTGTATCTTCTGCAGTTTTAGAGCTAGAATGCCCAAATTTGGCATGTAAGTTACTGTTAAGATCCTATAAAGATCGATGAAAAAATTCATATATCCACGCCCCTTGGGGGCGTGGCAAATTGGATCTGACTATAAGTGATTTATACATATTCTTCTATATCTCGAGCACTATTGATGCTAGAGACTTGAAATTTGGAATATATACTCGCGTTGACAACCCACGATCAAAAAGATATGGCGGATATATCTACGGCCATAGGGGGCGTAGCAAACCGCAAAAGTTTATATCTCCTAAAGTTTTAGAGCTAGAAGCTTCAAAATCGGCTAGTTGAGTTACTGGTGACCTCCTTTATCGATGACCCAAAAATAATTGTTACGCCCCTTTAGGGCGTGGCGCACCGAAAAATACCCTGTAATTTCCACATTTTTGGAAGGTAAGCTTCCAAATTTTGCTGTTACGTCAATTTAGACTCCTTCTAAAAATTGGCCTTCCAAAAATGTGGAAATTACATGTCTACGACCATAGCCTAGGTCAGTTATTTCGTTATTTTCGTATGTTGGCAATGCTTCAGACGATTCCCAAGTGGCACTGTTAAAAGACTCAATTGGTTATGTAAAGAAAATCAATCATACTTTCAAATTAACAGACAACTCTTTAGTTAACAGACTGCTTTGCATAAAAATTATAAAATGCATGGTGCAGTTATATTTTTTTGTCTAGCTCATAAAATCATCATATTCATACAAACGATTGAAGCGAGCCATAATTTATAAAAATTTTACTCATTTACATATATATTTTTAGAATTTTTAATAAATATATAGTTATTTTGAGTCAGAAGCTAATTCGAGCGGCGACTTTAACAAATTAAGATAAACTTTAAAATGTAATATGCCAGAAGCCCCTATGGGAACAGAGTATCACGCAGTCGGTTGCGCCCGACTGCAACGTTCTTACTTGTTTTTAACTGTTATAGATAAGTTTTCGAAATTTGCAGTCGTTCACCCACTAAACTATAGGAACCATATAACCATTGTACACCAGATCGAAAATCATTTCACAAAAATAGGCAAACCAAATAAGATTGTGGCTGATAATGAATTTAATTCAATAAGAATTAAAAAACTATTAGGACGAGAAAATATTGAATTACACTTAACAAAACCAAACAGCCAAACGGGCAATGCAGATGTAGAAAGACTGCATAACTCATTGACAGGAAAATTTAGGATAACGTATAAAACAGAAGCAGAAAACATATTAGTAAAACAAATTAAGCAAAGGGCAGTAAGAAATTATAACGACAGGTACCACTCTACTATTAAGTGCACACTTTTTGAAGCGCAAAATAATAAAATAGATTTAAAAATAATTAAGAATAATATATAAACCACTGAAATCAAGATGCTTGATAGATACAACCAAAACAGAGAAAATTATGAAGAAAAAAGAGAAGAGGGGTTTATTAAAAACTATAGAGCAGTCAGACACAAAGAGGTACCAAAGTTTAAAAAAGCTAAACTTAAGGATATCAACCCAACAAATATTAAACGTGCTTACAAATTTACAGAAGAAAAGAATGATGACAGGATTGAAGAGTCATTAAATACTTGACCAAAACAGATATGCAGCAATGAAAAAAATAAATATATATATATAAATATAAACAAGTTACTATTCATTATTTATTTATTATTTATTATTTATTCAAAAGGTTATTGACAAAACGAGAGTCAACTTAATAGGTAAACTAAACAAATATAAAGTATAGCCTAAATAAGAACAGGAAAATATATTTCCATAATACCACCAACCCGATGGGGGTATTTTATTTGCCAGTCCGGCCAGCTATGCCCCAAATCACAGCCATGTATGGTCAGTGGTATTATTTTGAACTATGAAAGATAGAAAGTGTTAATGGAAACTTAAAATATATATTATTGAATCTTACGTATAATTATAAATAAAATAATATAATAAAATATAAAGTAATTATTAATAGATTAAAGAAAATTTAATAAACAGAATGAGGAGTAGAGAGATAAAAGAAGAATAGAAATGATTGGGAAATCACTACACAATGTTGGAGATTTGCCAGATCATCAAATTTATGACCTGCTTACTCCTGGGTATTGTGTGTGATTTCCCTAAGATGACCTGAAAGCAAGGATTTTATCAATGGAAGAGAGAGTTCTGAGGAAAACACGTGGTAAAATTTATTATAATTAACGCATAAAACGTGAAACGCGCTATGCAAAGAATAATCCGATGTGCACAATGGTAAATACAGCGGACGAAAGTGTCTGGTTGTTCTGGAAGGAACAGAAAAATTAAGCTGCATTAACAGACGGGATGAATCAATTTTACCTATAATCAAATTATGTAGGAAAACAATCCCCAGGATTGATCATTAATCAAAACAATAATTGTAATCATTACCTACATTATATATTCTTATAAATAAGAAAATTAATAACAATAATAGAATTCAGGAGAATTCTTATCTAAATGGGGGAGAAGTTATGTATAACTCCTCTCATGCCTCGGAATGTCTACTATTATTAGAATTAAACATTGACAAACTAAAATATGTAGCATTAATAGATACAGGGGCAAGTTTAAGTCTAGTAAACAACCAAATTAATGGCCACTCGAAGATTAAGGTTAACTTTTTGTTTTGACCACTTTGTGGTTGATAATATGACTGCTTGTTATTGTTATAATTTTGTTGATAATTGTTGTTGTTGGATGTTTTCGTTTTGGTAGTCATGATTTTTCTTGCTGGACTCTGCCTCAGCGTTATACCTATTGGGCTAAGTTTTCTTATATCTAATATCTAACTATTTTGTATTTTTGTATCTAATACAACTATTTTCGTATCGTATTATTTTTAAAATCGCATTTAAATTTCTTTCTTCATATATTTTATCAAGTAAAGTGCCTTGAGTCATTTCTTTCGCTGCATTTACTAATAAACTTTCAACATTACTTAAATCTATAAAATGATCATTTTGATGGTAAACTGTTAATTCGTCTGTTTTATACTTCATATTTTGTAGTTCTACCACAAGTTCACTTACTGTGTCTACTCTCAACTCATAAATTTTACGGTAAATTTGATGGGGTTCCGTGTCCGGTCGATACCTCAGCTTTAGGGTTGACTTGATTAGCTCCCAGATGACCACATCCTTCGCCTGTCCTTGGATGGTCTTGTAGAAGATTGTCCTAGTGGCATCTCGTTTTAGTTGAGAGTCCTCCACTCCTTGGAGAAGGTACTCCACGCTACTGAAGAACGAGTTAATCGAAATATCACCTGTTCCCGTGAACGTTGCCAAATAATATATATTTTTAAACAACCGTTCCTTCTGAGCCGCATTGGCGTTGTCTTGTAACATAACGTAAGCTTGATGTAGCTCCTCTAGTTGCCGCTCCTTGTTGATCAACTGCTCCATTAATTCCGCCGGTGACATTTGTGGGTTAGCTTCTGCCATCCTGCTTTGGTCGGAATTAGCTGCCCTCTTTTGTTTTCTGGTTGCCAGCGTTGAGGTAGACTTTTTGTGTTATTTTATTGATTTGTGTTCAACGTAAAAATTAGTCAACTGATGTTTAGTTAGACTTTTTATTTTGAACTGATTTTTAGTTCGGCATTTATCACTGAATCCTTTTAAAAAAAAGGATCCTACCGGCTGCGCCAATTTTGTTTCTTGTTTCAAAGTATGTATAACAAACACTTAACAATATTTGACTTCTTTATTCCATCTTTCTTTAGGCTTTAAACAAACATTCATACGCAGTCTTTGAGTTTTTAATTGCTGCACTACGTTTTATTTTATTCTTTCGTATGTTTCTGACATTGCTGCAGGTGTGCGCAGCAGGTTCGTCTTCGTACAGTAGAACTAAATTCATTCAAAATATTCTTAAAAACTAACAAAAAAATTTTTTTTTAAGTTTTTATATTTTGTAGGGTAGCCTTGATTCTTTATAACGGCTTTTAGTCTATTTGGCATCGATAATACTAGGTTTTCTACATAAACTTGATCGATTTTTATTCACTCCTCTTTTAAAACCTCTACAAGTTTGGCTTTTGAGCTAATATGATGCTTCCTGATATTTTTTTCTAGCATATGCCAACAATGCTCTATTGGATTTAAGTCAGGACTTTGGGGAGGTGTTTTTAATATGTGTAGGGTGTTATATGCCAAGTACATTTTCGTATTATGAGCCATGTGCTTAGGGTCATTATCTTGTTGAAAAAAAGGAACTTGATAAACCCAATTTCTCAACACTTGGAGCTAAATTTTTTTAAAAATATCAATGTATTTAAGATGGTCCATCACTCCTTCAATTATTTCCAAATTTCCAACACCACCAGCAGCCATACAGCCCCATACCATAACACCACCACCATCGAGTGCGTTTCCAGCTCTTCTCCATACACGCAGTCGTCCATCCGATCCAAATATGTTATATTTTGATTCGTCTGAGAAAAGGACATTACGCCAAAACTCGATTGGTGCATTTTGATACTCTTTGGCAAACTCCAAACGTTTTTTACGATTAGCGTTATTTATAAAAGGTTTTCGTCTTGGAGTGCGCGACTTGTACCCACTATCTACTATAGCTTTCCTAATAGTTTCCGGGTGGACGGTTTTACTACTTGACTGTAGGAGCCCTGCACTTATGGAATTCGCGCTAACAAATGGATCCGAGGACACCATTCTCTTAATATTTAAGCGATCTCCGTGTGTTAGAATGTTTGGCCTTCCTGATTTAGGCTTATTTTCCACTCGCCCTTCGTATTTAAGCCGCCCAATTACAGATTGAATTGTGGAATGACTGCGACACATAATATTTGAAATTTCCGTATAGGATTTTCGCTGCTTAACGTGCATATTTAATATCAGTTGGCGTTCTTCAATAGTTAAATATTTGCCTGGCATTTTTAATTAATTTATGTCCACTTAGAAATTCAATTTGAACTTAATGTGTTTCAAAATGTTGTGAAATTATGCCGGAACATGTCTATACACGCATTGCAAAACAACCGTTATCATTTTTGTTTTCTGCCTGCAGTGAAAGTTCTAGAAAAGTACAGTGTACGAAGACTTTATTGGAGCTAAAAACGTGTATTTTCGTGATTTCTTAGTTGTAACTCATAAACTAATGAACATATTGGAGTAATTTTTTCTGTAAAACAAAGTTAATTAATTATATAATAAGACTGTATTTAAATTTTGGTTAATTTCTCGCTTTATATACATATGTGTTATTCGCTCTCAAAGAGAAAAGTTTCTGCTGTACGAAGACTTTATTGGTACACTGTATGTATTATCTATTTTGGGCACATCATAGCTGCTGCCGAAATACATCACAGTTCATGCCAATATCTACTAATTTTTGGTATTTTTAGGAAGTAAAATAAAGAAAATGACCATTTTTATGGTGTTTACTATTGAAATTAACTTTTAAATACTTTGTTTTGTTTGATTTGGAGCATTTTCCCGATCTCAGTTTAAATGCCCGCCAAACTTCACCTGGGATAACAGAGCACAAAGTGATAATGTGACGTCACAACAGAACTGTTAGTTAACATTAAAAGTAACGGAACTCGTCTTTGCGTAACCTACGGAGTCTTTTAACAGTGAGCATTGCTGTTTTCTACATAATTTGAATTTCACAATGTTGCTCAATCTTTCATAATGTGCAACATGTGTAAATTAGGTATGGACTTTCTTTGTTCATCTCTTAGTGATGACAAATCGCTTAAAAATATGTTTGTATAATGAGAGGAGTTATACATACATATGTACATAACTCGCGCTGTGTCTAATAGCATAACGGTACTCAGCGCATTGAGTGAGAATTAATGAGTCGTAAAACGGACTGAAAAGTTCGGCGAAGCCGAAGATAGTCCAGTTACTCTGGCAGTCATAAGCATAATTCAGTGTTGCCAACAAGTTTCAACACGCCGAATTTGGTGGGAAACGAAACCAGAAAAACTACTGATTGCTTAAGCGGTGCAGAGGCGGTGTTGATAGAAGCGGGGCACGCAGATTTCGGTTCGAGTCCCGCCGATGTCAAAAATTTTGTATTGTTTTTTTTTTTTTCTCACAAACAATAGCGGTGTCGGTAGAGGTGATGCGCTTTGATCAGTAGATGTTGGTTAGACTCCAGGTGCGGAAATGTTGGATTTTCCTTTTTTCTTACTTGTTTTTTCTTCGGGTTTATCTAAATCATCCATTTCAACCAAATATTCTCATAGTTAATAACATAATAAATAACACAAGATTATTCAAGCTAAATTGATTAGAAAATAATTACAAGATAAATACTCGGGAGTAGAAATTTTAGAATATGAATATGAACACTTCTGGCTTCGACGTCTTTTGGTCACTGGAAAATTGAAAATTAAAACAACAGAGACTGTTTTAGAACTATAAATTTAATTAATTAAATGCTTACAGGCATAAGTAATTACAAACTGTTATTTAATGATAGAAATATTAACAGCGTTCACTTCTAATTTACTATTTAATCAAATCAAATCACAATTTTTATTTTTGAAAATGTTATTTAAATAAACTGTAACATACATATATACAAAACTTATATAAATCTGATGTAATAATGCATATGAAAAGTATTATACTTATAAACTCATTAAAATACAAATAAAATAAAATAAAATATCCGTTGACGGTTCAGTTTATATACTTTAAAAGTTTGACCTATATACACGTATCTACAAAATATATATACATAAATATTTCTAAATTTAATATTCATACATATGTAGACGTTTTAATTCACTTAATTTTAATCAATGAATTTATATAATTATCAACAAATGTTAATAGCTTATAGATAATGATCCCATTTGCCCAATACAGCGGCCTTCTTCATCAAAGCTGGCTAAAGTCAATCGAGAAAGCTTATTGCACAATATTCCATTGCCTGTGCTTTGAATAGGGTTCGGCTCTATAAAAATAATTTGTTTAATATAATAATTATAGTAATTTATTATTATTAATTAATTATTATTAAAAGTAATATTACGGCACATTACTTGATCAGTTTCAACAAACATTTGTGTATGCCCTAAACTCATTAAAAATGTGGTATCCGGGTATAATGGTTTTGTTAAAATGTATGTAACAGGCAGAAGGAGACGTGGCAGTATATATATTCTTGATCAGGGCGACAAGCTGAGTCGATTTATCCCTGACCGACTGTCCGTCCGTCCGTCCGTCCGTCTCTCCGTATGTGTGAACGTGTCGATTTCAGAACCTAAAACAGCTAGACTGAAATTTTTTGTAGATTCCTGTATAGCACACACAGATTGAGCTTGTTGAAAAAAATCGATAACTATTCCTGTTTTAATATTATCGATTAAAAGCCTTTTAGCACATATTATATCAATTTATAATATATAATATGTTTGACCAATTGATCAATTTAAAGAATTTTATATATTTTGGAGCACTGGCTCCAAAAATATAGAAAATTATTTAAATTGTATCAGTTGGTCAAATAAATTCAATAGAAATAAATTAAATTAATTAAAATAAAAAAGCAAATTTTTTAATAAAATAAAAAAAAAATATATAGAAAAAAAAATAAAAAAAAACAAAAAAAAAAAAAGAAATTAAAAAAAAAAAAAAAAATTAAAAAAAAAAAAAAAAAAAAAATTTATAGCCGCCCCCCACCGACAACAACACACTCACCCACCCCCCACCCCCCCCCACCCCCTTTTTTTTTCCCCCCCCCCCACCAAAAAATAAAAAAAAAAAAATTTTTTTATAAAAATAAAGAAAAAACAAAAAAATAATTGTAAAAATAAAAATTTTAAACTCCAAAAAAAAAAAATTTAAAAACCCCCACCGCCGTAGATAATACCGTCATATTTTATCTTCTCCCGCCCCCCCCCCACTATATATTCAAAAATTTAAGTTTTTAGCAACAAAAATCCCCAAAATTATAAGAATAAGTATAAAACACTATAAAATAATTTTAGGCCAACCCCCAGAAGGAGTCTAAGGTAGCTTAACTGCAAAATTTTGAAGCATACTCTCAAAAAATTTGGAAACTATTTTTTTTTTTCCCCCCCAAAACCCAAAAAAATTTTTTGTCTTCTATATAGACCCCCACTAATCAAATTATCTATTTTTTACTTTCTCCCCCACTTTATAAACCATAATTTCATAATAAAAACAGGGCGTAATTTCCCTATATTTTTTTTTTTTGGTTTTCTCCTCCCCTATATTCGTATTTCAATCTCTCCATCAATTCTCAAATATATAAGAATATGTATAAATCACTATATACTCATTTTTCATCGATATTTATAGGATCTTAACAGTAACTCACGTGCCATATTTGGGCATTCTAGCTGTAAGCCTGTAGAAGATACAGATTTACCCGATTTACCACGCCCCCAATGGGTGTAGATATATCCGAAATATCTTGGGTTGTCAACGCAAATAAATAATCCATATATTTCAACACTCTAGCACTTTAACTAACAGGATTTTGTACATACCGGAAAGTGCATTTTCCGATTTGACACGCCCCTAGTGGGCGTATCGGGAAAATCTTGACACTTTATAATTCGAGGATATACGCAAGTATATGTTCCAAATTTAAAATATCTAGTTTCAACAGCGGCGAAATGGTTTGCGACTATGGAAATACGGGCAGACGGACGGACAGCAAGAAGCTTTTGGCAGGATAAAACCCCCAGCCTTTTTTTTGCTCCTTTTTGGTTTTTCATATTTTTTCCTCGTGTGGTGTGTTGTTTTTTTTTTGTTTTTGTTTTTTTAATTATTTTTTTTTTTTTTTTTTTTTTTATTTATTTTTTTTTTTAATACAACCGGGGGGGGGGGGGGGTTCTGTCGCGGCCCCCCGCGTGGGTTGTTGTTTCTTCCTCGTCGCGGTGGGGGGGGTGTGGGTGTGGGTGGGCCCCCGGTGGCGTGGGCATTCGCCCCCTTCTTTATATATTCCTTCTTTTTTTTTTTTATTATATTATTTTTTTGTGTCGTGTGAGTTATCGCCCTGTCTTGTCCCACAATATTAATTTTTTCACTACATGGCCCCACCAAATTATATTTGTTTTTTTTTTTTTTTTTTTTTTTTTTTTTTTTCTTTTTTACATACATTATTTATTACATACTTTTTATATTTTGTTTCTCCGGCTCTTATTGTTGTCGTGTATTTTATTAAATTATCTTATTTTTTTTTTTTTATATTATTTTATTTTAATTATATTATATTATATATAACATATATTATATTATATGTTTTGGTATTTTGTTATTTGTGCGGCGGGGGGGGGGGCGGCACCACCCCCCCCCTCGCGCGGTGTGTATATAGAGACGCGATGATATATGTTTTTTCTCTCACACATGTTCTCTCGTGTCTGGGGTTCTCGCGAGAATATATATATTATGTGGGGGAAAGCTGTGGATCCCCCCCCAACCCCCTCGAGAAAGAACCGAATTGGTAGAAACCGTCGGTGAAATTAAAGTAGAGACTATAGTACAGACAAGTAAGAAAACTCTAGTCGGGGGTACCCGACTAGGAGATTCCCTGAACCCCGTCCGATATGCGTTTTTAAATATATTCCGTATCTTGTATACATTATAAACTTATACAAAATTATATAAAATTGCTAATCTTGCACTTTCACAATCAAATAGCATGTTTTTTTTATAAAGAATTTAATATCATTTTTAAAGAGTAATAATAATTTAATAAAAGAAAAAAAATAAAAAATTAAGAAAATACGACATAAAAATATTTGACATCGGCCAGACCTACAAGGCACGACGTGCCCCGCTTCTATCAACACCGCCACTGCACTGCATAAACAAGCAGTAGCAAATTTGAAACTAAAGGCAGTTAAGAATTATAACAAAATTCAAGCAGTCAGCTGTTATTGTTGTGATTCTTAGAACAGACAAGAATGCTCGCATTCGAATGTCTCAATGTATGTGTGCACATGTATAGAAAAAATGAAAACGGGGGTGGGTTTCTGGTTACATGTTGCAATTGAGAAAACGTTTTGTTTAATTAATTCTGTGACACTTAATGGATTTCAATGAAATTTTCAGCATATGATCTACATATTATATTGAATATTTGTCAGTTGTCTAAAATTGCAAACTCATTCACATATTGGCTATATTTGCAACTAAACTTCAATTTGAAAATTTTTGTAAAATTTTTAACTAATATTCAAAATATAACAAAAACCGAAATTGTATAAAATATAAATGAAACTAAATGCAAAATTTGGAGACTCTAGCTCAAAAGATGTAAGAGATATAATTTATTTACTTCATTTCTATAAGGTTTTTAATCGATAACAAAAGAACGGGAAAAGTTATCGATTTTCTAAAACAAACTCTATATGCGCGTGCTATACAGGGACTTCCAAAAAAAGTTTCAAGTCTCTAGCTCTTATAGGTTCTGAAATCGACGCGTTCACACATACGGACGGACGGACAGACGGACATGGCTATATCGACTCAGCTCGTCGTCCTGATCAAGAATATATATACTTTATGGGGTCTGCCACGCCTCCTTCTGCCTGTTACATACATTTGACATTTTAACAAAACCATTATACCCTGAATTCCCATTTTGAATGGGTTCAGGGTATAAAAATGTGCAACAGCATATATGCTTGGAAAAGAGTCTGTGGCTGCGCCGAAAAGGTTTTGCGGCGGAAAAAGCGAGACCTGGATGCAGGAACTCAGATGGCAGTGCTCAGCTAGAGCATATACAAAGGGTCCACCTTGAAGGTTAATACGAGATAGCTCCTGGTTCCAAGGTGGGAGCAGAGGAAAAGCCCTAGAGGAAAATGTTGTTAAGTCGTTAAGCAGTAATGCAGTCCGACACATCAGCCAGAGTGACGACCTGACTGACTGCGCATAAAGAATTTTTAACTACTTCAGCCACACAAAAAAAAATTCGTTATACATATGTATGTATATTTAAAATTGCTACTCTCTAGAATTTCAATTTTCTCAGATCGACAAACAGACAGGCGGACAGAAAAAACTAGTAAATGCATCAATTTTATAAATGAAAAATAATATTCTATTCCTCACAAGATTTCATTACTCGCCGCTTACCATCATGACATTGCTCAGTAGAACTTCCATCTTGTTTTTTTTTTCGCATTTGCTCCGTAAAATGAGAAATAAGAGCATCTATCATAGCAGCTTGTTTTGAAAAAACTTGCACAAGCTTAGATATCTGCATTCCATTTTCAATGGCGTCAAACTGAAAGAGAAAAAACAAACAAAAAATTAACGTTTATTTTCTATTAATTGAGTATGATTTATAACAACCTTAATTTTAAATACAAACCTGCAAGAATATGCATGTTAGGCATTCCAAATCCTCACTAGCACTTGGCTTAGCATAATCCCAGGACATATCTTCATATCGAAGTCCCAATAAAAGAGTCTACGTATATATGCAAAGGAAATATTAGTGCAAGTTAGAGCAATCTAATCGATGGAGCTAATTAATAATTTAAGGTCATAGTCCTATGACCATGAATATATATGCATACATGTTTAGCCAAAAATTACTTACATTTTCAAAGCAGTCTATAATAAAAACTCCTCTTTCGTTAACAGCAATTAATACTTCCATATCATTATGGTTAACTAATGACATAATTCCTCTCATTGGCTGTTCTATTTGTCCATGAAAAAATGCTGCACTGTAATTTATAAAAAAAATTAAATCTCAGTGAGATAATACACAAAAAAAAAGAAAAGTTTTAACAATATTCTTAATCCTTATTTGAATAAACTACAATATGATTTTATAAGAATGAATGGAAACTTATAAAATGTTTTTTTATTTAAGCTATTCTAACTTACTAAATTATGTAATTTGAAACTTAACTACCAGATTCTTCCGGAACCACTGACACACAACGTCCTTGTTTACCCAGTGGCACATGTAAGATGGTTAAATGTGAACAATAAAATGATCTATGTCGATATTGAAATAGTTTTTAACAGAATCTATATAAATATTAAACTCTAAGATATGTCAAGATTGACAAAAAGAAACTTTAGAAACTTAATTCTCGCAAATTGGAGGAGCACCTACCATGTTTAATATTTGAAATGTGTAGCTTAAATGTGTAGCAGATGAAGGAGACATTAATAAAGCCTTTATACACACAATAATCAAAAATCATACTTGTCTCAAGTTATTTAAATACGTTTTTGGAAAATTTAGAGGAAAGAGGCGTAGGAATCTAAAATCCGAAATATACAAAATCTCTGCATTCATTACGCGGCGTTTTATAAACACAGAATGCGAGAAAAATTGTGAAATGGCGGCTCGCGGAAATTATAGCTTTATTAAATCATTGAATGGCTTTTTTAGCGTTAACATTAGTGACAAAAACTCAACACAGCATGTCTTTCAACTCACATTCATTCTAACCATCCAATCTACCCCCATTTATAATATTTATATATTTATATATATTTACTCATATTTGTTGTGTTCTGTCAAGTTTTCATAATGAGGTTTTAAAGTTCTCATTAAATTAAACCAAATTAATAAAGTTAAGGTCAAACTAAAAAAAAATTAAATTGAAATGTGGAACCTGCTCAACAAGAAGCGGCATTAGTTTACATGGCTTGATTAAGATTAAGAAATACAAAAAAAATTGTCTACCTTTTTTTACTAAGTAATCTGGCTTGTCAAAGCCCTGAAGAAAATGGATCGTTTCGTTTCGCAGCGCACTGATTTTATAATTGGTTCCCCTCTATGTGTTTTTTTTTTTTTGCTTAGTGATATAGTATATAGGAATATGCATTTAAAGTTTCAAATTTGTGCTTGGTCTACGAGACCACGGCGTTTTTACGGACGGATAGACGGACACTGCTATATCGACTCAGGTCATCGTCCTGATCAAGAATATTTATATTTTATGTGATCTGTACGCCACCTTTTGCCTCTTACATAATTATTCTAAATGATGAATAGAAATGGATTTGTGAAAATAAACTCACCCATAAAATGGCAATGCCCAGCAGAACTCCAAGTATTTTCGCATTAATTTCCGAGTTGTGGCGGTCTGTGGCACTCGTTTGAATTGTTCTAAAAGTTTCATTTCGGCTGAATTCTTCTGGCTTATTGGCAACCATAACCAATTTGAGCTTTTAGCAACATGTTTTGGTAGAAATCTTGACTGGTTTTCTCTAGATATGTAATATCTTAGTAAAATGTTAAGAACATTTTATTTTTAATCTCACCTAAAAAAGCCGACAGTGTGTGTGTGGGGGTTGTATGGTCCCAGTTCAATTCTTGCTTGAATACCACCCAACATTAACGAATGCACCGGCTCCATAATATATCTTCCAGTTAAGACGTAATGCTTCGCCTCTTCATACAGAAGCTCTACAATCCGATGATCCCTAATATTTTTTCACACTTAAGCTTGATTATCTATTAACCCAGGTGTCTTGACTTACTTGATTTTCTCTTCATCCCGCTTGGAAAAAAATACATTCCGCTTAAGAACTATCATAGGCTCATCATATTTTCGTTCGATTGGATTGCCGTTGCTAAACTTTTCCAGTAAGCTAGACCAAGCAACTCGAACAATATATGGACAATGATGCGCTTTCAATTGCATTTCCAGTAGACTACTTGTCATCCATAATCCAAATATACTTTGAGCTAGCAACTTGTTAGAAATTCCCAATTCTTCACATCCTAGTGCAGCTGCTAGCATTACTTGAGAAGGACACTGAGCCGTACCCTCAATCTCCATGTGCACAGCAACTCTTGACATCAAGTATACACAAGTCGGAATGACCTACATTAATAAATTATTATATAGTTTTTCTTAAGGATTAACTGAAGAACTTACATTTTGTAGAGTGCGAGTGACTACCGCATTTGATTTCCCAGCACTTGCGTAGGCAGTAGAAGAATTTCCACCAGCAATTCGTTTTGATATCATTGGATTTTTTGCTACATCATTGTTGCTGCATTTCTGTTGCGCTGGTAAGTAATTTGTTAGAATACCTACCAACAAAAAAATGTATTCAAGTTTTTATTCATTATTTTAAAGTACACTATTACCGGATGAACTTCGCACTCCAGTCAGTGGTCCAAGCGAATTGCCATTAGTTATGATATTGCCGCTGAGGTCAGAAATATGTAGACCACTGTGACAAGTATCGTTGGCTGACATCGACATCGCTGATGTCATTTGTGCAGATGCCATACAGTCATTCTCATTTCGACTCGCACTAACAACGCTTGACACGCTCGCAGAGGAAGCAAATGTGCCTCCTACAGCTGTCTGAATTTGAGCTGTTGTCACCACACGATGCACGGTATACATTACAGGCGGAACAGGCACATTGACGGGAACCAAAGATACTGGTGTTTGGGAACTTATTTGTTCACTTGATGCCACATTGGCATTATTCATATGTGTTTGAGTAGCGGCTACAACACGTCCATTTCCAGTCGCATTTGAGTATACTGCACAATCAACAGCATCATCGAGCGCGTCAAGCACTGAACTCGGGCTACATGCAGTGGTTTGTTGGTTATTCTGTAGCTGATGGCTGTGAGTATTTTGATTGATGTGTTGCAATTGATGCTGAACGTGTTGAGGATTTTGTGTTAACTGTGGCATTGGCTGATGAGACGGAGTTTCATTACTACATTTCATATTATTTCCCAAATAGTAGTCTTCACGACACTTAACATCCGTGGTGTTGTAATAGAGGCGTGAACTGTCAAAAAATACGCCAACTGATATACAATTTTTTATATGTGAAATCAAATATGTTGACTTACTGATAGTCCTGGGATGCTGACTTCTTTCGATTATATTGCAACGTGCCCAATGGCACCGTCATTACATTTATATAATTTCCAGCATTATTCAAATTATTATTACATTGACTACTGCTATTACAGTTTGAAAATGCATATGGGCTACCCATGCTTCGATTTCCTATTTGTGATTTACTGTTTCCATTTTTTGAAGACATGTCCCTTCCGTTGAATCCCGTTGATTCCGCATGAGTCGAACTACATGCTATATACTCCTGACCAACATTGCCCTCATAGCACATTTTATTCAAAGGCTGTTGAGAAACTGTTGATGAAGGTAAATTCTGCTGCACTCCACTTCTGCAATAATATTGATTCGTCTCCATTTTGTCATATTCTATAATTAAATCAACTGAATTGTAAAGAATTTTTTATGAATACTTTCACATGGATCTCTACACAAAAAAGATCTTCAGATGTTACAAAATTTCTATTCCATGGTTTTTACTGGACAATATGTGCGTCCATCAATGTATTGTGTATTCAATTAAGTCCGAATCAATTTTCGTTTATTCATTATCAGATTTAAAACTTCTATTAAATATGAAAACTATTTTAGCGTTATAGAAATGGAAGCTTAAATAAAAAGTTATATGAATGATTTCATAAAATTTACTTTATTTAATTCTATGTTGCAAATATATTGGAAAACTCATTTTTAGAATTACTTTCGACACTGAAAACAAACCATTCAAATGTTGAGTAAAAACGTAATTCTGCTAAAAACAAGTAAGAGCGCTCTAGTTGAGACTGCTCGACTAGAATATAATAAAATTTGAATACAAAAATTTTGAAGTTTTTGGATTTTGGATAACACCCCCTTTCCCTCCAAATTTGAAAAAAACCTAATTCAAATACTAGAGACTTGTGTTTTGGTAAATACATACATATATATGTCATTAGTACGCTGTAAAAGTTTGATTACGAAAGTCCATCTAGAAGAAAACTAATTCAACAAATAAGATTCCATAATATAGCTCATTCTGCAGCCCAAGCGCTGCCCAAGCGCAGTCGCTGCGTAAACTGCGCTGTGCGTGTGTGTGTATGTGTTGTTTGTATGTATGTATGTATATATAAAAGAAGCGTAAAGTGATTTGGATATCGCATCTTCGCAGGGTTCAGGGTATCTCTTAGTCGAGCAGTCTCGACTAGAGCACTCTTACTTGTTTCATTTATGACTTAAGTTTAATAAAATTCGAACATCTGGATGGAAAGGTATTTAATGAGAAAATCCAGAGCTGCTGCTGTGTAGCAATGTATTTGTGATTGCTTCTTTATGTATCAAATAACTAAGAAAGTTCTAGTCGCGGGCGCTACTTTCCACGCGTTTTGGACAATTGGCCAAACGTTTCAACGGAATTTTCAGCATATGATCCGTATATTCTATTGAATATTTGTCATTTTGGAAAACATGCAAACTCATTCACATATTGGGTATATTTGCAACTGACCTTCAATTTAAAGAATTCGTTAAAATTTGGATAAACATTGTTAGATACTGCCGAGCTTTTTCGGTAACTCTGGCTCCAACCATTTACGAAGGCAAAAAAAAGCTAGTCTATTTAGTTAATGAGCTTATTATTTATTAATTTTATGACGGGTCCATAGCATTAGGGTAGGTAATTTTGAACTACACAGTAAAGCGAATAGAATTTTTGAACCACAAAGTAAAGCGAATATTACATACATACATATGTACAATGTGTAACTATTGCTTATGTGTATTAAGAGAGAATAAGAATGACATATAAAAGGAGAAGATAAACTTAAGAGAGCTTATTCTAAACGCAAGTATTAGCTGATGCGCCGAACAAACATAAAAAAGTCAAAATTGTATAAAATATATATAAAACTAAATGTAAATTGTACGAGGTATAATGATACTCATTCACGAAAGTTAAATGAGTACATTGGGTTTGTGCAATGTTCGCCTTGCTGTCCGTCAAGGCAAACCATTTCGACGCTATTGAAGCTAAAGACTTGAAATTTGGAGCATATACTCGTGTATACAATCGAATTATAAAGTGTCAAGAATTTCCCGATACGCCCACTAGGGCCGTGGCAAATCGGAAAATACATTGGTATGTCAGAAACCCAGTTAATTGAAGTACTAGAGAGTTGAAATTTTGAACGTATACTCGCGTTGACAACCCAAGATCAAAACAGATATGGCGGATATATCTTCGACCATATCGGGTAACACTGTATTTTCTACAGTCTTAGAGCTGGAATTCCCAAATTTGGCATGTGAGTTACTGTTAAGATCCTATGCAGATCGGTGAAAAAATTATATATCCACATCCACTGGGGCGTGGCAAATCGGATCTGACTATATAGAGATTTATACATATTCTAATATATCTTGAGCACCATTGACGCTAAAGACTTGAAATTTGGAACGATTAGTCGAGTTGACAACCCAAGATCAAAAAGATATGGCGGATATATCTACGTCCATAGGGGGCGTGGCAAACCGAAAATTTTATATCTAAAGTTTTAGAGCTAGAAACTTCAAAAATAGATAATTGAGTTACTGGTGACCTCCTCTATCGATGACCCAAAAGTAATTGCTACGCCCCTATTGAGCGTGTCACACTGAAAGATACCCTGTAATTTTAAAATTTTTTGAGAGTAAGCTGCCAAATTTTGCAGTTACGTTATCTTAAACTATTTCCAAGGATTGGTCAAAAATCTTATGTCTATACCCACTAGAGGCAAATCGTATATGAATTTATAGCGGTTTGCACAAAATCTATATTTTGAGTATTATTGATGCTAGAGACTTGAAATTTTGAATATATACTCGAGTTGACAACCCGATAACAATAAGCAGTGGCGAATATATCTACGCTTATAGTGGGCGTGGCAAATCGGGTATTTTCTATAGTTTTAGAGCTAGAAACTTTAAAATTTACGACCAAATTACTGTTGACCTCTTCTTTTGATTTGCCAAAAACTATATATATATATATATATATATATATATATATATATATATATATTTATATATATACCAAAAAAGGGGCGTGGCAAATCAGAAAATGAAATGAATGAGTATTCTGCAGTCGGTAACGCCCGACTTCAACATTCTTACTTGTGTTATATCCGAATTTCGATAAGGTTTTTATCGAAAACATATATACGGGAACTCGGTCTGTGTGCTATATACGTGCTATATACGGACCTACAATAAACAAGTAAGAGTGCTCTAGTCGAGACTACTCAAATAAGAGATACCCTGGACCTTGCGAAGATGCGGTATTCAAATCACTTTACGCTTCTTTTATATGTACATACATATATACATTACAAGCAGGGTATAAAAATGTCTAGCTGTTATAGGTTCTGAGATCGACGCGTCCATACATACGGACAGGCGGACAACGCTAAATCGACTCAGCTCATGGCCCTAATCAAGAATATATATACTTTATGTGTGCCATCCTTTGATTTTTAAAATTTGAGGAAAAGGGGCGTGGTATCCAAAATCCATAAGTAACAAAATGTCTGTATTCATTACAGGGATATACACGCTAAATCTGAAATCTATAGATCTATATATATACATATACAACAACAAAAAATGATAAACTCGTACTGCATATGGTATACACTAATATACATTTCCATTTTCATATCCGTAACTTTCGTAGTTTACAAGATCATACGGACGGACAGACGGACATGGTTATATCGTCTCAGTTCTTCGCTGATCAAGATATTTATACTTTATGGGGTCTGCCACGCCTCCTTCTGCCTGTTACATACATACAAGTGCTCGACTGAAAGATACTACGACCACACCAATGAAACACACTATTTTCAAACCAAAAAGAACATTCGATGAAATGAATTTTTATACTTATTTATCTTAAACGATGTAATTGAATAACTTAATATGTCCACACTAAGAGAGACTTGCATAAAATAATTTCTCTAGCGTTTATAGATTCTGAGGCGAACGAGTTGATTCACTCAGGAAATCAGCATGGCTAGATTGGCTCGGCTATTATATTTGCACATTCCATACCACAATCCATACAAAAACAATGTACCCTATTTACCAATTTTCAATGAGTATTAATCCACGTTTCAGTACCTAACATCTCAGTTAACATAAAGCCTTATACTTCGGTTATACTTAGGCATTGATATAAAAGAAAACAACCCTAATTCAAATGAATTTTGTTACTATTATGTCTGAGCATAAATTTACGATTTTAAAATTTACTTTACGTTTTTTCTCTGATAAAATATTATCATTTATTTATTAATTAACTTGATTGAAAAGTGATCTAGACAAACATGTATGATTTAAATATTATTTCTTGAATTCAATCAACTTTTTGCAAAAAGTCGTAGAATTTAATCAATAGAATTTAATCTCACATATTTGTGAAAAAATTATCTACACATTCTTAAAGACTATACGTGATTTTGTATCAGTACATACATATGTACATGTATGAACACATACAAGTATGTAGTATGTATACTTAAAGTCAGTGCAAAACATTCTTGTAAAACTAAGTACAAGGGAGTTGACTCGTGCAGTACTTAAATTTTCGATGTACACAAATATGTAAGTGCTCGCGTATAAGTTTAACCTAATATAATCAAACTTGTTTGTATATTTTTATCATAAGTAGGGACTTTTATAATAGTTAAAAGGAATTGATACATTGCTTATTTATCTTCTATTTATTTTTCTTATACGAATTAACAAAAGTGTGTTTTTACATAGGGGGCTTTTGCCCCAATACCTGAATATCCATACATTTTTTCGTTCCCATATTACGATGTTTATGATACTCTAATTCATCTTTTTACCTTCAATGCCATATAATCTGTATCAGTGTGTGTCGCAATTTTCTTCCAAAATATATTTGTTTTTAGAGTCACGAACAAGGGTATTAAACAAATAAGAAAACACGTTTAGCACTAAGACGTATTCAATACATTTTGTATACTAGAACAAACTCTAGTAAACAAATACATGCATACTTTGATTCCACACTGGTGTCTGTGCTTTCCTATCGTTAGCCAACGCATGCGCAAATATACTTGAACTGATGTGTATTTCGATAATTTTATTGAACGAAAACCGAATTCAGATGTTCCATCGAGCTCTTGGTCCTTGAAAGTAATAGTAGCAGTAATATAATCATTAATATTTCCTTATCCTTACGCCTTAGACTCATTGATAATTCGTAAAAAGAGTAGAAATGCCATTATAAAAAAAAATATAGCAAATCTAAGAAGGCGTGGCCAACCTCATAAAATATATTATCAAGATGACGAGATGAGTCATTGTAGACATTGGTGTTTGTTTCTTCCTAAGTCACAAAAGTTTTTTCTTGTACCGTTCGAACGTTCGAACCTAATCAAAATAATATAAAATACTTCGATATCTTATCATTTATATCGATATATCGATATCTAGTTCGACATCTAGTTTCTTTTCATGAAAACCCATGTTAGCAATACTTCTCTTTCTTTCATGCTTCCCTGCGTCCCTGCTTCTATACTCAAGGACTTTCATCGAAGGGATCCTGTGATCCCGTTGCTCGTAAAGAATTATATTTGAGCACACCAGGGTCTTGTCAGACCTTTTAAATGCTCTCCTGCGGCTGGATCGCAAGACAGCAAGCACTCCTGCACAGAATTCGCCATACGTACCGAAACGCAAATATGCCAAATCGCGTTTGCTATAGCGCCACTGAAGGTTTACCATAATCTTTTATCGCATGGTAACAAAAGATAATTCCATTATAAGATATTTTATTGGATTTCCATTTGCCAGGAATGATGATATCATGACAGATTTAAAACTCAACTACGTCATTAATATTATACAAGACACTTCAATCAAACAGAACTCTAGACACTCATCTCACCCAAATCCTCTTGCACAATCACTCACCTTTGACACTTTACATCCTTCCTCATACAGACTTAAAAGAGCCCAGCTTGAACATCTACCAGACCGTACACTCAATATGATCTTTATTTCTTAATATAGTTACTCTCACATTTTTTTTGTATCAATTCCACACACACACTGAATATTTGTCAATGTTTTGCCAAAAAGAGGTTTTAAAGTTTTTCTTAGAAAAATTAAACCCACAAACAATAAATGATTGCCATAACAAAAAAAAAAATTAAATGTTCCGAATAGCCGTCGGACAATGGGGGTAGGAGTAAATAGAGGCTTTCCAAGTTTTAAAAATGAATATGATGAAAAAATTAATAAGTATAACAAGCAAGAAAGTTCAAGCGTGGGGTGCTCAATTAAGAGAAACCCTGAACCCTGATTAATCTTCGTTTTCAAACATACGCAGTTACATACATATGTATGTATGTATGTATTTATTTATGCAGAAAAAACACTCTATCTATCAACATTTTCAACTAAAAAAAAAAATAAGCCCAGCGTCATTCAAACTCACACCTGCTCAATTAAATAGCATTTTTGTAAAAAAAAATCATATGAGAAAAAACCAGGCATCTAACCCAGAACTCCTCGGCGATACGCATCGCTTCTACCCGGTATTAAAGTCGCAGCTGACAATTCAGTTCTATCGCAATTACGATTCTTAGAACAGACAAGACTGTACGCGTTTGAATGTTTACGTGTATTGTATTGTATTGACAAAACGAACAAAATGTAAAGTCTCTAATTCTTATACGTATGGAGGTTCAGAGATTGACGCGTTCACACATACGGACGGACAGAGCTAAATCGACTCAGCTTGTCATTCTGATCAAGAATATTTACAGTATTTTTATATAGTATATATTATATTGTGAGGAGCAATATATGTATGCACGTAGTAGTGTGTATAAATACATGTAGTTGCTTTGTGTTTGTATGCATATACGTTCATATGTATGTTGCTCCACACAGCGACGCGAGTACTGTAGGAGCGGCCCTCGCGACTGGAAAGGGTCAGAGTAAGAAAGATGGTTCGGCTCTTTCACTCCTACAGATTCAGCAATTGGCTCGCGTCGCTCCCACGACGATCATCGGCGACCGTTGGCCGAGGTACCGTTCGTGGCCGAGTGAAAGTAGTGGGTGCTTTCACTCGCACAGCCATAACGGTATTTCGGCCAATGAGCGGCTGCCACGCGATCAGGCGACATTTGGCGTCGCAAAACATCGCGTGATGTTGCCGTTAAATCGGGCACGCGCGACAGACAGGCCCCGCTCCAGAGCCGAGCGAGGAGCCGTTACAGCACGAAGGAGGGCCTGCGTCTGTGGCCCGTGGCCCGTGGCTCAGTAGAGGGGCAGTAAAAAGTATCAAAAAGTGAAAGTGAACGTGAAAGTGCCGAAAGTCTACGCGAAGGTAGTGATCAGCCAAAAGGACATCGAAGGACACCGATATCGAAAGGACATCGATATCAAGGACTTCATCAAATCAAGGACATCGTGGGAAAAAATCCAAGGATATCCAAGGAGGATATCTCGGACGCCTATTAAGGACCATAGGCAAGCCAGCGAGGACACAGGATCATCAGCTGCCACCAACAAGGACATTGGTGCGGCGCAGCTGAACCTAGAGCTAGAAGTTGGCGAAACCTGGGACAGGAGTGAGTAGAGTTCACGTAGCCGTGCGAAAGAGTGTGTATTGTGTCTGAGGTGAAGCTTTGGTGTGTTAGGAGCGAATCCAGCCGTAGGAGGGGCCTGTAATTGATCCGAGCGAACTGCCGGAGAATACAGCGCAAATCCTGGCGCATCCTGGAGTGCGCAAACCACCCAAAGGCTAACCAAGGCACAACCGCTCGTACAGCCGGAGTACGCTGAACGCATATCCTCTAATCCTGTGTACAGGTGTGCATGATAGGAGGCGAGTCCTTGCATATAGCAGGAGTACCTCAGGCAGGCATAAAATATTGTATTTCGTGAATTGTAAATTATACGAAAACGTTCAGAATATATATATCAACTCAAACCAAACACATTATCGACTACTTATTATCGCAGGGGCTTCAATAAATAAATATGTTGGCACGAACACACAGTCGGCTGAAACTGGCCCGGCTTGAACTTGGGATAAACCGAAGGTTCGTTACAATATCTTATGTGGCCTGTCATGTCAGTATACCATGATTTCAATGGGTTCTGGGAATAAAAAACTCGAAAAAATGTTAAAAATATTAAATTTTTCTATTGAACTACAAGAAAGCTACTACTACTACAAAAACACGATATTTTGATGTCGAAAAATGAAAAACTATTAGTACTACATTCTACTTTTCCACTATTTTATTTATTAGCTAGTTTAATTTCTTCTTTACTTTAAAGGCTTTTTCAACTTCAGTAACTTCCAAGGATTAACTTGTATTAAGCAGCGATTTATTGATAACTCTTAAGGAATGCATCCTTTATCTCCTATACTTAATTTTGATATGGCGTTTTTCCAGGTTTTTTTCTTAATCAATAATACGGCAACATCGCAAGAAAAACCCAAAAGTGAACGATACAAAATTTAAACAAGTAAGAACGTTGCAGTCGGGGGCTACCAACTGCAGAATACTCACTCGATTTGGCGATTGGTATGTATACATATGTAGGTTTTGATAAATCAATAGGGGGATCAACAGTAATTAATCATACAATTTTGAGCTTCTAACTGTAAAACTATAGACGATAGGGTAGGCATGTAGTTTGGAACAATCCTTAGGAATCTAAGGTAACGCAACTGCAAAATTTGAAAGCTTACGCTCAAAAATGTTTTAATTCCAGAGTATTTTTTGGTATGCCAGGCCCCCAAATGGGCATAAAAATTGAAATTGAAGCTTCTAGCTCTAAAACTTTAAAAGATGTAAACTTTTGCTGTTTTTCCATGCCCCCAATGGGCGTAGATACATCCGCCATAACTTTTTGATCTTGGGTTGTCAACACGAGTATACATTTTAAACTCCATCCAGTACTAGAGAACTTAAAATAACAGGTTTTCTGACAAACCGGAAAATTCATTTTCCGATTTGCCACGTCCCTATTGGGTGTATCGAGAAAATCTTGAAATCTTGATTTCAAATCTAAGAAAATACCCTAAGCCCTGAATGACCTGCGATTTTAAATATAAAGCAAGAAAAAGTGTTTGCACGTCATTCTACCTATTGTAAAAAAAGAAGAGAAAAATCGCTCAAACATCGCTGAGTTTCAAACCCGAACGAACCTTTAAGTTGAGGTGCAATGCTTCTACCAACACCGCCACTTCACTGCTCCAGAGCCATCTAGCAAAACTAAACTAAAGTAGAAGCTGATAAATTAATCGCAATTGAGAATTTTAGAATATACGAGAATGCACGCGTTTCAATATTTCAATGTATGTGTGCACATGGATATAAAATATACGTTCGCTTGGCGCTGCTGGCCACGCGCTTTTGTCTATTAACCAAACATTTTAAGTTTAATAACTTCTATGTTACTTAATGGATTTCGATGAAATTTTCAGCATGTGATCTACATATTCTCTTGAATATATGTAATTTTAGAAAACATGAGAACTCATTCACATAATGAAACATCGTGCTGAAAGGTTGTGTCGCTAGCATCATCTGATTATCTTATCTCTCTCTTTGTCAAAGCGTACGGTGCTTTAGCAATAATCTTGTTTAGCAAAGACCAAAAATCAATCATGATCTACTTACTTACATTTAAGTCAATGAATGTATTATAAAACAATATCTATTGGACACAAAATATACATATTTAAAATCTGAGACTGACTTCAATCAAACATGCATTAAACTGAATAAAAACACCTGTAAATTCTTTTTCAATGAGACAAGAAACACCAGGCCATGCAAGGCAGTAATTTCTGGACTAAACAAACAACCCAGTGGATATATCAAAGACATACTGCTAAACTCTCTGAAAAAAACTACAAGGAACGGTTATAAGCTTCTACTGCATATAGTGTACTTCTCTCCCAGAAGTATAACCATAAAACAACTACGGGATGATTATTCGCTCCGAACCCACTCCAAAGTTCGTTGGGAATATAAAACCAAAGCTCATAATAAATTTACGCAGTGCTACAATTGCCAACTCTATGGACATGGCGCCAACCAATGCAAAATTAAAACATCGTGCGCGAAATGCCCTTGCCGATTATCTTACCATACGCTCTTGCTGAACTGTTATTATGACTATTACTATAATTGGAAAATTAAGCTCAATGTTAATAAAACCAAAGCACCATTCTTTACAAAAAAAACAAAAGCAAAACAAATGTTTTCTACCTACTACAGATCTCGAACTAAACGGCAATTAACCTCTTGGGAGGAATCTGTTAATACTGTTTTTTAGCGGTTATATAAGTAGCACCATAGATAAAATTAATAAGACCGTATACTTTATCCATTTATAAACCGTAATTCTAAACTCTCAATCAAAAACAAGACATCAATTTACAAATCTATAATCTTAGCAATGATATATTGTATACGGAGCTGAAATATGGAATATAACAACAAAAATTCATTTAAGAAAACTCCTAGTTGCCCAAAATAAAAATCTAAAAATGACCCCAAATTTAATACGATACCACAGTACCACATCCCTGCATAAAATAACTAACGTTAAAACGATTGCTGAGCTTAACTCTAGCGCAACAACTAATTTCACAATTACAAATTCATATTTTGCTCAAGATATGAGCTGACAGGTATTTGTCCTACTATTCCCATGTATACTAATCCCTAAAGTGCCTACATTTTAGTATTAAGTTAGTAATTTAATTAGTTTTAGTCACATCGTAAGGTTTTTGATCCAATTTCCTTCGCCACACAATAATTAAACTTTGTACAAACGAATACCTACTAAAAAATAATATCTCAGCTGCATAGACATAAAAAAACAGAAAGGCTTAACTCTGTAAATGAAATAAGCTAGCTTTAAGCAAAACATAATATAGAAATAATGCAAACATTGAATTGAATTGATTGATGGCTATATTTGAAACTGACCTTCAATTCAAAGAATTTGTTTAAATTTGGAGCAAGTATCAAAATTGTATATAATAAACATCAAACTAATTGCAAAATTTGGAGACTAGACTTAAAGATGTGCGAGATATAATAACAGGACTCTATTTCGATAAGGATCGACGCGTTCACACAGGACTAAATCGACTCAACTCGTCGTCCTGATCAGGAATATATAAACTTTGTGGGGTCTGCCACGCCTTTTCACTGTTACATAGATTTTAACAAAACCATTATACCCTGGTTTCCCATTTTCAATAGGTTCAGGGTATAACAAGTAAGAAAACTCTAGTCGGGGGTACCCGACTAGGAGATCCCCTGAACCCCGTCCGATATGCGTTTTTAAATATATTTCGTATCTTGTATACATTACAAACTTATACAAAATTTAATTAAATTGCCAATCTTGCACTTTCACAATCATAAATGTTTTTTTTTTAGAATATATATAATTTTTAAAGAGTAATAATAATTTAATAAAAGAAAAAAAAGAAAATATTAAGAAAATACGACATAAAAATATTTGACATCGGCTGGGTTTGAACCCAGACCTACAAGGCACCACGCGCCCCGCTTCTACCAACACCGCCACTGCACTGCTTAGACAAGCAGTAACAAATTTGAGACTAAAGGCAGTTAAGCATTATAACAAAATTCAAGCAGTCAGCTGTTATTGTTTTGATTCTTAGAACAGACAAGAATGCTCGCATTCGAATGTCTCAATGTATGTGTGCACATGGAAAAAATGAAAACAGGGGTGGGTTTCTGGTCACATGTCGCAATTGACAAAACGTTTTGTTTAATTACTTCTGTGACACTTAATGGATTTCAATGAAATTTTCAGCATATGATCTAAATATTATATTGAATATTTGTCAGTTGTCTAAAATTGCAAAGTCATTCACATATTGGCTATATTTGCAACTAACCTTCAATTTGAAAATTTTTGAAAAATTTTGAACCAATATCCAAAATCTAACAAAAACCGAAATTGTATAAAATATAAATGAAACTAAATGCAAAATTTTGAGACTCTAGCTCTAAAGATGTACGAGATATAATTTATTTACTTCAGTTCGATAAGGTTTTTAATCGATAATAAAAGAACGGGAATAGTTATCGATTTTCTAAAACAAACTCGATATGCGCGTGCTATACAGGGATTTCCAAAAAAAATTTCAAGTCTCTAGCTCTTATATGTTCTGATATCGACGCGTTCATACATACGGACAGACGGACAGACGGACAGACAGACAGACAGACGGACAGGGCTAAATCGACTCAGCTCGTCTCCCTGATCAAGAATATATATACTTTATGGGGTCTGCCACGCCTCCTTCTGCCTGTTACATACATTTGGCAGCTTAACAAAACCATTATACCCTGATTTCCCATTTTCAATGGGTTCAGGGTATAAAAATTAAGAAAATACGACATAAAATATTTGACATCGGCGGGGCTCAATCCCAGATCTGCGCGCACGGCACGGCGTGCCCCGCTTCTATCAACACCGCCACTGCACTGCTTTGCCAAGCAGTAGCAAATTTGAGACTAAAGGCAGCTAAGAATTATAGCAAAATTCACGCAGTCAGCTGTTATTGTTGTGATTCTTAGAACAGACAAGAATGCTCGCATTCGAATGTCTCAATGTATGTGTGCACATGTATAGAAAAAATGAAAACAGGGGTGGGTTTCTGGTCACATGTTGCAATTGACAAAACGTTTTGTTTAATTACTTCTCTGATACTTAATGGATTTCAATGAAATTTTCAGCATATGATCTACATATTATATTGAATATTTTGCATTGTATAAAACTGCAAACTCATTCACATATTGGCTATATTTGCAACTAACCTTCAATTTGAAAATTTTTGAACCAATATCCAAAATCTAACAAAAACCGAAATTGTATAAAATATAAATGAAACTAAATGCAAAATTTGGAGACTCTAGCTCTAAAGATGTACGAGATATAATTTATTTACTTCAGTTCGATAAGGTTTTTAATCGATAACAAAAGAACGGGAATAGTTATCGATTTTCTAAAACAAACTCGATATGCGCGTGCTATACAGGGACTTCCAAAAAAAATTTCAAGTCTCTAGCTCTTATATGTTCTGATATCGACGCGTTCATACATACGGACAGACGGACAGACGGACAGACGGACAGACAGACAGACAGACGGACAGGGCTAAATCGACTCAGCTCGTCTCCCTGATCAAGAATATATATACTTTATGGGGTCTGCCACGCCCCCTTCTGCCTGTTACATACATTTGACAGCTTAACAAAACCATTATACCCTGATTTCCCATTTTCAATGGGTTCAGGGTATAAAACTAACACAGGTGATTTTAAATACTTAAGTTATTCCATGTACAAAAAATCATAATACAAATTTTTTTTAGTGCTTTATAAACAATAGTGCACTATTGAAAATGCACATCATAACAAAGTATATTTTATTATAATATTTGAATTTTATTTTTTGTTTTACGCATACAAATAACGTTCAATATAATTGCGAATTACGTAATTTTCGATAAACATTTACTTTCGTAACTTTTGTAACTGAGGCGCCGAAATTTTTACTTTTCCTGGGATGTTCCGTGCAAGCGATTCTTCTTTGATACTTTTCATTAAATCTCTTTCACGATTATTACAGGCTTTATCTTTTGAAAAAATACTAAGTGCCAATTTAGATGCTTTTCCACGTTTTCCTGTACCAGGCGTTAGTTTCACCTTAAACCTGTAAATATTTTAAAGTTAAAAAATTGGTTAGAGTTTGAATATATTTTAGATTATTTGAATCTTATTCTTTTCCTAAAAAGTTTGTCTTTGGAATAAAAATCAATGAATCACTTTGATTCTGGACTATATGTACGCCCCCAGTGGGTGTTACAAGGTGGGCCATTTAAAGTGGAAGCATCTGGAAACCTTGTATCTTTGACATTAGTTGTCAGATCGACAAATGGCATACTGTATTGGAAGCATCATTTCATTACAATTTTAATAATTGAGCAGTACACACCAAAAGAGCCATGATAATGGATTTTCTGATCTCAATTTTTCGTAAAAAATACATGGATGATTACTGGTTCCAACAGGACGGCGCCACATGCCACACAGCTCGAGCAACAATCAATTTATTGATACCATTGTTCCCTGGGCGACTAATATCGAAAAATTGCGATTTTGAGTGGCCACCGAGGTCATCTGATTTGACGCCACCAGGCTTTTTTTTTGTAAGGTTATTCGAAATCAAAGGTATACACTAACAAGCCAAGGACTCTAGCTGCCCTCAAGAACAATATTTGTCAAGAAATTGCCACCATATTCATTAGCCAATGTGATTAAAAACGCTGAAAAAAGGGCACATTTGGTTGCCAGAGGTGGCCATTCGCGTTGATATCATATATTAAAAGTGATTATAACAAATCTCCTTGGATCAAAATAAAAGAATTTTAAGATGGACTGCAAAAAAACTATTTTCCTTTTTTTTTTAAAGAAACAAATGTTTCCACTTTAAATGGCCCACCCTGTATAATTTTTTTGATCAATCTTTATAGGATCTTAACAGTAACTCACTCAGCGGCGAAATGGTTCGCGAACATACGGATTAAATCATTTTAAATACATTGAATACAAATATTGCCAGTTTACAAAGCTTAGCCCTCTATAAATTCAAATGAATCATCTCTTCATATATATAGTTATATTGGGAACTTAAATAAATTCCAGTTAACTATACTTACTTATATTGTTGCAATGCTTGATACGGAGCTACAACTGGTATAGCAAACAACAGCTCATCATCATCAAATGGTACACCAGTAAGGCTATCTAGCAAGTCGGTGTCTATAGTAATAGGACTCTCGTCGATATCCTCAACTTCAATTTGATTTTTGACGGTAATGGTTTCTGATGTTTCCAGGGGAGTGTTTTTTTTTAATGTAGTAGGTTTTTCCTCATGTCTGTCAGTATTCGTTATTAGCTTGTCCTTCCCTGATGAATTTAGAATCATCATCCTTATTTTACGTTCCTCTTCATCTTGATCTTTGTACTTCATTTTCATTTTTTTTAGTTTTCCCTTTTGGCCGCGCTTAACTTTACCCGAATTTATTTCCATTTCTGGCGATGTAATATTAAGCATCTCAATATTTGCTTTCTCCAGCCGTTCCTTGCATTCCCTACGTTTTTTTGTCGATTGATTCTTCTTGCGTGATGGTCCTGGCTTTATAATGACTGTATCTTCATCATTTATTAGGTCTTGGATTTGTTGGTCAACAGTGCTTGATTTTATTGGTTCATCTAATAAATCTGTTTTTACAGTTATTCTGCCGGTATCATGTTCTATCTTTACTTCAGTGTTTGGAAATGAATTTTTTACACATTCATTGCTAACATCGCAAGCATCGCTTATTTCAGTTATATCTGTAGACAACATTTCTGGCTGTTCAATTTGATCTCCATCAATGATATCTTCTGTAGTGCGAATTTTCCTTTCCCCTACATGACGTTGTACGAAACCATCTTCAAGTTTAAAAAGTAGGCTTAGGCCCATAATAAGATGACAAGAAGGCAAAAAATTTTTTTTCCCGCGAATCATAAAACTTCCTGTGCCTAAATATTCTCCTGTTGGAGCCGTTTTACTAACTTGATTACTATAAACCCAGTAAGAGTTTGTTACAACCTTAGCATCCCATGCCACGCTGTATGAAATAGCCATAGTGCCAGCCTCTAATAATGTTTTGGGTGGAATTTCCTCTCCAGTTGCGTTACGAATTATAACACTTGATGCGCCTTGAATGTCCGCATGAACATATATATCCTTTGACCGCATGTATCTATTGGAAAATAAAAAAGAAATAAGAATAACAGTTAATCAAAGACAAAAGCAATCAAATTTGTTTGTATATTTCGGATTTCGGAGGAAGTTTGGTATTTTAAATAGGGTTTTTTCGAATCTGTGTGGAAGTCACACTCACCCATTCTCATTCTAAGCTTGTACTATACTAAACTTTTACTTTGGTAAATACAGACATCTACATGTCATCACGAGAAACAGAGCACGGACTTATGTGTGTGTGCATGTGTTTTTTGTTATGTATATTGTTTAAATACTTTACTTTTCTTACACAAAAACAAACATGACAATAGGATATAATCACTTTGCCGCAGACTAATACGTTTTTGGATAAACTTAGCGTATAGGTTCATAAGCCAATACTTTTGTTTTATTTGCATGGCTAGTATAAAGAATTTTTTTTAATACCAGATGATTTTTCGGGTAGTGCTACATTCTGTAGAACTTAAATTATGTTTCTATATAACAATGACTGTACTCTGCGTATTGTATTTCTGTATTTTTAAGTTTAGAGTGCAAATATTGATCCTATTGCTTATAAGTATGAGAACCTTTCAACTTATTGAAAGTTTCGTTTATGTCTCACCACGCTGATTGCAAGTATTGTGTATGTCGGAGCGTACTGTATGTACGCACTGTATGTGATTGTTGCTGCGTACTGCACGTACGCGCTGTATGTGCCTGTGTGTGGCTGTGTATGTGTGTATGGATATTCTGGTTTACACCAGATTCCTACATATGTCAAAGCGAACTGTATGCACGCACTGTGTGTGTGCGTTGCTGTGTATGGGAATTCGGGTTTTCACCAGAATTCCTAATTTCATCATATTAGTAATATTGCATCAGCCGCTAATTGTGCTCTGATTGGTCCTTTGCATTTTTGTCGCTTTAAGAAGTACCGTTTTAGCGAGACGACAGCGCTACAACGCTGTCGTCGAGTGTGGTTCGGGGCTATGCTGAGGAGTAACACTGGCGTTGTCAGTCAGTTTAGAAAGAATCGTGGAAGCATAAGCACCGAAACTCGCTTCGCTAAGTACGCGACTATGGACCAAATCGATGAAGTTCCAACATGTACTATACTTGAGAATTATAATTAGTATTACCGACAAAAAATTAGCCAATTATTGTTAAGCGTTAGGTTTTTTTTTCAAAGGTAATAAAATGAATAAACTAAATTTACAAATTTTACAAATCGGACTCTAAAGACTAAAACGGATGCTGAGTGCTTCTAAACCTAATTAATACAATAAATTGTTCACCGGAAAACCACACTTAGCGGAACGGAAACAAACATATACAGTGTACCAATAAAGTCTTCGTACAGCAGAAACTTTTCTCTTTGAGAGCGAATAACACATATATAAAGCGAGAAATTAACCAAAATTTAAATACAGTCTTATTATATAATTAATTAACTTTGTTTTACAGAAAAAATTACTCCAATATGTTCATTAGTTTATGAGTTACAACTAAGAAATCACGAAAATACATGTTTTTAGCTCCAATAAAGTCTTCGTACAGTAGAACTAAATTCATTCAAAATATTCTTAAAAACTAACAAAAATTTTTTTTTTTAAGTTTTAATATTTTGTAAGGTAGCCTTGATTCTTTATAACGGCTTTTAGTCTATTTGGCATCGATAATACTAGGTTTTCTACATAAACTTGATCGATTTTTATCCACTCCTCTTTTAAAACCTCTACAAGTTTGGCTTTTGAGCTAATATGATGCTTCCTGATATTTTTTTCTAGCATATGCCAACAATGCTCTATTGGATTTAAGTCAGGACTTTGGGGAGGTGTTTTTAATAGGTGTGGGGTGTTATATGCCAAGTACATTTTCGTATTATGAGCCATGTGCTTAGGGTCATTATCTTGTTGAAAAAAAAAGGAACTTGATAAACCCAATTTCTCAACACTTGGAGTTAAATTTTTTTTTAAATATCAATGTATTTAAGATGGTCCATCACTCCTTCAATTATTTCCAAATTTCCAACACCACCAGCAGCCATACAGCCCCATACCATAACACCACCACCACCATGCTTAACAGTTTTTATTGTATTTTTTGGATCGAGTGCGTTTCCAGCTCTTCTCCATACACGCAGTCGTCCATCCGATCCAAATATGTTATATTTTGATTCGTCTGAGAAAAGGACATTACGCTAAAACTCGATTGGTGCATTTTGATACTCTTTGGCAAACTCCAAACGTTTTTTACGATTAGCGTTATTTATAAAAGGTTTTCGTCTTGGAGTGCGCGACTTGTACCCACTAGCTACTATAGCTTTCCTAATAGTTTCCGGGTGGACGGTTTTACTACTTGACTGTAGGAGCCCTGCACTTATGGAATTCGCGCTAACAAATGGATCCGAGGACACCATTCTCTTAATATTTAAGCGATCTCCGTGTGTTAGAATGTTTGGCCTTCCTGATTTAGGCTTATTTTCCACTCGCCCTTCGTATTTAAACCGCCCAATTACAGATTGAACTGTGGAACGACTGCGACATATAATATTTGAAATTTCCGTATAGGATTTTCGCTGCTTAACGTGCATATTTAATATGAGTTGGCGTTCTTCAATAGTTAAATATTTGCCTGGCATTTTTAATTAATTTATGTCCACTTAGAAATTCAATTTGAACTTAATGTGTGCCAAAATGTTGTGAAATTATGCCTGAACATGTCTATACACGCATTGCAAAACAACCGTTATCATTTTCGTTTTCTGCCTGCAGTGAAAGTTCTAGAAAAGTACAGTGTACGAAGACTTTATTGGAGCCAAAAACGTGTACATATTTTCGTGATTTCTTAGTTGTAACTCTTAAACTAATGATCATATTGGAGTAATTTTTTCTGTAAAACAAAGTTAATTAATTATATAATAAGACTGTATTTAAATTTTGGTTAATTTCTCGCTTTATATATGTGTTATTCGCTCTCAAAGAGAAAAGTTTCTGCTGTACGAAGACTTTATTGGTACACTGTAATTAATTAAAAAAAAAAAACAAAACAAAATTTACACTAGTATTAACACTAAAAAGGAACTCCTATACGTAGTTAATTTAAAAGACTGCTCTGGAGAACATTGTCTAATTCGAATTATCTCCCCAGAAAGCGAAACAGCAGCAGTCAAAGGCTCATTCATTACACTTCCTTGAAAAATAATTCCTATATCGAAAACGTGTAGGAAACTCTACAAGAGATACACACAGAATTGACTGTGCTAGCCAACCAACTTACTGGTGTCAAAAATGATTTAAAAGAGCTAAATGGGAAGGTGGCTAAACTTGGAGGAAGATAATGCCAAGCGTTTTCCAGCAGTTATGAACCTCATACCATTGACTCGTCCACGCACAGAGTATGAGTGTAGGTATAAGCTAAGTATCACAGAAGTAATTAAACAAAACGTTTTGTCAATTGCAACATGTGACCAGAGACCCACACCAGTTTTCATTTATTCTATACATGTGCATACATATATTGAGACATTCGAATGCGAGCATTCTTGTCTGTTCTAAGAATCAGAACACTTACAGCTGACTACTTGAATTTTGTTATAATTCTTAGCTGCCTTTAGTTTCAAATTTCCTACTGCTTGTCTGAATAGTGCAGTGGCGGTGTTATTAGAAGCGGGGCACGCCATGCCGTGTAGTTCTGGGTTTTTATTTATCAGTATATGTTGGTTCGACTCCAGGTGCGGACTTTTCGGATTTTCTTATTTTTTTATTTTTTTCTTTTATTAAATTATTACTACTATTTTTCTTTTAAAAAAAACTACTTTTTTGACAAACATGCTATTTGATTGTGAAAGTGCAAGATTGGCAATTTAATTAAATTTTGTATAAGTTTGTAATGCATACAAGATACGGAATATATTTGAAAACGCAGATCGGACGGGGATCAGGGGATCTCCTAGTCGGGTACCACCGACTAGAGTTTTCTTACTTGTTTTCATATATTTTTGCTAAAACTAATAGAATTTTGGATATCCTTTCTGTTTTATAAATTCTGCCAACCTTCTTGGCATTGACTGAATCAACTTTTCAGTGTCAGTGTCAGTGTCAGACCATTCTTGGATGGGTTGAGCTTGTCTTTTGTTGTAATATTGTGCTTTCGAATTCTTCTTTCGAGAAGGACCCACAAATGTTCAATAGGGTTGAGGTCAGGTGATTGGGGAGGTGTTTCAAGCAACAGCCAGGACTTAGTATTGTAGGCAGCGACTTTAGGATCATTGTCCTGTTGAAAATAAAACTTAGCTGGCAGGTGTAGTTTTTGACAACTGGGCCTCAGCGTCTCCTTCAAAATGTTGATATACATTTGGTGATTCATTAAGGAGGAAATGAATACCAAATTTCCCACGCTAGTCTCTGCCATGCAACAACACCCTCACAACTCCGCCTTCATACTTAACCTTAAGACCAACTGTGAACACCAACTGTCTGCCTTTTATGCCAAAAATGCAAAATTTATTCTCATCTTAGAAAAGCACATTTTTCCTGAACTCTGGAGACTTTTTCAGATACTCACTGGCAAAGGCAAGCCACTTTAAACTAAACAATGGTAACATATTGTTTGCGTCGTGCTACACGGCTTTTGTATTTTGATTTTCGCACAGTACGATTCGTGACTTTTCGGTTGAATCGATCCGTAGCTTCTTTGACCACAAAAACAACAGTTTTTCGAGGATTTTGCATAAGAACCAAAATCTCGCGCTCCTCCCGATCGGTTAACAAGCGTAGGCGTACTGTGCGAGGTTTAGATTGAAAAGAAGCACTTTTTTAAATATTGAAGACTGTCTGTATTGACGAATGGGTACTTTTTCCACATTTTACAATAATTTTTCTCTCTGACGGAGATTTCCTTCTTTCGAACACTCATTTCTTATTAACTGTACAATTATTTTTAAAATACCCATAATTTTATCAAAAGACATGATAATTTATTGATTAAGCCACCTACCAAAGAAACTTACTACGGGGAATATCACCAGTTTTTGATTCGTACGTAGACTTTTGCCGCATGGTCGCAAAGCGATAGCTACCGATAAATGCTGATAGTTCAAGAACTATAGAACATATGGGCAACATTTTTATTTGTTGAAAAATTTTAAAGTATACAAAAACAAGTAAGAAAACTCTAGTCGGGGGTACCCGGCTAAGAGATTTCCTGAACCCCGTGCGATCTGCGTTTTTAAAGACATTTCGTATCTTGTATATAAATTACAAACTTATACAAAATTTAATTAAATTGCCAATCTTGCACTTTCACAATCAAATAGCATGTTTGTCAAAAAAGTACAGTCGAGTCTCGATAATTCGAAATGGCAAGAGGATCAGGTTTTTTACGAATTAGACGGGAATTCAAATTATCGAGACTCGACTGTAACGAATTTTTTTCAAGGGGATAGATTTTGTTTCGATTTATCGCGATTATCGATTTAGCGGGGTACAAATTATCGAGACTCGACTGTAGTTTTTTTTAAAGAATAATAGTAATAATAATTTAAAAGAAAAAAATAAAAAATTAAGAAAATACGACATTTCCGCAGCTGGAGTCGAACCAACATCACCTGACCTCCACCGGCATTGTGTGTGTGAAAAAATAAACAATAAAAAATATTTGACATCGGCGGGGCTTGAACCCAGATCTGCTTGGTACGGAGTGCCCCGCTTCTAACAACACCGCCACTGCTCTGTTTAAGTAAACAGTAGCAAATTCGAAACTAAAGGCAGTTAAGAATTATAACAAAATTCAAGTAGTCAGCTGTAATTGTTGTGATTCTTAGAACAGACAAGAATGCTCGCATTCGAATGTCTCAATGTATGTGTGCACATGTATAGAAAAAATGAAAACGAGGGTGGGTTTCTGTCACATGTTGCAATTGACAAAACGTTTTGTTTAATTAAGTCTGTGATACTTAATGGATTTCAATGAAATTTTCAGCATATGATCTACATATTATATTGAATATTTTGTTATATATAGTTGTATAAAATAGCAAACTCATTCACATATTGGCTATATTTGCACCTAACCTTCAATTTGAAAATTTTTGAAAAATTTTGAACCAATATCCAAAATATAACAAAAACCTAAATTGTATAAAATATAAATGAAACTAAATGCAAAATTTTGAGACTCTAGCTCCAAATATGTACGAGATATAATTTATTAACTTCATTTCGATCGCTTTTTAAAATAAATAAATAAATTTCAAGTCTCTAGATCTTATACATTCTGAGATCGACGCGTTCATACATACGGACAGACGTACAGACAGACAGACAGACGGACAGGGCTAAATCGACTCAGCTCGTCTCCCTGATCAAGAATATATATACTTTATGGGCTCTGCCACGCCCCCTTCAGCCTGTTATATACATTTGACAGCTTAACAAAACCATTATACCCTGATTTCCCATTTTCAATGGGTTCAGGGTATAAAAATTTGGACAAAGGAATTGGCTTGGAACATATTTTTTGCTAATACAGTCGAGTCTCGATAATTCGAAATGGCAAGGGGATCAGGTTTTTTAAAGGAGGAAATAAAATTTTTACATTTTTTTAGGGGATAGATTTTGTTTCGATTTATCGCGATTATCGATTTAGAGGGGTACAAATTATCGAGACTCGACTGTAATATAGAAATGTTTTGCTAAAAAAAACAGCTGTACGTAGGGCTTACATATGTTGCTATGTGTATAGATACATACATACATACATATGTACATATGTGCGTATGCACCCAAGCAGCCTCATTTACAAATTGTAAGTCAACAGTAAGATCATTAAAAAGGTTAAATTTATTTATGTATGTAGATAGTACAGATGACTTCATTATCACTCGCTAATAGAGATTTTTTGCTGCGAAGAAAGAATATGCAAGTTATGTACTCACCTTTTAACAATAAGTTCATTTTGCTGAGCATCTCTTCCTCCAATTACTAAGTAGTTCTCGGAACTAACGAACCAAAAAAACTTTTCAAACCAAAATATTTTTCTTGCTTTAGCTATATTTGATATAGTGCGTACTTCTTTTAGCGTTTGCTGAGTCTTGCGCTCTGCTGACTTCAAAGCTTTCTGTGATGCATCAATCGTTTTTTTCTCTTTCAGAGCCGCTGAGCGCTTCAAATCATAATATCGGCAAGCATTGGCCCATGCGGATAAAGCCAAATCAATGTCTACTATAAACGAATCATTGTTCTCACCATTACCATTATCATTCGCACATTCGTTTTCATTGTTATACGGATCAGTAAGTAATAATGATATGTGGTTGATTTCCAACTTTAACTGTTTTATTGAATTTGCAACAATATCGTCATTGGCTTGGGCTTCTTTTACAAGCTCTTGTATATCTGGCCATGACAACTGACTGGCTATGGCTGACTGGATTGCCAAAATAGCTTTATCCACTAAACTCTGATTGGATGTTATTAGTTCTGCCTTTTTCTTATCATCATCTTGTACTTTGTTAAGTTCCTCCAGGCGCTTTGTGTGATCTTTTTTTACATTAGATAGTTTTTTAAGGGCTTCTCTTTCTTGTTGCAATGTTTTTATATCAATTTTTTGTGATTCTTGAGATGAAAAAAACTCATCAACTGCCTCCATGAATGTTTCAAATTCCTTGAAAGGCAGATCTTTAAATTGAGAAAACAGGCATGGATGAAACTCAATATTTCTATAAAAATGTTCTGTACGTTCAGTATTTGTAGGTTTTTCTTCTTTAACTTGAATTATAAATCCTTTAGAGTTTCCATTCTGTCCAATTGCCATTATATCACGAGCGCTCTGTGAATATATTTTATATATATATATATATATGTATATATATATAAAGATTAAATGCATCAATTTTTTTATTGATAATACAAACCTTCTAATAATTAAAAAAAAACTTTACGAATTTATTATAAAGTTGGATTATGCAAGACATTTAGGATATATTAATATAAATTCTTACTAACCTCGATAGCCTGCAGAAGTGTTGGTAAATCTGCCGCTAAATCAAAAAATTTTATATCGGATGGGGATACTTCTGGATTTTTCCGATTTTTTTTCCTGTTTGGTTTTTTCGATGATTCTACTTGGCCTTGTTCTGGATCTACAGAACCTTTTAAGAAATAATTTTCTAATCCATGTTCGATCAGAACATGATCAATTACAGCTGGACCACAGTCTAAAATTGGCATTAATATACGTTTCAAGCTTTCACCTTCATTTGAATTATCTATTATTTCACGCAATTTGTTTTCAAGCGGTTCAGAATTTCCCGTTTTTGCTCGATTGATGGGATACTTTTCACGCACGGCAAATCTTATGCTTTCTCCTTCCGTGTGAGGTCGTAAGATGTATAGTATTGTTTGCTCATAATCAGTTAAAATAACATTTCCACGGTCATATAACTCTAAAAATACATGATAAGCAGCTTCTCCCATGCCAAATTGAAAGTCAATTATTCTATCAGCCCCTAGTTGATTTATATGCTCAAGTCGCTTATTTTTTAAGTGTTTCCTGAACTTCATACAGAAACCCGAAGGTGCCATATTCTTTGGCCACTCAAATGCAGTCGTGTGAAACCGAGTTCCAGATTCAATCAATAAGGTAACCTTCTCCGACGCTCCGCCTCCATGAAGCCGAAAAAGATAAGTCTTATTGTCAATATCATATATCTGATTTACACGTAAGCCGATTAACCTATAACAGAATAGAAACAATAGATTATTTTTATCCAGTGGGCAAATTAAATTAGCATACAATCTGATTGAATAGCTTTAATATATTGTTTGACTTCAGTAAACCTGTAAATAAACAACAATGCGGCCGTCAAGGGCATCCAACGGTCACAGTCCAAAATCTGCCGAATAATCAAAATCAGTTGTGCAATTTTCCGTAATGGGCGGTCCACTTTATTAAGGTCTACGCCCGCAGGGGGTCTGTTTTATACTCTGAACCCATTGAAAATGGGAAATCTGGGTATAATGGTTTTGTTAAAATGTCAAGTGTATGTAAGAAGCAGAAGGCGGCGTGGCAGACCCCATAAAGTATATATATTCTTGGTCAGGATGACGAGCTGCGTCGATATAGCCATGTCCGTCAGTCCGTCTGTCCGCCCGTCTGTATGTGTGAACGCGTAGATCTCGGAACCTGTAACAGCTAGAAAAATTTTGTTGTAGGTCCCTTTATAGCACGCGTAGGTCAAGTTTGTTTACAAAATTCGATAACTATTCCAGTTTTAATGTGCGATGTCCGTCTTGCTGTCCGTCCGTCTACCCGTCGTCCGTATGAACGCAAACCATTTCGACGCTATAGAAGCCAGAAACTCGAAATTTGGAACATATACTCGTGTATACTCTCGAATTGTAAAGTGTCAAGATTTTCCCGATATGCCCACTAGGGGCGTGGCAAATCGTAAAATGCATTTTCCGGTATGTCAGAAACCTTTTTAGTTGAAGTGCTAGAGAGTTGAAATTTGGATCGTATACTCGCGTTGACAACCCAAGATCAGAAAGATATGGCGGATATATCTACGCCCATTGGGGGCGTGGAAAATCGGGTGAACTTTATCTTCTACAGTTTTAGAGCTATAATGCCCAAATTGTATGTGAGTTACTTTTAAGATCCTATGCAGATCGATGAAAAATTATATACCCATGCCCACTGGGGGCGTGGTAAATCGGATCTGACTATATAGTGATTTATACATATTCTTATATATCTTGAGCACTATTGATGCTAGAGACTTTAAATAATATATATAGTTGAAATATATATATAATAATATATAGTCGCCGTTAAATTAGATAATTGAGTAACTGGTGACCTCCTCTATCGATGACCCAAAAATACTTGCCACGCCCCTTTTGATCGTGACATAACGAAAAATACCCTGTAATTTCAACATTTTGGGAGCGTAAGCTTCCAAATTTTACTGTTACGTCACTTTAGAGTCCTTCTAAGGATTGGGCAAAAATTACATGTCTACGACCTCTAGGGGAGTGCAAGTTGAAAAAAATTATATTTTGAAGAGCTCTTGAGTTCAAATTGCTGCAGAATCACCTCATACACAAATAAACCTGTAATTAATATGGTCCACCCTCTGGGGCGTGTCAAATCTGAAAATAGTGACTTTTGAATGTACAAGTTAACCACCGACACTGGACGTGTGCTGACCTAGCATATGAGCGAGGTCCACGAACTGAGTCGGAGGAGCGGCGGATGTGTCGCAACAATGTTGTCAGCCGCAGCGACCACTTGACACCAAGTCGCAGTGGATGTGGCGCAACAATATTAGCAGCCGCTATAGCGCTGTATCCATCCGACACCACCCACGAGGCGCAAGTCAGCACTTTTCGAGAGTGCCAAGCGGCGGTCAACGACGTTGGAGTTCTTGGAACAGCGGCACCGGCTCTGGGCCGGCGGCAGCGCCGTGGCAGCGTTGACAGCGCAGCGGCAGCGTTGGCAGCATAGCTAGCTGCAATTGTATCTTTTAATAAACATAATTGTTTGTCTTAATCTTGAATCGAAACAAACCGCAGCTCGTGCATCGATAATTAATTCTCACTTATTGTATTCGGCTAGCCATCGCTACCGAATTAATATTAACCTTAATTACGCAGCTCAGCTAGCTAACGATTCTGAGAAGTTGCTAATATAATAACCGCAACATTAGCACAAATAAATCACCTAACACACCATATGTGTTGTGTTGTTGTTAATAAATAATTGCCGCCCAACTTAAACAAGTAAGAGTGCTCTAGTCGAGACTGCTCGACTAAGAGATACCCTGAACCCTGCGAAGATGCGATATTCAAATCATTTTACGCTTCTTTTATATATACATACATACAAACAACACATACACACACACACACATGTACACGCACGCACAAGCACTTGCTCTGCTACTGCGCAGTTTACGCAGCGACTGCGCGTGGGCAGCTCTTGGGCTGCAGTATGGGCAATATTATGGAAACTTTTTTGTTGAATAGGTTTGCTTCTAGATGGACTTTCGTAACCAAACTTTTAAGGCGTACTAATGACATATATATGTATGTATTTGCCAAAGCACAAATCTTTAGTATTTGAAATACGTTTTTTTCATGTTTGGAGGGAAGGGGGTGTGGTATCCAAAATCCAAAAGTTACAAAATGTTTGTATTCATTACACGGATATACAAGAAAAATCTGAAATCTATAGCTAAAACGGTATTCAAGTTACGCTTGAAAAACAAAGTAAAATTATCGATTTTCATCGATAATAAGGAAATGGGATGAGTTATCGAAAAACAAAGATAAACTCGTACTGCGTAGGGTATACACGAGTATATATTTTAAATTTCAGATCTATAGCTTTTCTGGTTTACGAGATCGCTGCGTTCACACGGATGGACGGACGGACGAACGGACAGACGGACATAGCTATATCGACTCAGTTTGTCGAGCTGATCAAGAATATATATACTTTATGGGGTCTGCCACGCCTCCTTCTGCCTGTTACATACATTTTCACAAAAACATTATACCCTGATTTTCCATTTTCAATGGGTTCAGGGTATAAAAATCGAGCGGAAAACGAAGGCAGACTTGAAAAAAAGGGTACAGGTGGGCGATATTTTTTTAAAAACAAATTTTTTTTCTTCTCTCTGTGAACGAGTGAACGGCTAAAAACCAAATCAAAGAACAAAAAAGTTTGACAATTATTTTTTGCCCCTGCAAAAACGACTGCGGCGAGGGAAAACTACGCCAAACGATCAACACGACTTCTGCGCGGGGTACACCTAAGTAGAAAAGCATGTAAGTGAGAACAGACACTTTTAAAGATTTCTAGAGAAAATAATAAAAAAGAAAGGCAAAAGCAAGTGAGTTAGGAGGTTCCAATTCAGTGACCATTCATGTGTCACTGTATATTAAATTCGATTACAATCGAATGGACAGAAATAAAATAAACAAAAGACAGAAACGACACGAAATTGGAACCAGAACTTTAGCAAGTCTACTAGGGGGGTTTATTGACCTACAAGTATCCGACCAAGTTAGTCAAACCGCTGCGTGCAGCCAAGCCAAGAAAACAGATATGGATCCCGAACACCTCAGAGCTATAATTGACACTGCCGTGCAAAGCGCACTTAGAGTGCAGGTGCAGGAGTACGCTAGAAGGAAAGCAGTCCTTAAACAGGAGCTTCAGCAACAGCAACAACAAAGCTCACCTCTCGCGTCTCCCGTGGTGAAAGTCTCTAGGGATGTAGAAATAATTGACGGGGTCACTTGTGACGAACCTCTTGATGCAGTGAAATGCGTTCCTAAGTTTCATGGAACTCAGGAGACCTATGTAGCATGAAGACAAGCGGCCCATGCAGCATACAAAATTTTCAAAAGGTATGACGGAAGTTCCCGCCATTCTCATGATACGAAGTAAAGTTAGAGGCCCAGCAGACGCAGTCCTTGCATCATTCAACACACCGTTGAACTTCGAGGCCATCGTCGCAAGGTTAGATTTCACTTACAGCGAAAAGAGACCCATACATGTCATTGAACAGGAAATGGGCACGCTAAGGCAAGGCGGAATGTCAATTCTGCAATATTATGATGAGGTTGAGAAAAAATGTACCTTGTTGACAAAGAAGGCCCACATGACCTACGATAATAGCTTAGCGAAAAGCCTCACTATAAAAAACAAAGCGGCTATCTTAACGCCGATAAAACTCAGGCTGGTGGCGAAAAAGCCCCAGAACCTATTGAGGTAGACCCTTCATCCTCAAAGTACAGACAAGCGACGAGCTATCAGAAGCCCCAAAATCATGATCAAGGCCAAGGTACCAAACGATCCTGCTGCCGTTCATTCGGCGCAGAATAGCGGGAGTAGACATGACATTACTAATCGACAAAAACTATATTAGACCGCACAAACAGCTAAAGGGCGTTACCCCTGTCGAGTCCCCCTTCGTCGTGCACTCCATCCATGGATCCAACAATATCACGCAGAAATGCAAAATATCCATGTTCGGACACGACACCTTTTTTTTCCTATTAGATTCCACGCCTACAGGTTACCACAAGATCATTCTGGCAGAATCTGATCGAGAGAAAACTGCATTTTCAGTCAGGAAAGTACGAGTTTTGTCGACTCCCCTTCGGTCTAAAGAATGCCAGAGGAATGTTTCAGAGCACTATCGATGATGTTCTACGGGAACAAATCGGTAAGTCCTGTTACGTGTCCGTTGATGACGTCATCGTTTTCACCGAAAACGAGGCGGATCACGTCAAACACGTTGGCTGGGTATTGAAAAGCCTTCAGAGTGCAAACATCAGGATGGCCCAGGAAAAGTCACAATTTTTTAAAGAGAGCGAGTACCTCGGCTTTATCGTGACTAAACATGGCACGAAAACGGACCCTGAAAAGGTGAAAGCCATTCAACACTACGTTGAGCCCAAAACGGTATTTAGCGTCAGATCAGTCATGGGTCTAGCCAGCTTTTGACCGTTGTTTCATTAAGGTTCGCAGCAATCGTTAAACCAATCTCTGACATATTAAAAGAAAACGGGACCGTTAGCAAATACAGGTCAAAAAAGATTCAGGTGCAATTTAACGAGAACATTCTAGCCTCAGAGGACGTTACCCTCATGTACCCTGACTACCAAAAGCCATTCGACCTGACTACAGACGCCTCGACCTACGGTATCGGAGCTGTTCTGTCCCAGAGCGGCCACCCAATAACAATGATTCTCGATCATTGAAAGATAGAGAAGCAAATTACGCTACTAAAGAGCGAGAACTGCTAGCTATCGTCTGGGCTAAACTGCGGCACTTCCTCTATGGTGCGAAAAATATCAATATTTTTACCGACTATCACGCCACTCACATTCTCGGTAACCGAGAGCAACCCCAATGCCAAGATCAAGCGCTGGAAAGCGCGAATAGACGAAACCGGGGCCAAGCTTTTTTACAAGCCTGACAAGGAAAACCACGTAGCTGATGCTCTATCGCGTCAAAACGTGAACACCTGACAAAACAACTACAAGGAACCGGAATCCGATGCGGCCACGACCCACAGTGAATTGTTCCTGACTTACACAATCGACTCGACTGACAAACCGTTAAATCGCTTCCGTAACCAAATAGTGTTAGAAGAGGCCCGGTACCCGCACTTGATAAACTTCACCGACAAAGAACCTTAGTAAAGAAAATCAAGTCTGTCATCAACCGAGGCGCAGTTAATGCAATTCACTGCAGCTTGCCAACTCTGGCAAAGATCCAGCACGAAGTAGTAGAAGCTTTTCCAGCCACCAAATTCTGGCACTGCAAGAACTTTGTAGCTGATGTATTTAATGTTAGCGACAGGAGGGAGATAATCACAAAAGAGCATAACCGAGCCCACAGGGCAGCACAGGAAAATGTTAAACAAATCATGACAGAGTATTATTTCCCCAAAATGTCAAAATTAGCTAACGAGGTGGTGCTAAATTGTAAGATATGCGTAGAGGCAAAGTACGATAGGCACCCAAAAAACCAAACAACCGATTCCCTCACAGGCTGGAGAGATGTTACACGTTGACATCTTCTCTACGGACAAAAAGTTCTTCCTCAGCTGTGTAGACAAATTATCCAAGTTCGCAATGGTGCAACCCATCGCATCCAGGACTATAGAGGACTTATGACCTCCCTTACTAATATTAATGAATGTCTTTCCAAAAGCAAAGCAAGTATACTGCGACAATGAGCCCGCTCTTAAGTCCGAGACCATAAAGTCTCTTCTTTTGAACAATTACGATGTAAACATCGTACACGCACCCCCACTCAACAGCGCGTCAGCCGATTTTATCTTGCAAGCTACTATCGAATACAACAGTTCCATCCACTCTGTAACCGAACAAAGGCCAAAGGATGTTGTAACCACCGCTTCGCCGGAATGCATCCAGGGTATTGTAAAAAAGATAGAGGGGTCCAGGTCCACCGAAATTCCAGGCTTAATAAAAATCGGCAAAACAGAGTTTTCGAAGTAGGCGAAAGAGTCCTAGTAAAAACCAACCGCAGGTTAGGGAACAAACTTTCACCCCTCTGTGACGAAAAAATGGTTCAAGCGGACTTGGGGACAACGGTCCTCATTAGAGGGAGGGTGGTCCACAAAGACAACCTTCGTCGATAATTTGTAGTTTTAATACCTTAATAAATTCTTAGGTTTATATTTTTGACACTTTCAATCTTGGCCATCACGACGGCAAGGGTGACGGACTACACACACGGAAACTATATTCCCATCACGGACGATGACATACTGCTCTGGGATCAGTACGGATACTTACGACACTCAACCAACCTCACGGACTACAGGCTCATGACCGACGAGACGATGAAACTGACGAACATGTTTCCACAATCCCACATGAGGAAGTTGTTGGAAATCGACACAGGGAACGCACGAGACATGCATTAGGAAGGTAATAAGTCTTGACTTCCTGGGGACAGCCCTTAAGGTCGTAGCGGGTACACCGGACTCAAATGACCTCAAGAACATAGAGCATATACAGACGCAACTAATCACTGCAAGCAAAAATTCTGAAGACCACAAAAGACAAACAGACGGACACGGGTTACCTGTTTGAAACCCTCACTACACGCAACAGAATGTTAATAACCGAATTGGGAGCTCTTATGCTCACTCTAACCCTTGAAAAAATTAACGTAATAAATCCACAAATCATAGACCACTCAGATATCGAGTCAATTCTCACATCTGCCCGGCCACGCACAACGGCCTGACTCTCCAACAACAAGACAACCTGGTGGCTGAATGCAATGGGAAGGTCATGGCGGCAACAAATTGCACCCAGACAGCAATGGCCACATTCTGTAAGGGGTAAGAGAGCGTTACCTGTGTGCAAGGTCTTCATTTAGGAGGCATCGCTCACTGTCAGCTATGATGACTGCGCCGCAATAAGGGTCAATGGAAAGAATCTCATCACGTTCCGTTCACATGCCACGGTTGACAGCGCTCGATTCCTAAACCGAAACAGCATTCGGAATCGAGCCCTCGCCGTAGCAGCATCCGCCCGCCTAAATATCAGCGGCCACGACATGATACTCAGCCTACCCTACATCCACCGGCTAAGCGAAGAGAATCTGAACTTCATCAATAAGGTCAGAGACAGCGTTATCGTCAGTACCAGCTCAACTATATCATTTGGCCTAATAATAATGGTATGCGCCGTGGCCTCAGGAATTTACTACTTCGCAAGAAGACGTCGCCTCGCTGTGCAAATCTCCGAGATAGTCCAGAAGTATGACGCGACCGAGGACGGCCGCGCTTGAGAGGGGGAGTAGTTAACCACCAACACTGGACGTGTGCTGACCTGGCATATAAGCGAGGTCCACGAACTGAGTCGGAGGAGCGGCGGATGTGTCGCAACAATGTTGTCGGAGGAGCGGCGGATGTGTCGCAACAATGTTGTCAGCCGCAGCGACCACTGACACCAAGTCGCAGCGGATGTGGCGCAACAATATTAGTAGCCGCTATAGCGCTGTATCCATCCGACACGACCCACGAGGCGCAAGTCAGCAGTTTTCGAGAGTGCCAAGCGGCGGTCAACAAGGCGGTCAAGAGTTGCAAGAAAGAAACTGCTGGTTTTATAGGTAAATGTAGAAGAGCGTTTTAATTTTGCTGAGAACATGATTAGTCAGCCGGCATAAATTTGGGAAAACCTCATATTTTGCGACGTAACAAAAATAATGCTGTACTGCAACAATGGTCCACCTAGAGCACGGCGCAATGCATTAACTGCATTGAAAAGCAGAAACATCATTCCGACTCTAAAATTTTGAAAGCATTCTGGAAGAGTACCTATGCCGTAGGATGGTCTGGCGTAGTGTTTCATGTGGCACATCTAGGTGACATTCTTCTTTAAGGTCCTTGCCAAGGGTTTGTATTGATATTTTTGGATTTTGGCCAATCTTAAGCGGTCTAGCCGACTGTAAATCTTTTTTTTACGCCCACCTGTATCCTTTTTTTCAAGTCTGCCTTCGTTTTCCGCTCGATTTTTATACCCTGAACCCATTGAAAATGGAAAATCAGGGTATAATGTTTTTGTGAAAATGTATGTAACAGGCAGAAGGAGGCGTGGCAGACCCCATAAAGTATATATATTCTTGATCAGCTCGACAAACTGAATCGATATAGCCATGTCCGTCCGTCCGTCCGTCCGTGTGAACGCAGCGATCTCGTAAACCACAAAAGCTATAGATCTGAAATTTGAAATATATACTCGTGTATACCCTACGCAGTACGAGTTTATCTTTGTTTTTCGATAACTCATCCCATTTCCTTATTATCGATGAAAATCGATAATTTTACTTTGTTTTTCAAGCGTAACTTGAATACCGTTTTAGCTATAGATTTCAGATTTTTCTTGTATATCCGTGTTATGAATACAAACATTTTGTAATTTTTAGATTTTCGATGCCACGCCCCCTTCCCCCAAAATTTGAAAATTTATTTGAATATCGCATCTTCGCAGGGTTCAGGGTATCTCTTAGTCGAGCAGTCTCGACTAGAGCACTCTTGTTAACATTGTAGTGGTTTTCCTTGATACAGAAAACTCTTCAACTAATTCTGTATAAGATTAGCCCAACTGGTGATTTTAATAAATCAGCTGGACCACATTAAAGCCTAATCTCTTGCAAGTTATTTAAAAAATTAAAGTAATTCACTTTTAGATGCGTATTTCTCAAAATTTGTAAAAAAAAAAAAAGAAATATATGCAAAAATAAACGTGCATAAGAGACGCAAAAAGCATAGATTACGGAAAAGCACCGTTGGTTCGAAGAATTAGAGCAAACAAGAATTGGAAAACGCAATGTGTAAACAGTTTCTTGACAGCTTGAAAAATGAGTAATCTTAGTTTTTGTTGTTTATTTTGTTACACATTTTTAGTTTTGCTATCTGTTTTTTTTTTTAATTTAGCTTAAAACTTATTATTAAACAGATTAGCATTAAAAATTTTTCTTTAATTTGAATAAATGGCCATGATTTTTGCATCTAAAGTCGAAAAATGTACTTTTTATCAGTGTGTAAAGAGTTTCTTGACAAACTGTATGTATTTATCTGTTTTTGGGCAACAAGACTAATTTTCTAGGTAAGAAGAATAATACAGAAGGTGACGCTAAACTGCAATATTCTTACATATCAGTATTAGTCATAGGCGTGTACCGCTTCATAAATAAGCCAAATTCCTTGCTGAGTCGGTAGAAAAAATTGTAAGAGACAAATAAATACATGTATTTCGATTTAATGATTAAATGCTTGAAATAATTGACCAACTAATATAAATATAGTTTTTGCATATCCTAGGTTAGTTATTTCGTGTTTTTCGTATGTTGGCAATACTTCAGACGATTCCCAAGTGGCACTGCTAAAAGACTCAGTAGGTTATGCCACTAATCATACAACCACCATACATGTATGGTGTTGTATGGTTAGTGGTTAGTGGTTAGTGGTTGGTGGAAAGTGTGACGTCCTACTTGCATATGTATTTCGATTTAATGTTTAAATGCTTGACCAACTAATATTAATATTCAGTTTTCGCATAGCCTATGTTAGTTATTTCATGTTTTTCGTATGTTAGCAATACTTTAGACGACGAGTAGCAATCATAAAAATTCCAAATTCGCACTTTTAAAGACTCAGTAGGTTACGCAAAGACGAGTTCCGTTACTTTAAATATTAACTTTGCGACGTCACATTATCGACGTCACATTATTATTTTCTTACAAAGATCAACGCGCGCACACCAATTTCCGAAAATATGACGTCACATTTTCAAATTAACAGACAACTTTTAAGTTAACAGACTGCTTTGCATAAACTAGTATGTAGCCTAGTCCAAAAATAATAGCGATTTTGTTGTTAAAAATATAATATTTCTTGAATTACCACAGTGATTGATTAATACAAAGAAACGAACGGACAACACAGAAAACCAATGTACTCTTCTCACATCACGAGCGCGTATACAAATTTGTTTGATTACCATGATTAGTAGCAAAATTTGATAAACACTAAAACGATTGATTTAAAAAAGATTTTTTAAATATCAGAATCAAAATATAATTAATAAGAGTTCCCAGCAACATAATTATTATAATATTATTTACTATCCAGATTGAAATTTTGTTTTATACGAAAGACCAAATTCAAGTATTTTTGAATATGTATAAATTACCTTTGAAGCTCTGCGACACCACATATAATATCGTAAGAGCTAAACCGTGTTTTCATTTTTGATTGTATCGTTTATCACAGTCGCCAGTTAAACCTTAAATAAAAATAAAGTTTTTATTAAATAAATATTTAAAATAATAGAAATAATACAATAATAAAGTATTTATTATAATTTTCCATGTATAGATTATACGAACATTATTAACTAATTCCTTCATTAGCTAGAAATTACCAAAGCAATTACCTAGGCTCAAATGCAGAGCCGATGCTGTTTCTATCTTACTTTCAACTACACATTGACATTATTGGTCCTATGGGGTCTTGAGATCAATTCGTTCATAAGGTCGATTCGACCTTTAATTCTGATTAATATGTTGTTGGGCCAAAAACATTGAAGCAATCAGAAAATAACAAATATTTTCATTTAAATTATTATAGATATCGTGAGCAAATTTTTAGAGTTAATGTTAATATACTTTATTGGACTATGCGCATATTAAAAAGAATTATCATATGGCACATTCATATGTACACTTGCCACTGTGATGGCGGTGTGATGGTATGCGGGGATATAACAGAAATTGGAGTGGGCAGCCTTGTCTTTACTGATCCTACAATGTTTACTTACAAATATTAAAACATAAAGATAAAGCTCGAGAATATTAGGGTTTAGCGACGACTTTTGGTTTCAATAGGACAATGAGACATACAGCCATACAGTCAAGTTATGGTTGCTTTATAATACAAAAACAAGATGTCCTCGCAGGGCCAGTCGCAAGATTTAAGTCCTATTTAGCATCTTTAGGATTTTCTGGATCCTAGGATTCGCCTACGAACTATAACATCCAAGGACATGCCGAAAAAGGTATTAATGGAGGAGTGGCTTCAAATTCCGCTTGATTTCACTCGGAAATTTGTCAAGTTAATAATGGTATTGAGATAAACTATAAAAAGGAAAGAGTATCCAACATCATAATTTTTATACCCTCAACCCATTTAAAATGGAAATTCAGGGTATAATGGTGTTGTTGAAATTTCAAATGTATGTAACAGGCAGGAGGGGTGGCAGACCCCGTAAAGTATATATATTCTTGATCAAGGAGACGAGCCGAGTCGATATAGCGATGTCCGTCTGTCCGTCCGTATGTATGAACGCGTCGATCTCAGAACCCATAAGAGCTAGGGACTGTATAGCATGCGCAGGTCAAGTTTGTTTCAAAAAATCGATTACTATTCTCGTTTTAATGATATCGATTAAAAACATTATCGAAATGCAGGTTTTTAATTCTATCTCGTACACCTTTGGAGCTAGTCTACAAATTTTGTATTTAGATTGATAAATATTTTATACATTTTTGATTTTTGTTAAAATTTGGACACCAATTTTTTTATACCCTGAACCCATTGAAAATGGGAAATCAGGGTATAATGTTTTTGTGAAAATGTATGTAACAGGCAGAAGGAGACATGGCAGACCCCACAAAGTATATATATTATTGATCAGCTCGACAAACTGAGTCGATATAGCCATGTCCGTCTGTCCGTCCGTCCGTCCGTCCGTCCGTCCGTCCGTCCGTGTGAACGCAGTGATCTCGCAAACCACAGAAGCTAGAGATCTGAAATTTGAAATGTATACTCGTGTATATCCTACGCAGTACGAGTTTATCATTTTTTTTCGATAACTCATCCCATTTCCTTATTATCGATAAAAATCGATAACTTTTCTTCGTTTTTGAATACCGTTATAGCTATAGATTTCAGATTTACTGTGTGTATCCGTGTAATGAATACAAACATTTTGCAATTTTTGGATTTTGGATACCACGCCCCCTTCCCCCCAAATTTGAAAAAAACGTATTTCAAATACTAGAGACTTGTGCTTTGGCAAATACATACATATGAATGTCATTATTACGCTGTAAAAGTTTGATTACGAAAGTCCATCTAGAAGCAAACCTATTCAACAAATAAGTTTCCAAAATATAGCCCATACTGCAGCCCAAGCGCTGCCCGCGCGCAGTCGCTGCGTAAACTGCGCAGTAGCAGAGAAAGTGCTTGTGCGTGCGTGTGCATGTGTGTGTGTGTGTATGTGTTGTTTGTGTATATGTATATATAAAAGAAGCGTAAAATGATTTCAATATCGCATCTTCGCAGGGTTCAGGGTATCTCTTAGTCGAGCAGTCTCGACTAGAGCACTCTTACTTGTTTCATAATTTAATTTTACAATCTTACATTTGTTTTGCTTTAATAAATACATGATTAAGTATATTTGAAAAAGGCAGATCGGTCAGGGTTCAGGGGATCTCCTAGTCGGGCACCACCGACTAGAGTTTTCTTACTTATTTATGGTTATTTTGATGAAAAAGTGTATTTTCTGTTGTTTTTTTAGTTTGTACACATACTTTTTCTTGTCAGAAATCCTTTTTTTTTAAATAAAAAACAAGTATCACCTTTTAAAGTGACGACCAAAGAAATATTTCAACCGAATCGTCTTTTAAAATGACGACCAAATCTGGTAGGCAACACTGGACAACGCTGGACCATGAGAAACTATATACTTGGCGCCCAACGCAACTACAATAATTATAATAATAATTATTAGAATTTGTGACCCACAACATGTAAGTTCACTAAATATTTTCAAATCGTAAATAAAAGAATTCAAAATGGCTGACGACAGCAAGTATTGCTGAGAGTATACCAAGTTCAAAGCAAAACATAAATAAATATTTACAAACGCTCATATTCCGTGTTCTATGCTTCATGTTTTTGCAGGATAAAATAAATTATTTATATATTTTTAGAAAAAAAAGTGCCTGTGTAAAACAATAGAGCATATGAGCTGTGTTTATGCTGTTAAGCTAGGTACACACGAGCAAACAATTGCAGCAAGTTAAAAATCAATTTCATTTTTTTTTTCATTTTCTCTTCGTTTATTCTTTTCCCTTTTTTTTTTTTCCTCCCCGTCTTTTTTTTCGCCCAAGTTATATTAACCAAGTGGATGCCCTATACACCAGCACACCTACTATTTTTTTTTTTTTTTTTTTTTATTTTTTATTTTTATTTATTTCCCCACCCCCCTCCGGTGTCCTCCCCCCCCCCCTTTTTTTTTTTCCTCCCCCCCCCCCCACATGGGCGCGATTTTGTTTTTCTCCCCCTCCTCTTTCCCTCTTTTCCCCATTCCGGACTTTTTTTTTTTTATTTTTTTTTTTATCCTCCCCACCCCAAAACCAAAATCCCCAATTTTCCCCCTTTTTCGCACGCCAAACCCCGCAAACCCCGCCCCACAAATTTCCCCCACGCCACAAACCCCACTTCTTTTTTTTCCAAAATTTCCCACGTGCATTTGATTCGCATCAACTTCTCAATTGTTTCTCTTGTCCTCTTTAGAAACATAAAAGTTGAGTGCCATAGTGATACTGAGTGAGATTCAGAAGTTGACAATAATGAAGTGCAAAACTTAAAAACTGATAATAGCCGAGACCAAAACGAAACTATGGATCCAAATTAAGTGCAGGCTCTGATACAAAGCGCTGTTAGCCAAGCTTTGGCGAAGCAAGAAGCGAGGTTTCAGGCTTAGTTAAATTAAATGAGGGAACAAGTCAACAGATTATGTGTCAGTTTCATGGCGGCAATCAGCTGTAGATGCATATGCACTCTTTAAGCCCTTTAATGGTAGTAGTACTACCAAGCTATGACTATAGTTAGAAATAAAATTAGATGTCCAGCTAGAGCACTTTTAGTATCTCATAACACAGTGCTAAATTTTGATGCAATTATAGCTAGGCTAGATTGCACTTACGCGGACAAGACATCGCTTCGCCTTTTGAGGCAATCGTTAGAGATGATTAGGTAGGGTAATTCAATCCTCATGGAATATTATAATGAGGTCGAACGAAAACTGACTCGTGTAGCCAACAAAGTCGTTATGACCCACGAGATCGACCAAGCTACTATAATCAATGAAGAGGTTAGATCCGATGCAGTACATACGTTTATATCAGGACTTAAAAAATCATTGCGATCCGTTGTGTTTTCGGCACAACCCAAAGACTTGCCATCCGCCTTGGCTTTGGCTAGGGAGGCGGAGGCAAGCATCGAACGTTGTATTTTATATATATAAATATATAAAAATGTTATAAATTATAAATGAATCAAATTTTAAAAATTTTGAGACTCTAGCTTCAAAGATGTACGAGATATAATTAAATAACTTGATTTTTTTAAACAAACTTGATATTTTTGTGCTATATATGGACCCACAGAAAAAATTTTAAATCTCTATCTCTTATAGGTTCTGAGATTTACGCGTTCATACATATGGACAGACGGACAGACAGACAGACGAACAGGGCTAAATCAACCAATTTCGTCACCCTGATCAAGAATATATATACTTTATGCGGTCTGCCACGCCTCCTTCTGCCTATTACATACATTAACAAAACCAATATACTCTGATTTCCCACTTTCAATGGTATCAGGGTATAAAAAATAAGAACGTTGCAGTCGGGCGTTACCGACATATATATATATATATATATATATTATAGATATATATATATATATATATATATATATATATATATATTAAATATATATATATTATATTATTATATTATATTATATTATATATATATAACCCGGATAGACAGAACAGAATCTTTAAAGAAGGCGGAAAAGTCATTGTAAAGAACAATAAAAGATTGGGCAGCAAGTTGATCCCATTATTTACGGAGCAGGTAATAGAAGCAGATTTGGGAACCTCAGTTCTCATTAAGGGGAGGGTGGTCCACAACGACAACCTCAAGTAAGAGTTACCCACACTCTTTAACATAATCTAAGATTAGAAGTAACAAGTAAGAAAACTCTAATCGGAGACTAGGAGATCCGCTGAGCCCTGTCCGATCTGCGTTTTTAAATATACTCAGTTATGTATTTATTAACGTAAAAAATTTAAGCTTGCAAAAAAATAAATTATGAAAAAAAATTTTGTTTAGCCGGTATTCAAAATATAACAAAAATCGAAATTGCATAAAATATAAATTAATCTAAATACAACATACTCTATCTCAAAAGATGTACGAGATGTAATTTAATAACTTGGTTTCGAATAGGTTACATACATTTGACATTTTAACCTAACCATTATACATTTTCAATGGGTTCAGGGTATAAAAAGGCACTACAATTTTTTCATCTCCGGGGTTTTTCGCTCTTACAGGTTTAGCCTTGCAATCCTCTTGATATTAGGAGTAGCACATAGTCTAGTTATCGACTACTCCCATTCTAACTACATACCAATTGTAGATGGAAAGGTATTGGTATGGTAACGATAACATACCACACTACAGCTACAAGATGATACTATTGCCCAATGCGATAATGACGTATTAACAGTCAACAAGTGCGTCACAACCACTTACGCTGCGAACTGCAAACTAGCCACACAAGACCTTTGCTCCTTTGCATTCTACGCTAGCGGCTTATTCTTACACTTATACAATAAAGAATAAATCATACATTGCTCCGGCCGTATAATTCATTTGTAATTAATCAATTTACATCGCTGTGCCACAAGGCTAGTAATCCAACAAAGGGGGTGAAATCAAATCATCCAACCTAATCGTCCTTTAAAGTGACGACCAAACAAATTCTCCAACCTAATCGTCTTTTAAAGTGACGACCAAACAAATTCTCCAACCTAATCGTCTTTTGAAGTGACGACCAAATCTGGTAGGCAACACTGGACCAGGAGAAACTACATAATTTGTACATGCTTAAGAACATTAGAACATAGCAGTTGTCATAATACAAATTTGTATGAAAAACTGGTAACAATTTTTAAGGTTGTTAAACAATTTAATATCTAAAGAAAACTAAGCCTTTGCTATTAAGGAACTACGATCGGATTTCATTCGATTTTGTCTGTTCTCCACTTACTCTTATCATTCAGAATGAATCTTAAAAATTTATAATGGCTACTTACTGTATAATTTTTCACAATTCTTTATAAATTAAAGAACAATTTATATTTACATGCAGCTGTATATAAGCCACACGTACAAGCAAACGCAGAGTTGCTATACTATCGATAGCTCTAATGATAAATATCAATTTCAATATCGTTTTAATAATTGCATTATCGATTGGTTCCAGTTGGTAGCTTCCGTTTAATTATGTTTTGTGTAAGGCGTATTATTAATTTATTATTATTTATTGTTTTATTTATTATTTATTTCCACTCAAGAGACTTCACTCTTGCAATATCTACGCATGTTATCGCAACAGCTAGGCTTCCATATAATAGATTTTTGCTGGAAGCGCTACAACGTGGAGCAACACAGACAAACATAAGAAAAGTTTGTAAAATATTCGATATGTCAATTGTGCAGACTATACGAATTTCCTAAACAGTGAAAATCTCAATCCAGCCATACAACGATATTTTTCAAGTTAATTAAAATTCTGTATCGATTCATCGATATTTTTATTGAAGATCTATGTACTATATATCGAGTATTCCAATATTAAATATGGAAGCGAACTCTTTGCTTGTCAATATTAACGTGCTGTTTTTTGCAAAAAGTCGGGAGCTAGCGAAAACTTCACGTGCAGAATTCACTGTTGAATCTGTGGTCAAAGCAGGAAACTTGCTGAATCAATTAATTGATTCTTTCAACTTGAATACAATAAGTAACAATTTGATCATAGCTCACAACGAAAACTATATTGAAAATCTGGACGCAGAGATATATTTACGTAAAGGAGACGAAATTGCTGTGATTCCGCCCATAAGTGGAGGATAACGACGTACAAAGTTTACCATGGACCACATTAAATTAACTAGGAACAAAATTGACATAAATATTATACATCAACTTATAAATGATCAAAGCTGTGGAGCTTGTTCACTTTTTGTGGGAACAACACGTGATAGCTTTGAAGGAAAAAAAGTATGATTATCTTTTGTTTGTATGCTTTCAAATAAGTTTTTTAATGATAACAATATGAAGTGTGTTAAGCATTATCAATACAAATAATTACAATTAATGTGGATATTTAATGGTTGAGTATTGTTATTACATTGATTGTATAAACCGTCTTACAATATACAAAACATTAATTCAATACTTATACTTGATCAAGATGTGAAAAGAGTTACATTTTTTTTTGTGCAATCCACGTCCATCTATAGACCGCAACCACTAACCATACAACACATAGATTGCACATCTAGAGCAAACTATTTCAACGCACTCAACTTCATATTTGCTAATTTAACCTGCCGAGAGACGAGAATTTGAGCAAGTTCGAAGAAGCCATCTCCGTCTGTCCGGCTGTCCGTCCGTATATGTGAACGCTTCGATCTCAGAACCTGTACGAGCTAGAGACTTGAAAGAGTTTGTTTGAAAAAATCGATATTTAGTTTTATGTTTATTTACACTATTTTGTTTTGTGTTATATTTTGGGTACCGGCTCCAGATTGACCAAATTCTTTATATTGAAATAATACAATAATTGCAATTATGTGAATGAGTTTGCATTTTTTCTAAAATGAATATAAGAGTACTCTAGTTGAGACTGCTCGAATAGGAGATACCCTGAACCCTGCGAGGATGCAATATTCCAATCAATTACGCTTCTTTTATACATACATTACAAGCAACACATACTCACACGCACGCACTCTGCTGTCTGGGCAATTTACTGGAGATTAGCCAGATCGTCAAATTTATGACCTGTTTACTCCTGTGTACTATGTGTGATTTACCTAAGATGACCTGAAAGCGAGGAGTTTATTAACGGAAGAGAGAGTTCTGAAGAAAACACGTGGTAAAATTTACTATAATTAACGCATAACGCATGAAACGCGCTATGCAAAGAATAATCAATATGCACAATGGTAAATACAACGGACGAAAGTGTCTGGCTGTTATAGAAAATAGTTGTCAACTAAGTCATATAAAAGAGAGCAATCAATTTGTTATAACTACGAAGGTTTTTTGAAGGTATATGCGTGAAAATTGGGGGAATCCTTATGGATAATAAATAGCTCCAAAGTGGGATGATGTGTATCCTCAGGAATACAAAAAGCGGATGATCTAGAGACATTAATGATAGAGGCGTCATTAATAAAAACTAGATCAAGGGACCGAATCAGAAGATTTGAAATTGAGTTCATCTGAGACATAGAAAGCAAAAATAATTCAATAAAAAGATAATGATCTAATGTAGGAATAAGATAACTTGAATTGGAAGTAGAAGACCAAGAAGTGTTAGGTATATTAAAGTCACCCAACACAAGAAACAAATCATTATCATTAACATGCCCATAAATTTCTTTCATACAAGTTATATGTTGAGCATAAACTTGAACATCAGAAGACGGGGGATATATGAACACGCAAAATTTGGAGTCACATATAGTTGTGAAAAATTCAGCAGGTACGTTGATTTTAAACGAAGGAATTTCTGGCGGGGTCGCAAAATTGAAGTTCGAAATAAAAATATTGGCTGTAGTTTTTGTGGGAATAAAACCAGATACAGTCTCACATGTCGTGTCTAATAAAAGCCTAGATAGGAAAACTTGTTTTCGAGGAGAAACGACAGATAAAGTGGGTAGTACGAACCTGTATAGAGTCTCGAGTGTCTATAACAACTCTAGCAACAGGTGTTTCAGACGAGTCACTAGAAGGCGGAATTGATATAGAATCAGGACACGATGAGGAAGCCACTAATAAATTGAGAGACGATATTGGTACGGAAGGAGAGATACCAACAGCGATGGGGAGTATCAAAGTTGTACTGATTTAGTATTTCTTCATCAGCTTCTAGTTCACTAGATAACTGTTTTGAAAAATTACTCAGCTTTAAAAATTGAACCCGCACTGAACTGTACATTTTGGAAAAAATGTTGTTTTTCTAAGTAAACCTGACAAGCCCAGCGTAAACCACCACAACCAATTTTTGCAGGGGACATGATTTGACGCCCGGTGAGACCTGCACATTTTGTGTGCATCAAATTCTCACACAACCAGCAACTAACAAATTGTGCACAATCTGCAACTTGTCGAATAGTACATTTTTTGCATCAAATCATATTGGCAATTGGGGTTAAACAAACCAAAAAGGAAGAACAGATCAAAAACAAAATAATAGAAACAAGTAAGAAAACTAGTCGGTGGTGCCCAACTAGGAGATCCCCTGAACTCCGTCCGATCTGCGATTTTAACTATACTCAGTTATGTATTTATTGACGCAGAAAAAATGTAAGCTTGTAAAATTATATACAAAAAAAATATTTTTTTTGGCCTGTATCCAAAATATAAAAAAATCGAAATTGCATAAAATATAAATTAATTTAAAGACAACATTTGGAGACTCTAGCTCTTATAGGCTCTGAGATCGACGCGTTCATATATACGGACAGACGGACAGGGCTAAATCGACTCAGCTCGTCTCCCTGATCAAGAACATATCTACTTTCTGGGGTCTGCCACGCCCCCTTCTGCCTGTTACGCACATTTGACACTGTAAAAAAACATTATACCCTGATTTCCAATTTTCAATGTGTTCAGGGTATAAAAACTACACTCATCAATTCCGGTACAAGAACAAGAAATTTTTGTAGGTCCCTGTATGGCACGCGCATATCAAGTTTGTTTTAAAACAATCGATAACTAGCCCCGTTTTATTGTTATTGATTAAAAACCTTATCGAAATCAAGTTATTAAAATATATCTCGTACACCTTTTTAGCTAGATTTCGTATTTAGATTCATTTATATTTTATACAGTTTTGATTTTTGTTATATTTTAAATTCCAGATAAAAACAAGTAAGAGTGCTCTTGTCGAGACTGCTCGACTAAGAGATACCCTGAACCGTGCGAAGATGCGATATTCAAATCATGTTACGCTTCTTTTATATATACATATACACAAACAACACATACACACACACACATGCACACGCACGCACAAGCACTTTCTCTGCTACTGCGCAGTTTACGCAGCGACTGCGCGCGGGCAGCGCTTGGGCTGCAGTATGGGCTATATTTTGGAAACTTATTTGTTGAATAGGTTTGCTTCTAGATAGACTTTCGTAATCAAACTTTTACAACGTAATAATGACATTCATATGTATGTATTTTCCAAAGCACAAGTCTCTAGTATTTGAAATACGTTTTTTGGGGGGAAGGGGGCGTGGTATCCAAAATCCAAAAATTGCAAAATGTTTGTATTCATTACACGAATACACACAGCAAATCTGAAATCTATAGCTATAACGGTATTCAAAAACGAAGAAAAGTTATCGATTTTTATCGATAATAAGGAAATGGGATGAGTTATCGAGAAATGATAAACTCGTACTGCGTAGGATATACACGAGTATACATTTCAAATTTCAGATCTCTAGCTTTTGTGGTTTGCGAGATCGCTGCGTTCACACGGACGGACGGACAGACGGACATGGCTATATCGACTCAGTTTGTCGAGCTGATCAAGAATATATATACTTTATGGGGTCTGCCATGTCTCCTTCTGCCTGTTACATACATTTTCACAAAAACATTATACCCTGATTTCCCATTTTCAATGGGTTCAGGGTATAAAATTTTTTTATTTTTCATGATTGAATTTTATAAGCTTACTTTTTTTAAATACATAACTGAGTATATTTAAAAACTCAGATCGGACGGGGTTCAGGGGATCTCCTAGTCGGGCACCACCAACTAGAGTTTTCTTGCTGGTTTATTCTTGGAACATGATGGTTTTTACTTAAACTTAAAAGTAAATCCTAGAAATAAAATTATAGAGATTTATCAGTAAAATGTTTTTTTTATAGGTTATATCATTGGAATATGAAGCTTATGAAAGCATGGCTTTAAAGGAAATGGGTAAGATCTGCTCTGATCTACGAGTGCGATGGCCAACTCTTAAGCATATTGCGATATATCATCGACTCGGAAGCGTTCCTGTAACCGAAGAAAGTATAGTAATTGCCGTATCTGCGCCTCATCGCCCAGCTGCCTTGGAATCGGTTAGCTTTGCTATAGATAAACTTAAGTCGAGTGTGCCTATATGGAAGAAGGAAATATATGAAAATGACCTAATCGGAGAGTGGAAAGCAAATATGGAGTGCCCTTGGCCCCGTAAGAAACTATAAAATTTTCATTTGTAATAGACAGTTATTGTACATAATATAAACATAAAAGTTGAAGATGATTATTCTTTCCTTATATTTCTTCTTTCAATTTATAATAGAATTTTCCGAAACATCTTCAAGAACATTCGAATTTTCTTCATGCATAATTGAACACAAAATAGAAAATATTTCTGAAAATAAGCTAGTACAAATCAGAGTAAATGACAGCGAATTGAACAGACGAGTAAAATGTTTTTTAAAAAGGAAACGGGATGAAATTAATCTCTACAATATAATTGACTTCAAGCAACAATTGGCAGAAAGTTCACTCCAAGAATCGATGGTAGCAAAACATTCATGTGCCCGCACGCAAAGTATCCTTGTAAAGCAACAACAATCAAATGGTCATATAAAGGGTAAGATATTAATTACAACCAAACCAAAATTGTGTAAGTATCAATCGATCAATTTGATAATTATATTATTGTAGTACGTCGCGCGATTGATAATAGTGGACAACAAGTACGGCCCAACTATTCTTTGCAATTAAATAAACTAATGACTACACAACAAAACCAGTGTGAATCAGCTAAAAACGAAGTACTGAGAAATGAGCGCTTACAAAATATAGAAGACTACATGCATGTAACCCCGGATGACGCTGACAATATTTATAATCGCATCAAAAATATAGAAAACAGAATTTTAATGCTAGAATCTACTTCTCCAGAATACAAATATTATGTGAGTACACAATTTAAGGTGTTCACTACGGGTTTTATCGAATTTTTTTCAGATAAAATTCGGAAAGGATTCGATGAATTTTGGCAAAAGAAATTCGAAAAAAGAAATCTACCTGTCTGATAGATTAAATGAATTTATTTTTGATATTAAAAGACAATGCGAACTGTAAAAAGCAAATCAAAATAAATTGGTGTTTATTCCTTTAGACTTATTTGGAGATAGTTTTATTATTATATTATGAACCCATTGAAAATGGGAAATCAGGTTAGCGGTGTTGGTAATATATAAATAAGACATTTGTTTTTGAGTGAGTGTGAGTGGGTTCGAATAATGCGGGGAACATTTTTTCTTATTCGACAATTCCATTAAACTTATACTTTTTATATTCATTCACGGGTTTTTTTTTTTAAATTCATATTTTATTCATTGTTGCAGCTTATTGTCTAAGACTCTATAGCGCAATTATCTCTAATCCTTAACTAATGAGTGGGCCAGTTGCCAATAAAAACTAATTATAATAATGATAATGTATATGATGGCTTGCTATTATACGATATTTTGCTGGAGGCTCTCAGCACCCAATCCAGTTTTTAAAATTTGACTTTACACATTTTGGCCACCTGGCTTGTATGCGTTTTGAAAGTCAGCCTTCTGTCCAGCGTTACTCCAAGGTATGACACATTAGGGCAATCCCCTCTTCTATTGGCAAAGGTGGTGTAAACGGACTTTGGGCATTAATGGTGATGCACCAACTTTTGGCCCAGCATCCGAACGAATGCAGGTATGTCTGCAGTGTGTAGCAGAGGCTTCTTGCGCAGATGTGTAACGCGTCAGGATGGTGGTGTCATCTGCGTTGCTCGCTATTACTGTTCCATCAGCCGTTGCCATATCAGACTGAGGAGTTGGCATGTCTGCCGTAAAAAAAGTGTAGAGTGTTGGGCCAAGAACACTACCCTGCGGAACTCCAGCTCTGATTTGCCTAGGCGAGGATAATGCCTACCCCTTGGTAACTTGGAAGGTCCTTCCGATTAAATATGAGGACAGCAGGGTGAAAAAAGGGGCTGGTAGAGCTGTCCTTATTTTGTGTACTGTCCCAGGTGCCAGACACGATCAAACGCCTGTTTAATGTCCAAAAAGACGGCAGAGCAGTACATCTTTTCCTCAAAAGCTCCTAGGATGCTGTATACAACTCAGTGTGCCTGTTCTGGCGTTCCATGCTGCCTTCTAAAGCCAAACTGATGATTTGGAATGGCTTCCCGGTGTCCCAGGTGTGTCAGTACTCGTCCAAGTGGAATTCTTTCGAATTTTGGAGAGTACTGGCAACAGGCTAATTGGCCTGTACGTACCAATTTCGCCCACGGATTTGCCGGGCTTAGAGATCATCACTATCACGGCGCGCTTCCAGCAAGCTGGAAAGTGCCGGATGCGAAGCATGGCGTTGTAGAGGGCAGTGAGATACTCTATTGTGGAACTAGGCAATGTTCTAAGATCTCTGCCATCTATGAGATCATGTCCAGGGGATTTTTTAGCTTTACACGTCTGATCTGCTCTTGAACCTTCTCTTTTGTACATGCTGAGATCTGGGCATTGACCGGGAGAGGGAATAAGTCGATGTCTTCACTTGCATCTATTTCTGAAGGCTCGGCGGTTATCATCGACGTGAATTGCTCTTGCAGATGGCAGGCAAAGACCTCGGCTTGTGACTCATCTCCTATGAGCCAATTTCCAGAAGTGCAGCGTATGCCTCTTAATTTTGCGAGTGAATTTCCATAGCTGAAATTCTGCGTCTGCAGGTGATTCAGCTCGTTCTAATGCATCGCTAATACGTCTGTACTGAAGCTGGGCTAACGCAGCTTTGAGTTGCCTCGTGGTTTCATTGTATCTGGTTTTATCGCGTCTACAGCGTCTTCTTGCCCAACGTTTGTAAGAGATTTTGGGCCTCCAAGGAGTGGGGAAAGCTGTACACAGAGGGATGTTGTGTACTGGAGGGTGGAGCAGCTACGAGCGCAGCTTCAACAATTGATTCTTGCAGTTTGTTTGCTGCGTAATCCACATCTTCCACGTCTAAAAACTCGCAGTTCCGATTCTACCGGCAGTAGCTGTTTCCTACTGGGGAAAGGCTGTGGCTGCGTATGGATTGTAATTATAAGAGGTAGGTGGTCGAAGGATAGCTGCAAGGATTCATCAATACTCAGGTACCGATCGTTGATGCCTTTATACACCGCAAAGTCAATTGCGGAGGGCATGTGTCCATTTAGTGGGTAGCGAGTAGGGGCTCCAGTCGTCAGTATGTTATATTCTAGGTTTTGGATCGCCTCAAATATAACTTCTCCTCATTGATTCGCGCTGTTGCTGCCCCAAAATGGATGCCAACCGTTCCAGTTGCCACCAATGAGGGTTTTATCTAACCTTTGGTCGAGTACCTGTGTGATATCTTGATCCCACAGAATAACATTTGGCGGGCAATAGACTGAAGCGATTTCTATTTCTCCAATTGACGTAGGCAGTTTAATAGATGAGACCTGCATTGTTGCATTAGACAATGGGAGTAGTAGTGTGTGCGCTATTGTTGATCGAATGAAAATCGAGGATCCTCCAAATCTGTTTGCTTCTCCTCCGTGGGCCTGATAGTGCTCGTATCCGTATATTTGTTTAGAGGGGCACAGGTGCGTCACTGATATTAGCATAATATCAATGTTCTCTTGTGAGAGGAACACAGTCAATTCCTGAGTTTGATTGCTCAGGCGATTAGCGTTACAGATGCCCACACGTAAAGCCATTATTTGCTTAGCTATGATAGCTAATAGGCTATTCGTAAGGTTTCCCTGCTTCGTCTGTCATTATCGTATAGCTTTGAGTTCGGCATTTATAGCATCCAACTGGCGCTGTTGTTGTTGCAGTAAATGCCAGACTGTGACACTTGAGTGATCAGTAGTGTCGAGCCTTTCGCCTCTAACTGCCTGCGTGTAGGCTGTACTGTGCTCAAGCTGAATTCGTTCCTCTGAGGTTGGGCAGAGCGGCCTGTTGCCCCAATGCCTGTAACTTGCGCAGCCGCTTGTAAGTTGAACAGCCTTTGTAGTTTGCGAGGTGCTGTAACTCGTAGTGTACATACGTAGGTGCTTGGTCCTTTTCCCTTGTGCAGTCTTTGGAAACATGATTTCCAGCGCATTTTACACACCTGCGAGTTTTGTGGCAGTAACGCTGTGTGTGTCCGAATTCTTGACAGCGGTGGCATTGCGTCAGATCGTTATATCTTCTCGGCAGCTCGACTGTTCAACGTTGCCTGCAGATAACACGTAGGTCCAGGATTTGTTTGTTGTTTCGAGCCTGCGCCACGTCAAGAAAAAATATATTCAGCGGTGTTTTGTCGATACGGCTTAGCGGGTTGTGAATATTTTTGACATTGTGTTCTTTTAATTCCAGCTCGTCTTTTATTTGTTCGACTTCAGTACTGGAGTGGAGCACTTTGACGCAAACTCTGTATGGCTTGTCTTCCTTAAGCTGGTAGCACTGAAACTGTAGTCCCAGGTTTGCGAAATAGCTAATGACTGCACGGTAGTCATCACTGCATTGAGTTAATACCCCAAATCGTTTCGCCTTGGATTGATGACATAAGATTTAGCTTCGATAGCTTTATCAATTATCTTCGAAATAGTGCCACAGATTTGATGATTGGGCACCAAATAGGGGGCCGTCGAGGCTTTGGTTGTTCAAGAGGCTGGTCAATCAAGATTGGAGCTGCTGGCGATTCATTTGAATCACCTTCGTCGTCTTCGAGCATTGCGTATTGTGTGCAGCTTTGTTGGTGCCTGGTTGATCGAGAAGAAACTTCATTTAAATTGCTTGTGGAGAACTCTGCTGTTTGCGCTTAATATTTTTGTTGTTGCTGATACCTTGCACAGCGGCTATATCGATGGCATTTGTGTTTACATTCGTAAGTAACGCTTGCCTATTTGCCATGAGAGTGTTAAACCGAGCTTGCATATGTGCCCTTAACTTTTTAGCGTCCGCGGGGTTGTTGACCTTTGACGTCATCGCGATCGTAGCTGGTGTGTGCACTTAAGCGCAGGCGCACTCGCACCAACCAACAAAATTTCGTAAATTGCAATTGCAATTACTCTTAATTTACACGAAAGCAAGCGGAGCTTAAAATGTAAACAAAGTTTGCACAGTAAACGAAAGCTATTCGATTTGTGTCCGCTAACACGTCTTCACTAATGACACGACTGATCGCGACTGTCATTCACGAAGTGAAATGAGTAAATTCGTTTTGTGCCTTGTCCGTCCTTCTGTCTGTATGCTCGCAAACTATTTCGCAGCTATCCAAGCTAAAGACTTGAATTTTTAAATATATACTCGTGTGTACCCTCATCTGACAAATTGTCAAGATACGACCACTATGGGCGTGAAAAATGCATTTCCGGTATGTATGAGAAAGGGTTTTCGCGCATTGTATGGCGTATTTAATGTTGATCACTTTAATTGAGCTTATTTGATTCTGGACGCTAAATTAAAAAAAATTAAATCCAGGTTTTTTTGGCCATGTTCTCTAATTAGATGAAGTCGTCGTGGTCAGGACAATCTTTTATGTATTTACATGCTGCTTCTAGCATATTTATAGCCCTGGTGGTTCTTTTATTAAAGTAAGAAACTATAGTATAAAAAGTTACGTAATTCTGATTTATTTCATGGTACCTAGTTCTTCGTATATTGTTACTGTCTGTGCGTCTATGTAGTTGGTTATGTTAAGCGAGCCGTTCGTCCCAGTTTTCGTCCATGATATCATCCATCTGATATTAGCTGTTTTTATACCCTGAACATATTGAATATGGCATTTCTGGGTATAATGGTTTTAGAAAATGTATGTATCAGACAGAAGGGGGCGTGGCAGACCCCATAAAGTATATATATTATTGATTAAGTCGACGAGCTGAGTTTATATAGCCCTGTTCGTCTGTGTGTCCGTATGAGCGGAGTAAGCTCGTAACCCACTAATGCTAGAGATCTGAAATTTCAAATGTATACTTATGCATACCGATGCAGTTGATCTGCAGGCAAAAATTGGATTGAACCTGAATTCAAAGCCGAGACACCAAAATTGAATTGAACATGATCTCAGTGGAGTTTTTATGTCCTTGTTCGGCGCAGCAGCTAATAATTGCTCTTAGAATAAGTTATCTTAAGTTCGTCTTGTTCTTTTTGAATGTCATTCTTATTTACTCTTAGTGCACTCATGTACATAAGAAACTCAACACACATAAACATACATGTATGCTAATTCGACTTCGCTACTAATCACTTGTTGCTAACTCCTATTCTTAAACTTTGTTCGTCTTCCTAAAATTGTCATAAGGTGCGCGACATCTATCGTTGTCATTCTCACATAGAATACTCTTTTGCCTACACTAAATCGACGGACATGGGATTAAATTAATAAATAATAAGCTAATTAAACTGAATAAACTAGCTTTTATTTTGCCTTCGTAAATAATTGGAGCCAGAGTTGCCGAAAAAGCTTGGCAGTTTCCAACAGTCCAGTAACAGTAATTCTACCGCATTAAAGTTGACAACCCACTGAGGACGCTAAAGTAAATCAGCGCAGCTCAATGCTAACGCAAAAGTCAAAATGCAATTGCGACATTTGCTACAAGGACACAATCTTGCAGAGGCATTACAATGCTGGGTTCCACACTTACGCACAAGAGCTCTCACAAGGTGTTGTAGTGGACAGGGTGCTTAATTTCAAAACCCATGGTTCAACAATCGGTGATAGCGTAAGCTGGAAGGATAACGTGGCACTAAAAAATAAACTGTCACTGTACAGTAAAGTCATTTACAAATCGATTCTAAGTCCCATCTGGAAATACGCGTTTGAACTTTACGTCATTGCGGTAAAAACTAATTTAAATAAAACAAGTATGAACGTTGCAGTCGGGCGTTACTGACTGCAGAATACTCATTCACTATCCAAACGCTACCAGCTCCATTTTCTGATTTGCCATACCCCCAATTGGTATATGTATATATAGTTTTTGGCAAATCAATAGGAGGTCAACAGTAATTTAGTTCTTAAATTTTAAGTTTCTAGCTCTAAAACTGTAGAATACCCAATACGCCCCCTATGTGCGTAGATATGTATATCCGCCATATCTTATTGTTATCGGGTTGTTAGCCCAAGTATATAAGTTAACACTCGCGAAACGAAGAGAGATGATAGTGCAATTGGGCCGGATGCCGGATGCCGTCGCAACAGAATTGCAGGCGAAATTCGACACTCGCACGCTCAAGCAGCCTAATCGCCCGCAAGAGACGCCAACATAGCATTCTGCCGGCTCGCCTGCCGGCAGCGGCGGCTTCGCGTTTCCATTTAAGTTACTTTAGGTTCAGTTTTTAATCTATTCTCATTCTGCTCACACGAGCCTTTAAATAAAAACAAGATTTGCAATTGCAACCATCGGTTTTCTTGGCGTCCAACGGCAAGGTAACCCTTCATTCTGCCAAAACTCTAATAGCCAATTTAAAGTTCAATCTGAATAACTCTCCGAACCAACGCCGAGAGTCGCAGTGATAACCAATAAGTGTTAGTGAAGAATAAACAAGTAAGAGTGCTCTAGTCGAGACTGCTCGACTAAGAGATACCCTGAACCCTGCGAAGATGCGATATTCAAATCATTTTACGCTTCTTTTATATATATACATATACACAAACAACACATACACACACACACACATGCACACGCACGCACAAGCACTTTCTCTGCTACTGCGCAGTTTACGCAGCGACTGCGCGCGGGCAGCTCTTGGGCTGCAGTATGGGCTATATTTTGGACATTTATTTGTTGAATAGGTTTGCTTCTATATGGACTTTCGTAATCAAACTTTTACAGGGTAATAATGACATTAATTTGTATGTATTTGCCAAAGCACAAGTCTCTAGTATTTGAAATACGTTTTTTTCAAATTTGGGGGGAAGGGGGCGTGGTATCCAAAATCTAAAAATTGCTAAATGTTTGTATTCATTACACTCTAACGGTATTCAAAAACGAAGCAAAGTTATCGATTTTTATCGATAATAAGGAAATGGGATGAGTTATCGAAAAAAAATGATAAACTCGTACTGCGTAGGATATACACGAGTATACATTTCAAATTTCAGATCTCTCTAGTTTGCGAGATCGCTGCGTTCACACGGACAGACGGACGGACGGACGAACGGACGGACGGACGGACGGACAGACGGACATGGATATATCGGCTCAGTTTGTCGAGCTGATCAAGAATATATATACTTTATGGGGTCTGCCATGTCTCCTTCTGCCTGTTACATACATTTTCACAAAAACATTATACCCTGATTTCCCATTTTCAATGGGTTCAGGGTATAAAAAACAAAAAAACTAAACAACAACCAAACAAAAGTTAAGTGTTAAATACTAAAACAAGAGAACGCAACTTTAGCAGCGGAAGCCTAAAGAAAACAAGTAAGAGTGCTCTAGTCGAGACTGCTCGACTAAGAGATACCCTGAACCTTAGGAAGATGTGATATTCAAATCACTTTACGCTTCTGTTATACATATATACAAACAACATATACACACACACGCATACACACATGCACACGCACGTACAAGCCTTTTCTCTGCTACTGCGCAATTTACGCAGCGACTGCGCGCGGGCAGCACTTGGGCTGCAGTATGGGCTATATTTTGGAAACTTATTTGTTGAATAGGTTTCCTTCTAGATGGACTTTCGTAATCAAACTTTTACAGCGTAATAATGACAATCATATGTATGTATTTGTCAAAGCACAAGCCTTCAGTATTTGAAATACGTTTTTTTCAAATTTGGGGGGAAGGGGGCGTGGTATCCAAAATCCAAAAATTGCAAAATGTTTGTATTCATTACACTCTAACGGTATTCAAAAACGAATAAAAATTATCGATTTTTATCGATAATAAGGAAATGGGATGAGTTACACGAGTATACATTTTAAATTTCAGATCTCTAGCTTTTGTGGTTTACGAGATCGCTGCGTTCACACGGACGGACGGACGGACAGACGGACATGGCTATATCAACTCAGTTTGTCGAGCTGATCGAGAATATATATACTTTATGGGGTCTGCCACGTCTCCTTCTGCCTGTTACATACATTTTCACAAAAAAATTATACTCTGATTTCCCATTTTCAATGGGTTCAGGGTATAAACATCAACAAAACGAAATAAATTAAATGTTAAATAAAACACAACTTTAATTTAAAACAAAATAAAATAAAAGCAAAAAAAACAAGCGAAGAACAAGAATCTTTTTTTTTCTGGTTTAATATTTATTAAGCCATACGGGGTATCAGTAACCCCTTTGTGAGCTTGGTTTGCTATTGATTCTGCCCATTTGGGCGCGCCGGCTAACTTTCGGTAGCTTTAACAGTACTTATTATTTACATTACATTACATTACTAATATTTACATATTTTTACAAGAAAATTAATAAAATAATAATACTGTGATAGCTGCTGTGTGTCAACGTCTGTTGACCATCGTCACAGGAGATCTGAGAATCAAGTCTCTTGGTTGCCTTCGGTTCAGTCTTCTAGGAGTTCGCTGAGTAGTGAACATGTTTGCTAGCCGGTTTCTGTGCCGCTCCAATCTGTCGTTGCCGACTCGAGTGCTGGTTAATTTCGTCAAAGACTGTGGCCAGTTTCACGATGCAACGTGGTGTTTCTTACATACCAATCGCAGCCGGTAACTAATCTCATGACTTTATTCTGGGCAACCTGAAGAGTCCGATTTGGCTATCACAAGCCAAGCCCCAGATTCGGCAGCCATATTTTCACATTGGTGAGATAATCTGTTTATAAATTGTCACTTTATTTGCCAGTGTCAATTTGCTGCGCGAGCAGAGTAGCCAGTAGTGCTTTTTCACTGAAGCACGTAAGCGCATGGTAATGGCCTTTACATGCTTGGAGAACGTGAGTCTGCGACCCAGTATCACTCCAAGATATTTGGCATCATTCGCCTGAGGTACAGGAACTCCCTCCAAGAGCACGGCTGATGGCGTTCGCCGTTTCAGCGTGTAGCAGACATTGGAAGATTTGCTGCTGTTGATAGCAATGTTCCAGCGCTTTGCCCACTCCGCAAATTTTGTGGCATAGTCTTGGATGCCGTCCGCTGCATCGTACTCACCTCGGGACCTGTAGGTGATGCATACGTCATCTGCGAAGGTGGCCAGCATTGATGATCCATATAGGCTATTATCAGGCTGCGGCATATCGTGGCTGTACAGGCAGTATAGCTGCCACACTATGCTGAGTGGATAGCGCTGTATGGAAGCGTACCGCGAATCGCCTTCCCTCGAGGTACGACCTGAGCAATCCAAAATATGGCGCAGGGAGAACCCGTTTGATCTTCAATAGTATTCCGGCGTGCCAAACTCGATCCAGATAGAGGGTGTTACAATACTCCTTATTGTCGTAGGCAGCTAGAATTTGGTCGACGACTCGATGAAGCTGCTCCACAGTGCTATGGCTAGCACGGAACCCAAACTGGTGGTGAGGCATAATTCCTCGAGTTTCCATCTTCTTTACCAGCCGGACGGCAATAAGTCTTTCCAGCACCTTAGATATCGAAGGAAGAAGACTTATCGGTCTGAAGGAGGAAGGTTCTCTTTCCGGCTTGCCCGGCTTGTGGATCATCGTTATTATTCCGAGCTTCCACTAGGAAGGGAAATATTGGAGCCTTACAATTGCATTGAAGACCAACGCTATGAAGTGAATCGCATGACTAGGCAGTGCCTTCAAAGTGGCGTGGCCTTCCAGAGCGAATGTGTTGCGTCGCTTGCAACTCCAGTGTTGGCAAGTCTATCATCAAACCATGCAGATTTCTGATCCACAAGTGCTCGACGAAGCCTACTCCGCACTCTATTCAACTCGGGTTTGTCCAAGGGGTGACGAGATCTCATTCATCTAGAGCGTATGCGTCTCTTTTCGGCAATGAGCAGCAGAATTTCTCTAGTTACCGGAATCTTATCCGCTGCGGGCCTCAGGGGCGCTGTACCAGAGGTAATTCTAGCTGCTGCTGCCTGGACAGAGCTATTGAACATGTCGATAGCGTCATCCACATCCTTTCCAGAGCTCATCTCCATATTGAGGTGCAGTGACGACTCGAGGTGCTCGTGGAACCATTCCAGATTAGTGCGCCTGGTGATTAGCCGCTCCGTCTTAGGATAAGACAAAGCAGATTCATCCAGCGTAATTACGAGTGGGAGGCGATCGGAGCTGAGCTCAACGACCGCTCTTATGTCTGCATGGATGGTCAGCAATCCCTTAGTTAGAGCAAAATCGATGTAGCCTGGTGAACCTCTGCTGCCGTACGGGTATCTCGTTGGTCCCCCTGTTGCCAGTGCGTTTATCTCTGTGTTAAAGACGAGATTTGCAAGCGCATGGCCTCTTGGGTTGCACCTTCCTGCTCCCCATAGCCAATGGGACGCATTCCAGTCTCCCGCAACGATGAATTTGGAACGATGATGCTCCAAAATCGTCTCAAATTCATCAGTAGTCCAGATGAACCTCGGTCGACAGTAGATCGCTCCAAAGTTGATAGGGCCGAGTGCCATTTCGATAGCTGCTGACGCAAGTTTCACTTTAGTAGTAGCTATTGGTGGTAACGGGAAGTGGACCAGGCTAGACCTTATCAGGATCGCTGCACCTCCTTTGGCGTTGCCGGTACTCGGGTCGTTTGCAGTGTATGCCTCGAAACCGAATATTTTGGGTGCCTGTAGCTCTTTGCAGTGTGTCTCGCTGAGCAGCAAGACATCTATCTCATGTCGCCGCACGAAGCACTCTACTTCGTGCAGCTTCGTGGCAACGCCGTCGGCGTTCCACACAAGGATGCGCAGCGGCATCATTATGGTGTCTTCTGCGCTTAGAGAGCCGTGAGCAAATTAAGTATTTGCCCCTGCTGCAGTGTCTGTTGTTGTTGCTGTTTCAGCATCATCATCATTAGCTCCATCTGCTTCTCTTGGAGCAAGCGGAGAGAGCTAACGCTTTCATTAAGCACTCGCAAAATGGCTTCAATATTACTGCTGGCCATTGGATGATGTGAATCCCTCGTCGTCCTTTGACGGCCCCCTCAATAATTTTTTCCAACAAAAAACTACACTTTAAAAAAATTACAAAAACACAAACATAAAACTCTATCGATCCCCTAACCTATCCTATCCTATCTTCATATATCAAAGCTTATTAATTAAATTCCCAATCTTGCACTTTCACAATCAAATAGCATGTTTGTCAAAAAAGTAGTTTTTGTTTTTACGAATAATAGTAATAATAATTTAATAAAAGAAAAAAATTAAAAAAGTCCGAAATTTCCGCACTTGGAGTCGAACCAACATCCACTGATCAAAGCGCATCACCTCTACCGATACCGCGATTGTGTGTGTGAAAAAAAAAACATTAAAAAATTGTTCACATCGGCGGGACTCGAACCGAGGTCTGCAAGCAGTAGCAAATTCGAAACTAAAGGCAGCTAAGAATTATACACAAATTCAAGAAGTGTCAGTTGCTAGTGTTGTGATTCTTAGAACAGATAAGAATGCTCGCTTTGAATGTCTCATTGTATGTGCGCACATGCATAGAATAAATGCGTCACCGACCTAACGGTGCTCTGGACTGCTGGTCACAAGTTAATTATAAAACTTTTTTTAATAACTTCTGTAACTTAATGGATTTCAATGAAATTTTCATCATATGATCTACATATTATATTGAATATTTGTCATCTGTCTAAAATCACAAACTCATTAACATATTGGCTATATTTGGAAATAACCTTCAATTTAAAGAATTTTGTTAAATATTGAGTCAGTATCCAAAATATATGTAACAAAAATCAAAATTGTATAAAATATAAAAGAAGCTAAATGCAAAATTTTGAGACTCTAGTTTCAAAGGTGTACAAGATGGAATTAAACAAGCAAGAGTGCTCTAGTCGAGACTGCTCGACTAAGAAATACCCTGAACCCTGCGAAGATGCGATATTCACATCACTTTGCGCCTCTTTGATATATACATATATGCAAACAACACATACAAGTTAACACATAAGAGTTGCACATAAATAATTATATTTATGAATTCTATACTACATTAATACTTTATCATTTGCAACAAACGAATTCGCTGACACATGAGTTCAGTGCCCCGATCGCAACGGTTGGCAACGGTAACCTGACACTTGACTATGCTGCAAGTGCCCGCGTTATCGTCTATGCTGAGTCGGCCTGCCGACTGTAGCTTTGTAGCTTATGACGCCAATCTTACACTTGGGCTTTAGCTTCAGATTTATATCATAAGTCAGTTCTGTAAAAAGCATTTAATAATAAAGTCGCACATTGCTCCGGCGCAAAGCCATAAATCAATTCTTATTAATAACATATATTGCTGAGCCACAAGGCCAGTAATCAGAGAGTAAAAGTTAGCTCACCAACCTCAACTTCACAAGAAGACCAACCCAGCATAGTAGCCGATCCAGACGCCTATGCCGCTGAAGTACATCGCAGCATCTTGGGATTATTGCTGAAATCAGGAACTACTGCGATAACTTAATTTACACACAGACACACATGCACATGCACTCGACTAGAACACTCTTACTTGTTTTTCATTTAATTTTACAATTTAATTTTTTTTCTGCGTTAATAAATACATAACTGAGTATATTTAAATACGTAGATCGAACGAGGCTCAGGGGATCTCCTAGTCGGGCACAACCGACTTGAGTTTTCTTACTTGTTCCGTGTTAACAATGGCGGCTATGACCTTGACTGAAGCGACATTGAGACTCAACGACTATTCACACGCGGACTACATACCCATAGTTGACGGAGACGTAACGATCTGGGACAAGTAAAGTTACATGGGACACACGACAAACTTGACATCTTTTGAAACCTACATCGACGAGACATGGACCACTTGAAACAGGTACTGCAAACTGACGTCCAATACCTTAATAGCTTCCTGAATGTTCATTATAGGCAAACGCGTAGTATTAACATGATAGGCAGTGCCTTTAAGGTAATCGCAGGAACCCCAGATTTTTATGACTGCGGACAGATAAAATTCAAGCAGGATCAGTTAATAGAGTCAGAAAATATACAAATCGAGATCAACAATAAATTCCAGATAAGACCTAATGAGGTCTCAAAGGTATTTAATGCAATCTTAAAACCGGATGCAGAAGTTGAACACTTTTACGCAACGATTTTGGCAAAAAATAGAATGATTATCACAAACCTTGAGGATCTTATCCTTTCTGTAACAGTGGCTAATAATCAGTAATCAATAAATGTAATCAGTCCTCTTATTCTAGACAGCATTGATGTAAATGAATTGTTAAATGAGCAACTTACAAATGTTAGCATAACGGATCTTTTAGAAGCTTTAACTGTTAAAGCTTTTTAAAATTCTGAATTATTTTTTGTAAAATACGCTAAACCTAAATTAAACTGCGAAAAATGAGATATTTTTCCCGTTTAACCCAATAATATAATATTAGATTTAGAAGGAAATACGATGACCGATTGGGGAACAAAGACCTTCGCTGTGCGCCACTGCGGTGCCACTCTAAGCATCACTTTCTGCAGAAGACTACAGAAGGCTTAGTGTGCCCAACAACTGGTTTCTGGAACCGTCGTACAATAATCGACGAGGGCATTTTTATTATAAATAGCGCAACAATGAATGTAGTGGAGAGCACTGGGATCAATCGTCTCCCTAAATGGGACCCGGTATATGAACCACCGGGGCATCTTAAAGAACAAACCCGCCGTGTCCACGTCGGCTGTGGTCAACATCAGAGAGCATCTGAGCCCTTTGTTGCACGTCCTAAGCCTGAAGAATCTCCGTCATATCGGTGATCTTAAATCTGAAAAGTCATCACGATCACTTGGCTAACTGGTCCTTATCGCTCTTCTCTTCCACCTCGTAGGCGTCTGGAAACTATACCAGAGCAGAACAACCAAGAACCCGAGGCCGGGTTTCAATCTACCCAAGGAAGAGTTAACACTCGTGAAACGAAAAGAGATGATAGCGCAATTGGGCCGGATGCCGGATGCCGTCGCAACAGAGTTGCAGGCGAAATTCGACACTCGCACGCTCAAGCAGCGGCGGCTTCGCGCTTCCATTTAAGTTACTTTAAGTTCAGTTTTTAATCTATTCTCTTCTGCTCACACGAGCTTATAAATAAAAACAAGATTTGCCATTATAACCATCGGTTTCCTTAATTTATATATCAAATTACAAGTCTCTAGCATCAAAATATAACAGATTTTTTGCAAAACGTTATATTTTCAGATCCAATTTACCACGCCCCAGTTGGCGTAGATATATCCGCCATATCTTTTTGATCTAAGGTTGTTAACTCGACTAAACGTTCAAAATTTCAAGTCTATATATATAGATATATAAGAATATGTATAAATCACTATATAGTCGGATCCGATTTGCCACGCCCTCAGTTGGCATGGATATACAATTTTTTCATCGATCTTTATAGAATCTTAACAGTAACTCACATTCCAATTCTACAAATTCTACAACATTTAAGTTGGGAATTTAAGCTCTGAAACTGTAAAAGATACAGATTTATCCGATTTGCCACGCCCCCAATGGGCGTAGATTAATACGCCATATCTTTTTGATCTTGCACGTCAACCAACAGGGCTTCTGACATACCGGAAAATGCATTTTCCGATTTGCTACGCCCTTTGTGTTCGTATCGGGAAAATCTTAACAATTTATAATTCGAGGGTATACACGAGTATATGTTCAAAATTTCAAGTCTCTAGCTTCAATAGCGTCGAAATGGTTTGCGTTCATACGGACAGACGGACGGACATTGCACAAACCCAATAACTCATTTCACTTTCGTGAATGAGTATAACAAATAAGAGTGCTCTAGTCGAGACAGCTCGACTAGGAGACACCTTAAACCCTGCGAAGATTCGATATTCCATTCACTTTACGCTTTTTTTATGTATACATACATATGCATAAACAAACAACACATACACACACACATGAAGACGCACGCGATCTGCTAACTGCGCAGTAGACACAGCGACTGCGCTTGTGCTGCAGTATGGGTTAAATTACGGAAACTTATTTGTTGAATAAAACTAAATATCTGTATTTACACTGTAAATCTAAAATCTATAGGTGTAACGGTATTCAAGTTACGCTTAAAAAACGAAACAAAATTATTGATTTTCATTGATAAGGAAATGAGATGAGTTGTGGAAATAAAATGCAACTCGTTCTGCGAATGGTATACACATACACGAGTATACATTCTAAATTTCAGCTCTCTAGCTTTGGTAGTTTACGAGATCGGTGCGTTCACACGGGCGGACTGAGAGACGGACATGGCTATACCAACTCAGCTTGTCGTCTTGATCAAGAATATATTTACTTGGGGTCTGCCACGCCTCCTTCTGCCTGTTGATATCGTATCATTTTAAAGATTTTATTATTCGTCAAAAAGTATGCAACAACTTTACAAATTTCGGGAATACAAGCTAGAGAAACAGCGAATCAAATAAAATTGTCATAGCATACTTTAAAGGTTTTTTAAATGAAATTACACATTTTTTCCAGCATGCGAATAAATTTTGCCGAAAGTTATACGCGACAGAGATGGTATGCATACGCAAACATTTCTTCTAAAAAGGTTGGAGAAAGAAGCATCGGAGAATTTTAATGTTCCTTAGATTTTTAGATTCCGTTGACCCAGTAACAGTTAATTGAAATCGACAATGTGTAGGTAAGTTAAGGACATGTTAGCCAACATTTTCTTCTTTCGAACTTACTGGTTTCAACATCGCAATATCGGAAATCAAAAAATGAGTGCTCTGTACAGAAATTTTCCGTTATATAATTTGTTGTTAAAAATGTTGAAATATTTTGTACAAAATTTGTTACTTGTTCTATCCATCGCAACTTAAGATGGTTAGTTGTGTTTGCAATCATTGATAATTTTCCAAAATTTAAGATAAACTAACATTTCTTTTATGCATATTTACATATTTACTTACTGTATATTCTTATCAGTTAAGAACGGCTAGATACATCTTGAGGGGCTTCATTTTTTGTATATTTACATATTAATTATGAAAGAATTATCAATTGCAAATTTTTTGCGTTTTAAAATTCATCGCATAGCAATATTCGGTTGTCAAAAATATTCGTATATGTAAAATTGTAGTACCAATGTTTTTAAAGCTGAATTTTATTTATTTATTAATTTCAACTTGTCAATTTTCTTGTTCATACAGAATTTTGTATTTCCTTCCATAGCATTCATATCATTTTAAGATGGTTCAACCCTCATGTGAATACCGGAAGCTTAAGTATTTAAAAAAAAGTATAATTGTTCCAACATTTTAAACTATATCCAGTAGCTTATTAATCATAACTGCTGTGAATGATTCAAACCCCATTTATATAACTTCTAAGATTTGGGTTAGCAAAGCTGATTTGTTTAGTAAAGTATATATTGTATTTATTTAAGGCAAAATGAATAACCCTCATTAGTTGCTAAAAACTTGTTTAAAAAGACTTGCAAGCTGGATTCGAGTTTCAAGAAAGAGTGGGAAATTGAATTTCATCATCTACTTTTAAATTTTTTGATCCTGCGTGATGCTGTTTTGCAAATTTATATGACGGTATTTTTTCGAATCCACTGTTGGACATTAGTTCTTCTCGATGACTTCCACGCGCAGGTGCACGCGGTCCCTTCCGAAATCCAGACTTTCGTCCATCATTAAAATTAAACTGAATGTCTACAATGCGTTGTATACGACCTACGCGCTGGGGATACATTGATGGGTCGTACTCCAGTTCATCATCAATATCTGTTGCCTTTTTTTTGCTTAAGACAGTCATTTTTTTCCATTCTGAGTTATCTACGCCCTCACCAGCTTTTCGCAGGTTATAATTGGGCTTAGCACGTTGATCCTTAAGAGCCTTCCATTCATCAAGAGTCATTTGCTTGGACTCATCTTCTTCCAAATTATTTGTAGGTTCGCCAGACTGTTCATTTGCAGAGTCTTCTTTATCTGCTACAGGAGCTGCAGTGCCTGACTTAAGTTCTTCAATATCTTGTTTTGCAGATCCCCAATTGTGCGCACCAGCACCGTCGCGTTTATCAACAGATTTAATTCCTAAAAAAAAATAATTATTTTTTTTGATATTGTAAGCTGTATCCACTGAAAATAATAATTTTTTTTAAGCTGTACTTGTACTGCAATAAGGCGATGGTTTCTCTAATATGAACAGGGGTTTTCAGACTACACTATCATTTTAGAAATGATTTGCTCACCCATTCAGCCGTTCGTAAGAAATTTATTTCAACAGCTACAATTTCCCAGAGAATTATCTTACAAAGCCATTAACGCAAATTGAACTTTATTAACCGTACTTGAAGCCGGGAGACACCAAAGACACCTTCAACAATGTGCCTACGCACAGCAACGACACAAATTTTATAAAGTTTTTGTATAAATACTGTGCATACATATAAACTAGCTCACATACAGAACCACGCAACCCGTGGGTAGTAGGAATACTAGCTTTTAAAATTTGCGAGATACACACAGATCAAATTAAAAGAAATACAAATCGCATTCCCAATAAAATTTCAATAATTGATCTTTTTACTGTGAGAAATACTAAAGAATTGAGCCTATTATTTTATTCTTTTCTTTATATAATTATATGTATATTCTAGATCCACAAATTAAATTTTACATCTACATATAAAATATAGCCGGTTGATTATAAATCAAAAATGAATATGTTACTTACATACGTACATATACATATGTACGTACATCTGTTAGCATGCAAAAATATTTTTATATTTACCTGTTTTATCCGAACCAGATTGACGGTCAAATTCCCGCTTTCCGAATTTTTCATTGGCACGGAAACGTGCAGACTTACTATCGCGATCTCTAATTTGCCGTTGCGGGAGCTCATTATTATATTCCGGTAAATTGGAATGAATCTTTTCTGAACCGTTCAGACGAACATATTTAGTTCGGAGTTCTTTAATACCATTCGAAGCAATTTTGGTGTTAACATTTCCTTTAGGGCCAGTGCTTTGATTTGCAATTTTTGTGTTGTTTTTATTTAGTATATTAATCTTATTTTCCTTTTCATTTTTAGTGATGGTCGACTGTACAGAGTGATCTTTTTTTTTTTTGTCAATTCCGGCGTCTTGTTTAAGTGGAATAGCAGCGGTCACCGATTCATCATCCATGAATAATAACTCATAGCGATTATTGCCAGAATTTTCCATGTTGCAATATTTAAAAAAAAATACGCGTTTGCTTAAAGATGACAAAATTATAAAAAGATTGATTTCCTCCTGCAGGCAACATTCATGCTCACTGCTGCCAATTCTCTTGAATTGATCTTTATCGAACGGATGTCGGTTATCGAGCTTCGTTTGAATTGAACTTATATATCGTTCAATTTAGACTCAGGTTCTCGTAAAAAGTTAATGATGGAAAGAAACACTGTGAAAACACTATTCTCAAGAAGTGCATAAATGTGGATTAAATGACATTGGAAGATGTAAAACTTAAAATACTACTAAAAACAATGACCTATAAATGTAAATTAAGGAAAAAAATGCTTATACATATATACATATATTTTTTTAAATAGACAATCAGCATGTCCTGTTTAATTTTGAGAGTACAGAGAGTAAGAAACAAATTTGTTTATTGTTGGAAGTCAAATGAGAATCGACCATATTGGTTGTAGATTGTAAAATCGCATAACAGTTGTAAGAACGAAGCTGACAGTAAGGGACCCCAGCAAATACGGGCATTTGAATTCCAACACAAAATTTTTTATTTATAAATATCCCATCTGTGTACATATGTGTTGTATGGTTACTAATTAGACCTTAGTTGAATCATAGAGCAACATTTCGGAATTTGAATTAAACAGTGATTAAAATACATACGCAATTGTACAACCACACATACATACGCTTAGTAGCAATGGTCAGGTTGCTTCCATTTATCGATACTTAATATTTCCATTAATATTATCACAAAAGTTTCTATATCGATTGGAGAGCTAGGCAATGAAAACTATTAATACATTGATTTTTCTATCGGTATTATGCACATCACTGACCGATGTAAAAAACATATTTTCATTTGATTCGTTGTGGTCGAAATTTTTAGTCATTCTTCATCGCAGTGCATATAAGAAATTCAAGTTTTTTTTTGTTTTTTGCAAATTTCTGTGGAAATTGATATAGAAGCTGCGCAATTCCTCGGATGGTTTTGCATTCTTTGATCGAACACATAGAACGCAAAAAGGCTACAAATCTGATGTATGTATGTATCTGTGATAGATTAACATATTTGGCTAGATTTATTTTCTTATGTAAATTACAGATGCATGTATGATAATATTGTACTAGTATTTTTAATATTTAAGCGCTCTATCTGATAAAGATACAAAATATATCGCCATAAGTTGCTGGGAGTTGGCAGCCAGTTAAATTCCAGTTGAAAATCCATTTGGATAACTTAAAATTAAACACCGGTAAGTTATCCTTAAACCTACATTTTAAAAGTAAAATTAAGATCGGTAGGCTTCTGAATATGTACCTATAAACATCAATAAATGTCTGTTTATAAGCGTGTGCAATCATATAAAATCAATTTGTTTTGTATGACATCATGCTTTTGGCGTTTCCAACCAGCCGAAATGTTTACGATGCGTAGCAACATTATTTAACTGTTCTGCATACCCTTATAAACAGTACTTACATATGTATGTTTGTTTGTATATGTCTGTGTATCTATGCAATATCATATGTATATTCTCATGTTTGAAAACAAATTTACAGTATACTTTGCTTAGTATGCATAATATGTAGATACACATGAGCCAATGCAAAAACAATATTTTTCTTTTAAAATGAAAAAAGTGTATTTATTGTTTCAAAAAAAGACTTGGCGGTATTTAAACTATGCTTTAGCTTTAAAGTAACAATAACAAATGACACTGAACTATTATCACAATTATATATGTATATACATATATATTTTTTTTAATAAATATCTACATATTTGTCATATTTGTGGGAAACACATTTGGCGATAGTCCGAGTGTTGCGGTTTTTTTTTTTAGTAAATTCGGATTCAGCCTAACACGTTAAGAACCTTTACATAATCATATCTTGGTTACTAAATTTCCATTTGTAAATACAGACTCTGAACAAAATTTATGGTTTAGAAAATGCTGTATCCATTATTTAACGAGTAAGAACGTTGCAGACGGGCTCTACTCAAATACTCTAATACTCATTCATGCTCCAAAAACAGTTGAATTGTGTTTGGTAAAAGTCTGAAGTACTTAACTTTCTCCAGCTCCAAAACATTTTAAGATATATGTAGTATTTTTTTCCGTTTGACACGCGCCCGATCGGCTTATATATGTATGTATGTATGTACATACATATATAATTTTTGGCAAATCAATAGAGGATTTTAACAGTAATGTAGTGGTAAAACTTTGTTTCTAACTTTAAAACTGTATTTATTCTCAAAAAATGAATTAATTCGTACAAATTCCATACATTTTCTTTCGTAGTATTTTTTTTTTTACCTCATAAATTTTAATTTTGTTTCGAAACATTTTGCAATTCGTAATGCCAGGCAAAAAATTTGTCGTCAATTAAACTACTGCTAAGTTTGCAGACAGCTAAGCCGACTTTATGTCGTTATACATGCATACATATGTACATGCATAAAACAATTTAAAATAGCTGCAAACATCTTCAACTTAAATATGATTCGAAATTGTTTTTTGAGGCTTGATTAAATGAAAATCTTGACAAATCGCAAATCCGTGTAATTCATAAAAAAAAGAAGAAAAATGCCATCCCCTTGCCATTCGGATTACCAGGATTCCAATGTAGTAAATTTAATTGGCTTTTAGGAAGTTTAAGCTTATATAGCCTGAAGTCTATTGTACATTGTATTCGTATAGTCGGAATATTCTAAATAGAATATCAGAATATGTGATAAATATTATATATCCCGAGTTTAATCTGTAATTCATTATTTTCCCCCTTTTCTCTTGATTGATATCCAGGGTTTATACCCTAAACCAATAGAATACGGCATTTTAAGGTATAATAGTTTTGTGAAAATGTATGTAACAGGCAGAGGAAAGTGTGACCCCCATGAAGTATATATGTACATTCTCGATCAGGACGACGAGCTAAGTTTATATAGTCCTGTTCGTCTGTCCGTCCGTATGAGCGGAGTAATCTCGTAAACCACAAAAACAAGAGACTTGAAATTATCATTTGTTTCCTAATCAATAAAAATCTATAATTTGTGTTTTTAAAACGTAACTTTAATACCGTAAAGATTTCAGGCAAACTGTGTAAGCTCGTGTAATGAATATAGTGATTTTACATTCAGATTTTGGATACCTTCCTTCAAATATGCAAAACATTTATTTCGTATACTAGAGACTTGTACACATGTGTGCATCCAGAACAAAAGGTTTTCAACAATTACTTTACCATAGTAAAGCCCAAGCGCAGCCGTTGCGTAAACTGCATAATAAGCAAACCACGTGTTAATGCCAGCGTATTTGTGTGTGCATGTGTACGTATGTCTGCATACAATAATAGTAGAATAATTGGAATATCAGCTCTTCGCAAAGTTCCGGGTAACTTCTACTTATTTTAAGCATAACATAACAAATGTTTGGTGTCATGAAATGTTGTAATATTAGTATGTTATGTTAAGAAAATAACGAAACTCGAAATAAATGATATCGTTCAAGATACCGTGAAAACAAAAAATTAGTTTTCTAATTTTAAATCGAATGTGATCTTCATTCAATAGACTATCAGAATTAAATTTAGTTTTATTATTGCTACTATTTGCTGTCATCATTAATAATCGGACTAATATTTTTTCCAGTGCGTTCTAGAATAGGTTGTGCTATTTATATAGGATGATGCGAATTGTAAAATCCAACGTAGATTTAAATTTAAAAAAATAATTCTGCACTCCGAAAATAGATATTTCGATATTTTATAAAGTGTTGTCTGCATGAGTGCATAATAGAGGTCTGCATGAATGCAGTCATTTCAAACACCATAGTACTGTACAGTTGTAGAGTGTTCTTAAAAATACAGTACTTATTCTTTGCTGTAAAGTATTTTCGAGTGGCTAGAAGAAACGAGTACAGTTTAAGTTTTTGCTCATTAAGTTTTGCTTATAATAAGCAAGTAATAATAACTTTACAGTAAGTGAACTGCACACCAATATAGTGTACAGTAAAAGAACTGCACACTAATTTTAATGTACTCATTAACTGCTGTACAACATGAAAGTTGTGCAGAAAAAAGTTGTACACTTTTTTAGAATGAATGATGCGAATTGCCCTGTTGGATGCATTCATGCAGATGTCAAGTGCATAAGTTCTTTCGTGTATGCAATTGTGGAATTAAACCAAAATGCTTAAAACAGCAGTATATTCAATCGACTAGTTTCAGCTTTATATAGTATAGCTTGAACGGACGCTCTCGTGGCAGCTGTAGAGTTTATAATACTACCTCTGAAAAGGCTCATAACGACAACATTAAAAAAGAGCGGCAATATTGAAAACACTGATTTGATAATATTATTTATAATTGCATTCAAATTATGCCTCGAAAACCAAATCAAACAAGTAAGAAAACTCTGGTAGGGGGGTGCCCGACTAGGAGATCTGCTTTTTTAAAGACATTTCGTATCTTGTGTCTATCGCAACGTTATACAAAATTAAATTAAATTGCCAATCTTGCACTTTCACAATCAAATAGAATGTTTGTCAAAAAAGTAGCTTTTCTTTTAAGAATAATAGTAATAATAATTTAATAAAAGAAATAAATAAAAAATGAAGGAAGGATCCACTGATCAAAGCGCATCACCTCTACCGACACAGCCATTGTATGTGTGAAAAAAACAATAAAAAATTTTTGACATCGGCGGGATTCGAACCAAGATCTGCACCGCACGGCGTGCACCGCTTATATTAACACCGCCAAAGCAGCTAAGAATTATAACCAAATTCAAGCAATGTCAGTTGCAAGTGTTGTGATTCTTAGAACAGATAAGAATGCTCGCTTTGAATGTGTCAATGTATGTGCGCACATGCATAGAATAAATGCGTCACTGACCTAACGGTGACCTAGGCTGCTGGTCACATGTTGGAATTGACAAAACGTTTTGTTTAATAACTTCTGTGAACTTAATGGATTTCAATGAAATTTTCAGCACATGATCTATGTATGTACATATTATATTGATTATTTTTCAATTGTATAAAATCGCAAACTCATTAGCATATTGTCTAATTTGCAACTAACCTTCAATTTGAAAATGTTTGTAAAATTTTAAATCAGTATCCAAAATATAACAAAAATCAAAATTGTATTAAAAATAAATGAAACTAAATACAAAATTTGGAGACTCTAGCTACAAAGATGTACGAGATAGAATTTAAAAACTGCATTTCGATATGGTTTTTAATCGATAAAAATAAAACGGGAATAGTTATCGATTTTTTGAAACAAAGTCGATTGTGCTATACAGGGACCTACAAAAAAGTTTCAAGTCTCTATATCTTATAGGTTCTGAGATGGACGCGTTCACACATACGGACGGACGGACAGACGGACATGGCTATATCGACTCAGCGCGTCGTCCTGATCAAGAATATATATACTTTATGGGGTCTGCCACGCTTCCTTCTTACTGTTACGTACATTTGACATTTTAACAAAATCAAAATACCCTGATTTCCCATTTTCAATGGGGTCAGGGTATAATTATCGACTTTTATAGATGGTAAGGAAATGGGTTGCTATGGGAAAAAATTGTAACTTCGTCCTACGTATGGAATTCAGGAATGTACATTTAAAATTCAAAGTCTATTGTAGTTCACGAGATCGTTGCGTTCATAGGGATGAGCGAAGAGACGGATATGGTAACATCGACTCAGCTCGTTGGCCTGATCAAGAATGTATATACTTCATGGGATCTGCATGAGTTCAGAATTTACAATTATTCTTGCTTTTTATACTTTGAAGCCATTGAAAGTCGAAATTAAATTACCTATTAAAATGTTAAAATGTATATAACATGAAAAAAGGAGCGTGACCAATCCCACAAATAACATTGATCACGATTAATAGCCGAAGCGACGTTGGGCCTTGACTAATTGTATACCATTATTATGTCGGCAGAATCGGCGTGGTAGCCACTACAGTTGTCACAGATTGATCCGCGACTGTTTTGAGCTAGCATGTATCAGAGTTTGTCCAGTGTCCCGCGGCACACCTGAATCATCTAGCGTGTTCCATGCATTCCGTGTACGGTCAAACTTGAAGCTTCGGGAGCACTGCCCGTGTTCTTATTTGCAGACCACCTCTTTTCAAGCATGAACATGTTATATGACGGCCACCTCCTGACGTCTTCAAGTAGACTGCGGGTGGTCATTGAGGAATTTACATTCCATCCCCAACTCAAAACTATGAAATGCAGGGACATAAGTAAAACACTTGTGCTCTATGTTAAAACTACACGCCGTGGGAAACCATGGTTTTGTTAAACTGTCAAATGTATGTAACAGGCAGAAGGGGGTGTGGCAGACCCCATAAAGTATATATATTCTTGATCAGGGTGACGAGCTGAGTCGATTAAGCCCCGTATGTATGAACGCGCCGATCTCAGAACCTGTAAGTTACTGTTAAGATCCTATAAAGATCGATAAAAAAATTATATATCCACGCCCCTTGGGGGCGTGGCAAATCGGATCTGACTATATAGTGATTTATACATATTCTTCTATATCTCGAGCACTATTGATGCTAGAGACTTGAAATTTGGAATATATACTCGCGTTGACAACCCACGATCAAAAAGATATGGCGGATATATCTACGCCTATAGGGGGCGTGGCAAACCGCAAAAGTTTATATCTCCTAAAGTTTTAGAGCTAGAAGCTTCAGAATTGGCTAGTTGAGTTACTGGTGACCTCCTTTATCGATGAATAAAAGTTACGCCCCTTTAGGGCGTGGCACACCGAAAAATACCCTGTAATTTCCACATTTTTCCAACGTAAGCTTCCAAATTTGGCATTTATATTACCTTCGACTACTTCCACTGATTGGCCAAAAATAACGAGCCTACGCCAATTGGGGGCGTGGCAAATCGGATCTGAATATCTAGATTTTGCACAAAATTTCCTTTTATATCTCCTTAAGTTTTAGAGCTAGAAGCTTCAAAATTGGCTAATTGAGTTACTGGTGACCTCCTCTATCGATGACCCAAAAATAATTGTTACGCCCCTTTAGGGCGTGGCGCACCGAAAAATACCTTGTAATTTCCACATTTTTGGAAGGTAAGCTTCCAAATTTTGCTGTTACGTCAATTTAGACTCCTTCTAAGAATTGGCCAAAAATTACATGTCTACGACCACTGGGGGCGTGGCAAATTGGAATTTTATCTTGCAGAGCTCTTGAGTTAAAATTGCAGCAGAATCACCATCACAAGAATAATCCGGTAGGTGGCGCCAAACTGCAATATTCTTACATATCGAAATTAGTCAAAAGCGTGTACCGCCTACATAAATAAGCCTAATTCCTTGCTAAGTCGGCAGAAAAAATTGTAAGAGACAAATAAATATATGTATTTCGATTTTATGCTTAAATGCTCGAAATAATTGACCACCTAATATTAATATAGTTTTCCATAGCCTAGGTCAGTTATTTCGTTATTTTCGTATGTTGGCAATGCTTCAGACGATTCCCAAGCGGCACTGTTAAAAGACTCAATTGGTTATGTAAAAAAAATCAATCACACTTCCAAATTAACAGACATTTCTTAAGTTAACAGACTGCTTTGCATAAAAATTATAAAATGCATGGTGCAGTTATATTTTTTTGTCTATCTCATAAAATCATCATATTCATACAAACGATTGAAGCGAGCCATAATTTATAAAAATTTTACTCATTTACATATATATATTTTTAGAATTTTAATAAATATATAGTTATTTTGAGTCAGAAGCTAATTCGAGCGGCGACTTTAACAAATTAAGATAAACTTTAAAATGTAATATGCCAGAAGCCCCTATGGGAACAGAGTATCACGCAGTCGGTTGCGCCCGACTGCAACGTTCTTACTTGTTTTTATTGGTTCCGGGTTGTACACTCGCTATAAAATTTCCTAAGTTACTTCTAGATAAGTGTCATAATAGATGTAATAAATCCAACACATCTATACAAAAAATTGTATACATGTGTTTTTAATTAAATGTCTTATTTTACAATACACGTTTTTTTCCCTTTAATTTTATAGCCATAAATACTTATCACAATTAAAAAAATTTATATATATATACACAATATATATATATATAGATATGTTGTTAATTAAAACCGTCGACCATATGCAGATATTACACTAGATTTCTTATGTTGTGTTATCTGCTTAACAAACATAATGGCTACAAAAAATAAAAAAAATGTTGATAAAACAGAATTTTCAAAACTATTATCAACACTGTCTCTTAAAGAGGTGATTAAAGTTGAATTTATGACTGAAAACGTAAACAAGCTAGAAAGACTTGTTGTTTGTGTAGACGAATTGAAGAAAATGTATTTTTGCAATGTTTGCAAAGTTGTTCAATATGGAAACAAGAATTTATTTAGTCATCTTGGTGGGAAGAAACATTTTTCTAAAATGGAGTCCGTAAAGCAACTATACCTTCCTAATAACATCTTCTCTGAGGATAAGACTTTAACAAATAAATATAATAATGTACACAAATTAACAGTATCAAACATGGCTGGAAGTTCAAGAGACAAAGAAAAAGTTGGACAAATGTATATATCTAAGAATCAATCAGATTCCATTACACAAAAATCACAACTACAAAAAAATAAAAGTGAAAAAATATCCAATGATATTGAGCTTACAAAAAAAGAATCTACAGTTACCAACTTGAAATTTGAATCCAACAAAGAAGTAATTCGAAAATCAAAAATGTCTGATATTGAACAAAACAGAAGATCCGGAGAAGGTGAGAGCATTACTGCAAAAGATGTTATTCCAAATAAATTTGATAAAAAATTGGTTCAAGACAGTTCTGTAAAATGTCAAAGTTTGAACTTGAAATCCTCTGAATGTATTAAAAAAAAGACGTGCGTTTTAGAAACAAAAATGGACCATATTGATGTTAATACATCCAAAGCTCAAACAATTTCAGAGAAAGTTAGTCATCAACAAATATTCTCTGTTTATAGTCTAAAATCTATACTCCCACTTGATATTGTAAAAAATCCGCATTCAACATCCACAACAAGAAAAACAAAAATTTCTTGTGTTCCAATATCAAAACTAATATGTTTAAGCCATATAGCAGATGAAAATTCGGAGGCTGATGACCCCATTTCTACATCAATAATGCCAGGCGAAATTTCTAATCACAATGAAGAAAAAAATAGTGATGAGTTAGATATAATTCCTCAATGCGTTGAGACGGACAATGTAAAGTCTCAAAACCACGCTTCATATGTACAAAAATCCAATTGTGATTCTATTTTTGATTCAACTTCAACTAGTACAGAAATCCTGGGACTTCTGGGAGTTGAGTACGTTATTAAAATAATGAGAAACCTTAATGATGGAGCTGCTAAATTTGTTTGCACTTTATGTAATATTACCACTGATGAGAGAATAATGCACAATCATATACTAAGTTACAGTCATCGTTTAACATATTGCGAAAAACATTTCCCGACAGCCGTACGGCAGTATAGGCAATACATTTCACATATACCGGAGCATCAAGTTTTTAAAATATTACCCCCAATATTAGAAAAATTGGCAAAGGCTATTGAGAAATATCATGGACGCGAGACTGTTTATCCTTGTTACGAATATCCGTTTTCTAAAAATAGACAAAATATTGTATCAACTGTTTTTAATAGAAAACATGCATCTGAAATGCTGGGGCCTGCGTTTACGCATGTTGTAGATTTAAAAGATGTGGAATTGTTGATTGAAAACTGCAGCAATTGTAAATTTCTAATTAAAAATACTAATGTTATTAATAACGACGTCTTACATGATACGTTTAACCGCTCTAATTATAAAATTACGAATCAAAATGATGTAGCTAATTATGCCAGCCGTCTTCCTTTTAATGAAGACTATAGAACAGAGACTGTCGATGATGAAACTCATAAACGAATGGTTGACATGTTTTTAAGAGATACTAGACAAAATCAACCCCCGCGTTGTAGAAAGCAGTCTGTAATTTCAAAACGTAGTCGATCAAGGTCAAAGTCATCTGATCGAAAGCGAATACGTTCAAATCGTTTGATAATATCCCAATGGAATGTAGAACGTAAGTCGTTATCTCCATTAAGAGATGATGATGTTTGGCAAGCTTATAGACATATGGTTGACCAGAGTGTACGCGATTTAAATACAAACTATGATTTATATAAATCAGATCCCGAAGAACACCCAATGTATAAGGAAGAGTGGCAAAATTTCTGGAAGCGGCGTAAAGATGAACTTATAGCCGCTGGCATAAACCATAGATCGTATAATTACCAAAATGATTGGATACTATTTTTTAATGTTCGCTTGGAAGAACTGTATAATCGAGATGTTGAAAACATTAAAATAAAAAGCCGTGAAAGGTTATGTTTGCCAATGACTAATGACGATTTATCAAACTCAAAATATCACGTTCACATTCCTGAAAATCTATTTAAATGTGATGAACCCCTCAAAAAAACCGATGATATTACAATAAATTTTAATAAAAGCACAAATAATATAAATATTGTCCATGTACTTCGCCTTTTAACCGCACTTGAGGATCACTTGGGAAGTTTGGGACCTACCATCACCGAATTATTAGCTAAAGCATTGCAAATTTTTAAATTCAATCCACATAAAGCAAGTATTTTACTTCTTACAAAAGAAAACTGTGCTATTTTAGAAACAGCAAAAGATAAATTTACAGATCTAATAGTTTCCAAAATTTTAGATCCAACCCAAGAACGAGCTTTAAAAAAGGCAATTAATGCGACCGAACAATTACTAAAATTTTCAACAACTCTACAGATACAATTGGAAACCAACAAAACAGAGCCCAATAGAAATGTACTTGAAAAAGAGTCCCGTAGCAGGTTAAATGCTAATGTTTTATATACAAATCGGGATCGCTTAGATACAACTGAGCTTGCTTCTAAACTAGCCACTTCTTTAATCTCGCAAGGAAAAACCAGCATCAATCAAGAACAGCTTGAGCAAATTGTTCAAGTCTATTCTCTTATGGAGAAAAGAAAACAACGGGATACAAGCAGTTCAACTAGCTCTGTTAATAATATAATTAATCATTGAATGACTTTTTCTGCAAATAAACTTTATAATGAACTGCTATTTCTCAAGGAAGGAGCAATAATTTTAATATAACTACATTCATGCGTGGAAGTTATAACGACGACCCAATAATCCTCGTTCTAATATCTACATTGACTGGTGTGAGCGTAATATAAAAACTAGTAAAAATAACATATCTGTAAATATGGCTCGAACAAATAAATTAAATATTAAAAAAACTGGAAAAATTGAAATCTTAAACAACGGGCAAGACTCCCAGTACAATCGAAGTGAACGTGATGAATTTGACAACAGAGAATCAAGAATTTATAATAATTATAAATTTAAAAATAAAATATGCTAATCGTATATCGTATATAAGGACAATCATAATTAATGCGGTCGGACTGAGATGAGCACCAGAAGGACTGGAAGACTAACTGGATTTAAAGGAGCATTAACTGGATATTATGCTATATACGATATATTCTATATATTTTAATTTAGATGTATTTCTAAGTCTAATATAATTTTTGTAAGCTATTGTTAACAAATGTATCTTTTCATGTACATAAGATTTATATTATATATACATATATAATACACTACGTCGAAATTTGTTTCAAAAAGTAAATTTGTATTTTATGCTGCTAATTGTGTGAATATGTATATACCATATCTGTGAATATGTATATGATATCTGGTTATATTGGAATATATTATGAGTTAAAAGGATTTGAATAAACTTGTTCTTACCCTATGCAGTAAAAACACTTGCATTTTAATATTATTGCTTTATTCGCCTAATCAGACTAAATACAAAATGTTCTTATAACTTAGAAAGCCTGGTGAACTGTATTTGCCAATATAGCTTTCGATACTCAACCAAGTACGACAGCGTGGTCTCCACTTATAGTTAGAAGCTTCGAAGTTCCGGAACCTGAGTGTGTTCGGACACTGTTCTTCATCTTTTTAAGCAGGGAGCCCTTTATTTTTACTTTATCATCGAAAGTCAGTAGGAACTTGCCATTAATGCTGCTTTCTCTGCTCGTTCATCCATTCCTATCATAGCTGATTCTTTGTTTATTATGATGATCCCGTAGCAGTGAAATTATGGATGGTAGGATTCTTTTATCACAATCTGCGACGTTATTTTTTCCAGCAAAATTATATTGAGGCAACGCGTCTCGCGTTAAAAAGAAAGCAGAGTGGCTTCCTACAAATTAAACTACGATCAGAATATTTAATAATGTAAACAATTATAGTTTAAGAAAATAATTGATATTTCCATTACATCCTTTGTTGTTAAATTAATAGAGTGTTAAATAAAATTTGTTTGAAATCTAGGATCGAGAATGGCAGGGTTTATAAAGAGGTGTCCTCTTTAAATCTGATTTTTATTTTGCTACGGTAATAATAGTATTTACTGTTTCAGTTAAATTAGTGGGTGTTTATAACGGCTTCGACTATGAATTCGGAAAATCTTTGTGTTTAATTCCTCAAATCTTCAAAATCGGAAGTCCAGCAAGACGGGTACATATGGTACTGGATACTGGAATGGTAATTTTGTCTTAAATTATCCTTATGGCCCTTTATTATAGCCGTTGGTTTCAAGTTTGATATTATTGTAAATTCTGCGTATAGGGAAGTAATTTTGCTACCTAGCCCTTTTCATTACTTAAATGAGTATTTTGTCACCTATTTGAAATGTTCTGTTCCGTCTTATCCCGTTAGGTCTTTGTAGTTGCTTATGTAATTTTTCCCCTTATTGCTATATTGACGTATGACTGACCGATGCGTTAACGTATATGTATAAAATTAAATTATGTATGAATAATAAACATTTCGAATCTGCTAAATTTAAGAACAATTGTAAAGTATAGAGATACCAGAAATTTTTCGTTTAACAACCAGTTCAATAAAAATAATATAATTTTCATGAATCTCAGCTTTATTGTTTTATTATCAACGTAGCCTGAATTAAATAAGATTTAACAAGTATGAAAATTTCAGTTAAATTAAATTCCGACTGAATAAGTTAAAGTCAATTTGCCGACCATATTTATGTATTTATTTATTTAAATACGATGACACAGCGAGTATCAACATAAAATTTAAAGAAAACTAAGATGAATTATAGCTTATTGATATAATATAGCCTTATAAAAACAGAAAAATAGTGTATCAATAATATCACTAACCCGATGGGGCATGTTATTTGCTCAACCGGGGCAATTCACAGCCAAATATAGTCATTGTTACGATACAATTAAAATGTGCTAATGGAAACTTAAAAAATAATTTTTAAAGAATCTAAAGTAAAACTAAATAATTAATAAACAAAAACTTAAAAAAAAAATAAAATTAAAAAAAGACCAAACAAATTAGTAAAAAGGACAATAGCAGAGGGAGAAAAACAAGCAAGAACGTTGCAGTCGGTCGTACCGCGAATGAGTCGGCAGTAACTTAACTGTCTCATCTTGGAGTCCTTGTTCCAAAACATTTCAAGATATAGTTTTTTTCCCCGATTTGCTACACCCCCAAGAGGTATAAATATATAATTCTTCGCAAATCAATATAGGAATTTATTAATAACTTATTCGAGTTTGAATTTATAACTGTAAAACTATAGAAGAAACAGTTTTTTTTTCCGATTTTCCATTCGTGTTGGTGTAGACATATAATCCAATTTTCAAGTATCTAGCTTCAATAACGTCGAAAGCCATTTCGCATTGCATTCATATACGGACAGACGAACGGACACTGCACAAAACAATATACTCATCTTACTTCGTGAATGAGTATGCCAGCCCGTCAATCAGTAGTAGAAATCTGCAGTGAAAGCAAGAATTATATTAAAGGAAGAAAGTTCTCAGGAAAACACGTGGTAAAATTAGTTAAAATTAAGGCATAAAATATGAAACAAGTTAAGCAAAGAGTAGTCCGATGTGCACATTGAAAAGTGTAAGGCGTATTAACAGACAGGAGGAATCAATATTACCGGTAATAAATTTACGTAGGAATACAATGCCTAGGATTGTTCTCATATTGATTAACGATGGCAGATCAAGAACAACGAACCCATTAAAGTACGACGGTAAACGGAGATTGCGGTCCCAGTATATATCTAGTAAGACAAAAAGTAGAAACTACTTCTGGGCCAACTCTATACTATCCTGATGCAATCTATGTTGAGGACACTACGTAAATGAACAAAATCCTAAAATGTACAGAGGTTTGGTAATAAAATGATCTTTAAACTCTTTTGACGTTTAAGAAAACCATGGCCACTTTTTGCTTCATTTATGATGGTAGGGATATGAGAATTGATGCCCAGTTTTGAGTCAAGGAGTACACCAAGATCTTTAACTATAAAAATACATTGCAAGGAAATATTATTAATTATATAATTAACAATAATTATGGCATAGTACGACTATAATTTGTAGCTTATCTACGGAGGAGATCAAGTTTTTGTTCGTTTCATTGTCTGATGATTGCTATTAGATTTTCTCTTTCTCACCGCATTAACCCCTTTCTTAATTTTTATTTATACCCTCAACGCATTGAAAATCGAATTCAGGGTATAATGGTTTTGTGAAAATGTACGTAACAGGCAGACTCCCTAAAGTATATAAATATATATTCTTGATCATGACGACGAGCTGAGTGGATCTATCCATGTCGTCCGTATGCACTTATCTCGTAAGTCACAAAAGCTAGAGACTTGAAATTGTATGTTATTTTTGAATTTCATACGCAGTTCGAGTTTATAATTTTTTATCGGTACTCACCCCATCTCGAGCTTGAGATTTATATATGCCTCTAGTCTTGAATTAAAATCATCTTCGATTGCTGTTCAAACAATGTGCAGCAATCCTATATATGTATCTATTCTCATCCTTACTGAATCTACATAATCAGTATTAGCTCCTCGTAAACAAGTGCTTATCTAGACTTTCATCTGACACGACATGCGATTCAGAAGCAGCTTTATTGCTAGCAAAACATTGAAAATCAATGTGCCTTTTGTTTTATTCTCAACTATATTTGATCCTAAATTTTGACCACCTCATAAAGCTGTGTATGAATTCAAGCCTAATAATCGAAATAAATTGTATCCTATTTCGTTGCAACCCACTTCGGTGCAAAAAACGTTTAACATTGTAACAAAAAACTAAAATTTGTAATTACCCGAACACTTACGCAGAATTCCAGCTTCCAATGAGCCTCATGGTTTAGTCAGACGCTTCCTTATATAAACAGCTAATAAAACTCTAGTCGGGGTTACCGACTGCTATTTATTAACGCAAAAATGAAAGCTTGTAAAATTAAATTATGAAAAAAAATTAAAAATTTAAAAATATAAAAATAATATATAAATGAATCTAAATACAAAATTTGGAGACTTTAAAGATGTACGAGATATAATTTAATAACTTCATTTCGATAAGTTTTTTAATCGATAACATAAAAAGGGAATAATTATAGATTTTTTAAAACAAACTTGATATGATTGAAAGTGCTTTGGTAAGTACGCACATATGAATGCCATTATTACGCTCTGAAAGTTTGATTAAGTCCATCTACAAGAAAAAATATTCAACAAATGAGTTCCCATAATAAAGCCCATATTGTCCATACTCAAGCACAGTCGCTGCGTAAACTTCCGAGTCTGCGTGTCTATGTGTTGTTTGCCATGTATGTATAAAGAAAGCCTAAAACGATGGTAAAATCTCGTGGTGAAATCTCGAGCAGTCTCGACTAGAGCACTCTTACTTGTTTTTCTAAATCCAGTATCATAACCAATTCAAAACTGTAAAAGTATTAATTTACAAATGAATTTTCTTTCGTTCTTCCAGAAATGCCTGCCTCTTCTTTGTGTGATGCACACAAAAGTTCTGCGTAAGTGGTTTTCTCAAATATTTATATTTCATATGCAAAACATGCAATGCATATGCAATCATTAGCATACAATTTTTATACTCATTGTGAACTTATTGGTGAATTAGTATGTTGGTTTTGTGCAATGTCCGACCATTTGGCCGTCTGTCCGTATAAACGCAAACCATTTCGCCGCTTTTGAAGCTTGAGACTGAAATTTGGAATTGGATTGTTTATCCTCGAATTATAACGCGTCAAGATATTGCCGATACGCCTACTAGGGGCGGGGCAAATCGGAAAATGCATTTTCTGGTATGTCAGAAACCATGTAATTTAAAGTGCTAGAGAGTTGAAATTTGGAATGTGTACTCCCAGCCACAACCCAAGATTAAAAAGATATGGCGGATATATCTACGCCCATTGGGGGCGTTTTTGAGTTTTAGAGCGTAAGCCACAAAATATTTCAGTTATGTTACCCTAGACTGCTAATGAAATGTGAACACAAATTCAACATGAAATTTTGAATATATATTCTGGTTGACAACTTCAAATCAATAAGATATGGCCCACTAGGAGGTCCAGCTTTGGAGACATAGTTTTTGTTTTTCCGATTTACCACTCCTCCAAGAGGCATCATTATTAATTTTTTTGAAATCAATAGAGAAGGTCAACAGTAACTTATTAGTTAAATTATGAGTTTCTAACTGTAGAGGATACGGGTTTTTCCCGATTTTTGGAAAATCATAAGAAGGAGTCTAGGGTAACGTGGCTGTACGCTCCAGAACTGGAAATTACAGGGTATTTTCGATATATCACGTTCCCAAAGAGGCTTAAAAATTAGTTTTGAGTTATTGATAGAGGAGGCTATCAGTAACTCAATTATAATTCTATTTTAATTGTTAAGCTTCTAGCTCTAAAACTTTATAAGATATAAACTCTGACGGTTTGCCACTCCATCTATGGGAATTGATATATCCACTATATATGTTTACTCATTCACGAAGTGAATGTATTTATCAATTGGGGGCGTGGCAAATCGAAAAACTATATCTTGCAATATTTTGGAACTGGCAGTATTTTGATCTTGATCTATTCTATAGTCGGTAGCATCCGACTCCACCATTCTTACTTGTTATACTCATATATAACAGAATTTGTACAAAAAACTATAGTCAGATCCGTTTTGAGACGCTATTAGTGGGTAGACATGTAATTGTTCGTCGATCTGTACAGGATTTCAACAGGAATTCTCTAGCCATGTCTAAACTGTTTTTTTTTTTAATAATTGTTCACTATGGGATTATTTAAAATTGCTATGGCTACGAGTATCTTTTAAAAAGCTGTAAAAAATATTTGAATGATTATATTTCTTATACCAAATATCCAAATGTATGGATATTGTAAAATGAATACGTAAACAAGAATTATATATTTATGTTTTTATTATAGCGAAAAGTGTTTTAATGACATAAATCAGGATGACTGGGTTACAAGTGGAAAGATTGGGTCACGTGATGCGGTATTAGTTTTCCGCACTAATATACTTAATCCAAAAACTAGAAAAACTTTACAAGAAGCAAAATCGATACAGATGGACATTAAACATCGAGAGGTTACGTCTACTTCGAGCAATATGATTCTTAAGAAATCTTTATCGCCTACAATAAGCAAAATTCCATTAGGAAATGTAGCACAAGCGAATACGTATGTGTCAGTTGAAAAATTGCCAATTTGCGGTGATCAGCGAAGTCAAAAAAAAAGGCTTAATTTATTTTCTTCATGTGATACTTCTGTTTCAAGTGATGGAGACGAAACAACACAGTATAATAAAAGAACACCTAAAACAAAACAAAAACAAAACGATTCAGTTGTCGAAATAGAGTCTAATTTAAATAAGGAAAGTGGCTATGATTCCATAACGGCTTCTCAATCCAATACTGACAGTAACACTAGTGAAGAAGATCAAGAAGCATCTAGTGAAGAAGATAATGACTGTGGAGTAAATATGCCTGCACATCACTTACAAATTACGTATAAATTTATTCAAACAGAAACAAAATTATTGAGAAAGATATTTAATGTTCATGGCTTAACTGAAGTTCAGAGCGAATCAGATTTTAATTTGTTGTGGACAGGAGTTCATATGAAACTTGACACCTTACGAAACTTAGCGCTGTATCAACGAGTTAACCATTTTCCAAGGTAAGCTAATAAGCCACATCTGAATTTTACTTAATTGGTTCATTAAAAAAGCCAAATATAATAGCCACAGTCCTAATCACTGCCTCCCGAAATTGTGTTTTTGAAAAAATTATAAATATATTTATAATCAAGAGTTACATATGTATATAATTTGCACTTTTATAAAAAATGAATTTTTTAGTCTATATTAAAGTAACTATTGTCAAAGCATTACAGAAACACTGCAAAAAGAAAAAGGCAGTAATCAGCACACATTAATATATTTATACTGTGAATTCATTGAAAATGGGCTTTGTGAAAATGTATGTAACAGGCAGAAGATGGCGTGGCAGACCCCATAAAGTATATATATTCTCTAGCAAGACGGCGAGCTGAGTGGATTTAAGCATGTCCGTCTGTCCTTCCGCATAAATGCAGTGATCTCGTAAGCCACATGTTAGAGATATAATTTTTTTCGATAACGATCATGAATCGATAATTTAATTTAATTTTAAATCTACTGTGCGAGTTCCTGTAATGAATACACAGATTCGGGTTTTAGATATATCCCCTAGTTATCCCAAAATTGCAAAACAGTTATATAAAATACTGCGCTTTGTCATACATCTAGAAAAAAGGTTTTGAACTATTAATTTCCCATAAGCGTAGCCGCTGCGTAAATAGCGTAGCAAGTAGAGCGCATGTTTATGCCTTCGGGTGTATGTGTACAGATAAACTGTATGTATGTATGTATAAATGAAACGTTGAATTATTGAATTTATACTAGGTATTCGCCGGGTTCATGGTATCATAAGTCGGAAATTTCCGACTAGAACACTAAGCGTTGGCGCAAAAAGCTTGATATCCAGGGTTTTAAAAATACATATAAAAGACGTATAATGTATAAATATGTATAAATGTTACATATATATATATATGCAGTCGTTCTACAATTTAGTTGTAATATATAAAATGAATTATTTTTACAATACAAATACAAAATAAATTATTATCGTTGTAATTTAGATCATATGAGCTCACACGAAAAGACCGACTTTATAAAAACATTGAACGAATGCAACACTTACGTGGAATGAAACATTTTGATATTGTGCCCCAATCTTTTATTCTTCCGCTTGAATCGCGAGATCTATTATTTGCCCATAATAAACAAAGAGGACCTTGGATTGTTAAGCCGGCAGCTTCAAGCAGAGGACGTGGAATATTTATTGTGAATTCGGTAAAATAGTGGTAATTATTTATTTAAAAAAGTTACTTAACATATTTTGCTTGTAGCCAGACCAGATACCACAGGACGAACAAGTTTTAGTATCCAAATATATCGTGGATCCACTTTGTATTGATGGTCATAAGTGTGATTTACGCGTTTATGTATTGGTTACATCGTTCGATCCGCTGATTATATATCTTTATGAAGAAGGTATAGTCAGATTGGCGACTGTTAGGTACGATAGAAACACCGATAACTTGTGGAATCCATGCATGCATCTTTGTAACTATAGCATCAACAAATATCATTCTGATTATATAAGATCATCGGATGCTCAAGAGGAGGATGTTGGTCATAAGTGGACCTTGTCAGCACTTTTAAGACATCTCAAACTCCAAGGATGTGATACTCATCTATTGATGCTAAACATTGAAGATTTAATAATAAAGGCTGTTCTCGCCTGTGCTCAAACAATCATTTCCGCGTGTAGAATGTTCGTACCTAATGCAAATAACTGTTTTGAACTTTATGGTTTCGATATATTAATCGACAATACGCTAAAACCATGGTTATTGGAAGTTAACCTTTCGCCATCGATGGGTGTTGATAGTCCTTTGGATACTAAAGTAAAAGCTTGCCTTGTTACGGATTTACTGACCTGTGTTGGTATTCCAGCATTTAGTCCAGAAATGAGATCTCTTTATACAAACAAATCGGCCCGACGACGTAGCTCGAGTTGTCAAAGGCAAGTAGACACAACTGAATCCAGCACTATGGTTCGATCTACAAAAACAAAAAAAAAACCGTTTGGCCTAATTAACTTAACACAAGAAGAGCAGCGCATATTACGTAGTGCACGATTGCAGTATACTAGACGTGGAGGATTTGTTCGCATATTCCCAACAGACGATACAATGCAACGATACGGACATTTCTTAGATTCTGCAAATGGTATTCCACTATCTACCCCAAATGTTCAAGGTCAAACGTTTCAAGCATTAGTAACGCAACACAATTATAACCAAATGCTGTATTCAAATTTATTTTGTCAGGGTTCACGATGCATTGAAGATGATAATTCGCAAGAAAACCGTATTAAGCAATACGAACGAGCTTTAGAAACGGACTCAGAAATTCCTTTTTTAAAGAAGCAAACCGTAGAGAAATGTGAAGAAGAAGGACGAAGACTTCGCAAGCAATTACTTAAGAAAATTGGAAGTGGTTCCACATTAACTCATTTTCAAGCACGTCAAACATTTAGTTTATATTTAGAATCCGTATTACGACGACTAACTCAAGAACCAAAAGATAGTCATGAAAAAATTATACTAAAGTTTCTCAATAAGTATGGCGGGGGTGTGAAACCCCCAGTTTTGTTTCGAAATACGCAAAATATTAGTAAAGCTCGTTCAGCAATGGTAGCTAAATTATTAGGTGATTTTTTGGAAAATTACAAAAGGGATACCGAAGCTTACGTCGATTCATTTGACCATTTTGGAATGATACCAACCAGTGCCTACAGTTTATTTTTAATGCACGCTCAAGAATCAGATTTAGAGGCAGTCCTCACTCATCATACAAATATTACTGGAATAATGCCATTTTTATATAATCGATGTGGATCGTCAGTGCCATCAACGCCGCCTATTCCGTCCGGATTATATGGGTTTTTAAGGGCGCTGCCAGCAATGGTATCAAATGCGGGGTTCTCAAGAGATGTTAGCAAGTATGATGGGTATTTCAAGAACTACGATAAGAATTGTGAAAATGTACGTGATATTTCATTAAGATCAAGAAGCACAAAGGATATCAAATAGTAAATATATTTTGTTGCAATTTATTTGTTTTAAGTAAAATATTTGTTAAATAACTTTTCAATAATCTCTTTTGGATTTAAAAATTAAATGTAAGGCTGGATTTAAATAAAATACAACGAAAAATATGCCTATACGTTTTATAGCGAAAATTACATGTATAAAATAATATTAACTATTTATTAATAATATTATATTAACTATTAACTATTTAAGGAAAATTGTAACCAACACCTGCGACCTTTGCCTTTAGCATAATATTAATAATAAAATTAAAATTCTATAGAGTGATCGCATAAGAACTTATGAGATTAGCAAATATAAATTTTGTCGAGAACCAAAGTTACAATCAAATTATTTCTTATCTCATTCCTTTTTAGTAAAAAAAAAATGGAGTAAATTAAGAAAGCAATATGCAAATTTACCTTAAAATTCATATTTTACTACAAAATTATTTATGCTTGAAATATTACCTTTAATAATATATATGTATATTTTTAATAAAATCTTAAAAAATTTATTTAAGGGCCTAATAATTACTTTACACTGCTACGGTTTTAAGCGGCTCCAATGTGACACGATTTTTTGGGTCACCTGTGACTCATCAGTAATATTTGGTGTCGCTTATGCTTAAAATGTTAATGCCATGTCGCCTATCGATCAGCCGACTCTATAATATATACCACTAACCATACAACACATACATATGTAGATGAGACATCTAGAACAAACTTTTTCAGAGCATAAAATGTGTGCAAATTAACCATTTAGTGAATACTAATGGGAAAAATATTATTTTGTTGTGGGAATACCAAAGTGCTCTGCTTTATTTGAAACCAAAATTAGAACTAAAGTACAAATGTGATCTTATGCTGCAAGTAAGCTATGTTTATGTTAAAGCTTCTTTTCTTAAAGCTCGAAAGCTCACGAGGCTTACGTTATTAAAAACTGAATTCTATAATTATGTTTATTTTAACCTATAATTTTTTTATTTATTCAATTAAATTTTTTAAAATTTCCCATTTTTTCAATCCTACCCCAAACCCTTTTTTTATTTAAATCCATCCCCCATCTTCCATCCCAATTTGTATATCCCCTCCCACCCACACCCCCCCCCTCCACCCTCCACCCACCCCACACCTTTTATTCCCCCCTTTTCTCTCTCTTCTCCCCTCCCCAAACCTTCCTCCAACACCTCAAAACCTTTACCTCACCAAAATCCCCCCACCCCCCCCCCACACCCCCCCCACCAAGACCACCTAACACAAACATAAAAAAACACATTTTTCCTTCACTTTTAAAAAATATTCCAATATTTTCCTCCTTTTAAACCTTAGAGTGAATTGCGAGTTGAAATATTGATTTGATTATGTTAAGCGATTGCGCTGTTATATTTACATATGTTAGGGCTGAATTGCTTCCTTTGCGTTAAGTAGCTTGAAAGCGTTGATATTGTGGATTTATGTTATAAATGCCGCAGCTTTGCTTTAGCTAGAGTGAAGTAGGCAATCGGAATAGAAACATATTCAACAAGTAAGAACGTTGCAGTCGGGCACAACCGACTGCGTGATACTCTGTTTACATAGGGGCTTCTGGCATCACCGCTCGAATTAGCTTCTGATTCAAAATAAATATATATTTCATTAAAATTCTAAAAATATATATGTAAATGAGTTCAATTTTTATAAATTATGGCTCGCTTCAATCGTTCGTATGAATGAATATGATGATTTTATAAGCTAGACAAAAAAATATAACGGTGACATGCCTACACTTAATTTTTATGCAAAGCAGGCTGCTAACTTGAAAGTTGTCTGTTAATTTGCAAGTATGACGTCACATTTTCTTTGCATGACCTATTGAGTCTTTTAACACTGTCACTTGGGAATCGTCTAAAGCATTGCCAACATACGAAAAACACGAAATAACTGACCTAGGCTAGGCTAGAAAACTATATTAATATTAGGTGGTCAATTATTTCGAGCATTTAAGCATAAAATCGAAATACATATATTTATTTGTCTCTTACAATTTTTTCTGCCGACTTAGCAAGGAATTAGGCCTATTTATGTAGGCGGTACACGCTTTTGACTAATTTCGATATGTAAGAATATTGCGGTTTAGCGCCACCTACCGTATTATTCTTGTGATGGTGATTCTGCAGTAATTTTAACTCAAGAGCTCTGCAAAATATAATTTTTTCCAATTTGCCATGCCCCCAGAGTTTGCAAGCTTACGCTCCAAAAATGTGGAAATTACAGGGTATTTTTCGATGCGCCATGCCCTAAAGGGGCGTAACAATTATTCTTGGATCATCGATAGAGGATGTCACCAGTAACTCAATTAGCCAATTTTGAAGCTTTTCGCTCTGAAACTTTAGAAGTTATAAAAGGAGATTTTGTGCAAAACACTATATATTCAGATCCGATTTGCCACGCCCCCAGTTGATGTAGATTTGGTATTTTTGGCCAATCTTTAGAAGTAGTCGAAGGTGACGCAAATGCAAAATTTGAAAGCTTACGTTCCAAAAATGTGGAAATTACAGGGTATTCTTCGATGCGCCACGCGGCAACATTTGTCATCATGAGGAGGCACCACTAACTTAATACCAATTTTTAATTTTGTGCTCTAAAACTTTGGAGAAATAACCTTTTCCGGTTGCCACCGCCCTATGGGCGTGTATATATCCCCCCTATCTTTCTCCCCTTGGGTGTTGACCCCGGGAGAAAAATTTTCTCTAGCATCAATAGCGCTCAAGATATATGGCGGAGGCGGATGAAAACCAAACCCCTTGGGAAGGGAAAAACATATACACAGAACCCATACATACCGATAGTATCGCCCCGTCGCTGCATGAACAGCACAGTTAGCAGCGCGTGTTTCTGCGTATGTGTGTGTGATATATATATATATATATATACTTCCCCCTTTTTTTTTTATATACATATATATACATATATATATATATATATATATATATATATATATATATGTACAAGAAGCATAGAATGTTTGGAATATCGGCTCTTCGCAGGGCTCAGGAGATCTCCTAGTCGAGCAGTCTAGACTACAGACTACACTCTTGTTAATAATTAGTTTCACACGACAGCTCTTTAAATTCATCATAATCTTATAGGTATATTTATTTTAACAAAGTTTTTTAGTAAAATACTATTATTTTATTTTTTAATTTTATATACGATTTGCTTTTAGAGAACATTACAGGTTTTTTGAATATTGATCATAGACCCCGACGGACATTTAAAAACCTCTGTCGCACTGCCTCCTTGCGCAATAAGCCAACCCAATCTGAAATATGTAAGATTCATTAGTAATGTATTGAGTTTATTTCTTATTTTATACTCATTCACGAAATCAAATGAGTATATTGGTTTTATGCAAAATCCGTTTTATACGTATTGTTGTATGGACACAAACCATTTCGATGGTATTAAATCTAGAGACTTAAAATTTGGAATATATACTCTTGGATACAGCAACTAGGGGCATGTCAAATCGGTAAATGCTTTTTTATCTCAGAAATGCTATTATTACTGTACTATGTCAACTCGCGTTGACAACCCACAAGCAAAAATATATGGCAGATATATCTACGATCATTGGGTGGGTGCATGTCATATCGGGTAAAACTGTTTAATCTACAGTTTTACAATTAAAGACTCAAAATTTAACAAGTGAGTTATTGTTATAGTCCTATAAAGATCGACGATAAATTATATGTCCACGGCCGCTAAGGGCGTGGAAATTTGGATCTGAAATTTGGAATATATAGTTGGGTTGAAAACCCAAGATAAAAAAGATATGGCGGATAGATCTACGCCTATTATAGGCGTGACAAACCGCAAAAATTGATGTGTCCTATAATTTTAGAGCTAGAAGCTTAAAAATTGGATAATTGTAGGATAGGGTAAGTTACTGCTGAAATTTTCTACCAATGACCTAAAAATAGTTGTATGCCTCTTTGGGGGCGTGGCATGAAGCAACTGTCTTTGGAGCGCATGAGCGATACCATGGGAACTTATTTGTTGAATAGCTTTTCTTTTAGATGAACTTTTCTTATCAGATTTTCTAAAAATAAATTTTAAATTTCAGCTCTCTTGATTTTGTGGTTTACGAGTTCGCTGAGTTCATATGGATGTATATGCAGACGGAAAGACTGTGGGGTTTGCTTCCTTCTTTCTTTTATATACATTTTCGCAAAACTATTAAACCCTGAAATCCCTTTTTCAATGGGTTCAGGGTATAAAATCGTGTGTCTATACTTACATATGGTCAAACTCTGTTGCGTTAGTATCGATTCCTAGATAATTTGATTCGGAACACAGCTCTTGAGCAGAAACCAAAAAAAAAATTTGTGTTGGTGTCAAATTTAATCCAGGAAGTCGCGCCATTCCTTTGATTGGACCAGTCAGTGACAGCATGGAATGGTATGAAATCTGCATTCCTCCAGAATGTATTAATATATCCATACGACTAAAGTTTGAAAATATATTGACAGAATGTGGCACACAACGCATTGCTTTATCATCAAAGCTTTTCGTTATTGAGCGTAAAATTTCCTTGGCGATAGATACACCAACTGAAGCATAATGCAGATATGGAGGCAAGCGTGCATTAAAATATGGTATTAATATGACCGACAAAGGAACAACTGCGAATGTAAAAATTTTAAATTACAGTTTAAGAAACATGGTTATACTTTATATTTAATACACACCAATTGAATGGCTTAATGTATCATAGAATATGGTCGACACAATAGGGTATGCCCATCTAAAAATTTTAAAAAAGTTGACATAATTTTTCATTATACTATATATACATTTAAGACTTACGCATCATGAGAGCTAGCATCCACATTTATTTTATTGGGTACAATTTTATTTGTTTTATATATCTCTAAAATATTTTCAAGCCAATTATCCGGATTGATTTGCAGGCGTTCCATCCCTTTGGTTAATTGGGTTACGTTTGTGAATCCTTCCCATGTTTTTGATTGAATTTTTAATGCTGACAGCTTAACAAGTGCAGCACCTTTTAGTGAAGGAGCTCGTTTTAAGTGAGCTTTGAGCGATTTGAAGACTATATCTGCCTAAAAATCAAAGTTTTAGATTTCATTATTATAATTTAATTGAGGAGCTATAACATTCTCTACCCGTTTTATTATGTCTTTTGAATCAACTGACGAATGTTGTGAAATATATAATGCTGAGGCTAGTTCTGGCAAGGCCCACATAGTAGAGCGTGTGCAAACCTCTGGAGTTGGAAAATCTTTTGGTAAAATTTCCAGTACACTTAGCAACAGCATAGAGTTGTGTGCAATTCGAGATGGATATTTTGTAAGAAATGATTGTAACGCCTTGAGGTAATCTGCATTTCTTACAACTATTGGCCCACTCCAGTCCTTTGGAATTAACAAGGTCCAGTTCAGCTGAAAAATTACCATTAAATTATAGTAATATATAATATAGTAGTATAATCTATATTTTAGTATGCAATTAGAAAGCTAAAAAATCTTAAAGCCAATATATTGTATGACCTAAAAATAATTAAAATTCTTTGTTTCTATGTCACTACACTATGTCATACAATAATTTAAATATGTAGCCAGACTGCAGCTTAAAAAGATTGATCAAATTTAAATCTAGCACTATCAAAATCGCTTACAAAGTTTCAGAAACAAAAAATAATTTAACAATTGATTAATTAAAGTTGTTATTTTTATTTATATTATATATTATATATATATATATATATATATATATATATATATATATATATATATATATATATATATATATATATATATATATATATATATATATATATATATATATATATATATATATATATATATATATATATATATATATCATATTTTTGATTGACGTACAGTCCTAAATAAAATAAATAAATTTATAAATAATTTAGAAAATTGTTTGACAAAATTTACTCACAACTGGGTACATGGAATGTAAGCTAGAAATATTGTACAAAACAGAGCTATCCCAAAATCCTCTGCGTGATTGCTCAACTTGAAGCTAAAAAATATTAAAAAAGAAAAATAAATTGTATTAATTCTTATACTATAAGAAATTCATAATAAATTTGTTTAAGAATCATTTAGATCGTTAAAAAAAAAGGAAGAGTGCTCTAGTCGAGAGGTAATATTCGAAACAACATATTATCCACCAAGACAGAGGGGGGGAAGGGAGCAACCATAAACCCCCCACCTGGCTGACCCCGGCCATGCCAGGAGAAACCAGAACGCCCATTCCCCCCCCCGGCCCCACGAAAAAAACCCCCCCTTAGAAAAAAAACAATTTCCCCAGCCCAAAATTCAAAACCACAAAATTTTACAAAACCTCAACCCTTCAAAATATATACAATATATATACTAATATAACCCGAAAAATTCAATAAATCCTGTTGTCATCACGAATCTTAGTGACCCCATATATATATACATATACATAAGCATAACACGGACATTGCACAAAACTAACTCTTTCACTTAAATGACTAAAAAATGCACGAAATAATATAATTACAAAGTCGTATGATATTTGTCAACACGTTTTCTTTAATGGGCTATGTGTTATTTAATAAATTTCAATTCAATTTGAAAACATGAGCCCCATATTTCTTAAATATGTAAATTTATATATTTTTCGATCTCAGAACCTATAAGAGCTAGAGACTTGAAATTTTTTGCGCATTCCCTTTATAGCAAGCACATTTCAAAGTTCAATAACTATTACCTTTTTAATGTTATCGATTGAAAGCATCGAAATGCAGCTTTAAAATTCTCTCTCGTACATCTTTGGAGCTAGAGTCTCTGCATTTAGTTTCATTTATATCTTATTCAATTTTGATTTTTGTTATATTTTGGATACCGGCTCTAAATTTTACGAAAATTTTCAAATCGAAGGTGAGTTGAAAATATAGCCAATATGTGAATCAGTTTGCGATTTTAGACAGATGACAAATATTCAATATAATACGTAGATCATATGCTGAAAATAACATTGAAAGGCATTAAGTATCACAGAAGTTATAAAACAAAACGTTTTTTCAATTGCAACAACATGCGACCAGCAGCCCAGAGCACCGTTAGGTCAGTGACGCATTCGTGCACACATACATTGAGACTTTCAAACGCGAGCATTCTTATCTGTTCTAAGGATCACAACTTTTGCAACTGGCACTCCTTGAATTTTGCTATAATTCTTAGCTGACTTTAGTTTCGAATTTGCTATTGCTTGTCTAAGCAGTGCAGTGGCGGTGTTGATAGAAGCGGAGCACGTCTTGCCCTGCAGATCTCTGTTCGAGTCCTGTCGATGTGAAACATTTTTTATAGTTTTTCTTTCACACACACAATGACGGTGTCCGTAGAAGTGAGTTCTTATTTTCTTATTTTTTTTTTCTATTTTTTTAAAATTATTATTACTATTATTCTTAAAAGAAAAACTTTTTTTTGACAATCATTCTATTTGTTTTTTTTTTAAATTTTAAAGTCTGTATCCAAAATATAAAATAATTGAAAATTGTATGATCTATACATAAAAGTGTGCAACATTTTTTTACACTAGGGCCTAAGATGTAAGAGATATGATTTCACAACTAATAACTTTAAATTGATTTCCTGGAAATAAGAAAAGTTATCAATAAAATCTTATCTGCGAGAGCTGAAAAGCGACCTACATACATATATGTAAAATGTCAAACGGACTGACGGATGGACATACACATAGGGCTGGATCGACTCAACTGTTGCACCTAATTAGAGTAAATATGTATTTCTTGCCTGCCTGCTACATTAGTTTTAACAAAAAAATTTACTGAAGATAGTAACGATGAACAATCAATTTCTATAAGACAGCTCATTCTTTACGAATTTGAAATTAAAGAGCGTAGAATGCTAATAGGCATATTTTGTACATTTTTTTCGATGGAAGAGCATTAGTTATCCGTTAACCACACATACATATTATCACAGCAGTTAGAATATTATTAGATATTCTTAAAATTCATATTATTTAAATTAAATGGACAGTTAAAGTTGTACCTTGTTAAGATCCTTTATAAATTCTATAATTGTGTCTTTCTCAGACACTCGCTGAGCATATGATAAGTAACTTGGTAAAACATGATCAATTAAATCTGGCAAGAGGTTTGGTATTCCTTGTCGTAACCGATTTGGAGGTGCTTTGGGGCTCATCCAACGAATTTTATTCTAGAAATAATAAAAATGTATAGTACATTTAATTTATTTATACGTTTTGTTTAAATTTTCCATTATTTATAATTGCAAAATACATTCGTCTTTTAAGTATTGAAATGCTTATTAGTAGTAAAAACTTTACGTTTAAATAGTATTAATAGTAAGCTGATTGCTGATTGCAGATTGTAAGTAAATTTTTAAGTACGTTTACATGGCTCAACATAAAGTCTTGTAATATTCAAAAGGAATATGTAAGGAAAACTTACTGAACTTCAAGTACTTTCTTTATACTACATAATAATACTTAATACTAAACTAGAACACACGTTTATTGTCGTTTTTAAAAGCGTCTAGCGTTTATGTGTGTTTCTTGTGTGCATGGGGAGTACGAAATATTAGCTACATGCTCTTCCTTACTTAGGATTATGAGATTTACATCTAACTGCTGTGGAGCTTGTTGAATTGAAAATAATTTTATTATTGAATTTAGGAATGAAAATGCACTGTATGCTGTACATACCTCTAATATAACAGATGAAGTACTTGGTCCACTTATGATAAGAAGCACATGTGGCCTTCTTCCATAACTTAGATCATAATATATATCGACAAGTGGACTGGGACCAAGTTCATAGATTTTAGCTACAAGCGGCGCAATTGACGAAGGGCCAATGACTCCAACCGTTAAGTACCCTCCTAAATGATCAAAAATTCGGTTTATAGAACTAGAATTTGTTGTCAGCTTAAGACAGCTTTCATATAAGATTTTAAGTTTCTTAAAATTTTCGCTTATGCTCGTGTTGTCCAAAAGCACTAAAAAATTGATGGTAAGATATATATAATATTACTATAAATATAATATTTAAGTATAGAAATGTACAACTTACTTTGCATTTGAATATCAACTGATTTTTGGGAATTACCCATTTCAATTATATTAGTTACATTTTTATTGAACTTTCGGCGCCAACAACTAAACTTCTTAAATTCTGAACAAGGATCTTTATTCCAATTGAGTCTTGCTTGAATATTAGAAGAAACAGTTTCACAAATATCTTCCGTACACTCTGAAGTAGATGAAACTGTAGGCGAACATCCATCACCCTCCATATAACAATCTCTTGGAAGTGGAGAGGGGGCTGTACTAATTAAAAATAATATTGGTGATGCAACTAATAAAGTTGTAACTAGTAAAGTTGCGGACGTAATAGCCACTTTGTGTACTGCAGCGGAGGTGCGAAGCCATATACAGGGGGCACAGCAAATCCAACCAATGATATTGTTCTAAAAATAAAGTTTCGCATCATCAAGCATAGCCCAACAAGTTCAAGTGTTCAAATACCATACCTTATTATATTGTCCGGCCAAGTTGTCTAAATTAGAATTGTCAATAATTTCAACTTCATCAGCTTTTCCAAATTGATTCGAACAAATTGGGGCTTTAAATGACAATTGTTTTTGGAGAAGCGATGCGCTACTTCCTCCCGATGGATTCGCAGAAGTAATTACATTACGAGCATTGTTGCCTAGACTACTGACGCCCGATTTTCGAAATGTGTTACGCGAGTTAAACTCAGCTGCCATCGTATTTTGTCGTTTGCTCTAGAGAATAGTAATATTATTTTGCTTTAGCTATACATTTTTAAAAATAATTCACACCTTTAACACGAACGAGTCGTTTAATTACATGTGTTTAATCAATATTCATGTATAAAAAATGATATTCCTGTTAAATTATGTACAGGTTAACGGGTATAATTAAGTTTATGTTTTATACTTTCTGTACACAATTAACATCAATTTACTTTTAATAATCCAAATGATTGTATAAATTATTGTCAATTTATTTATTTAGCATTTACATTCACATGCCGATGCAATCACAGTGTTAGGCAAACACTTGAAAAGAAACGAAAGCTTTTATAATAAAAAGCTTTTCGTGCACACATGAATGTATGTTTTTTTTATAATAATTGTATTTTTATTTTGAATTATATCAGAAAGTACTGATTGCTGTTTTTTAAATAAATATTTCTGATTAAATAAAATGATGTAAAATAAGTGTCAAAGACTTAATTCTTACAATGATATGGTGACTTTCAACTGCTCAACATCAATATCAATATTTGTTAATCCTAGGTCAGTCATTAAATGCCAACAGCTTATTTTTGCAAAGTTTGCACATGTCATTTGAAAAATAACAATTGCACCATTCATAATTCAATATTTTATTTAATGCTACATTGCACTCTCACGTATTTGCATTTTAACCACATGGTATGACGCCAGTGTGTGTTGCTTTATTGTCAAGTGAAACTGAAGTCCAAAAGACACAGCAGTTATATAATAAAACAAAATCAAAAAACCGCAAAATCAAACCAAATTCTGCTGAGTTTAAAACGGCTCACTATTTGTATAGTTCAATAATGTTTACAATAATGGCTACACATTCAAAAGGCACATTCAACAGTTTCAAAAACACTAGTCGCAAAAACAAGCTTACCGCCACAAAAAAAATTAAACAGGACTGAATAAAAAAAATATATTCGTTCACATGTTTTGTGCGTTCTCTACGATTTCTTTATTGATTTTTCCATTAAACGAAAAAAAAACATTGTAATGAAATCTAAGCGACTGCGCATTACTAAGGTGACAACTTTAGGTGTATATTACTTAAATATATTTCTTATTATATATTTTAAATACTGGCTGCTGGTATAGCAAACAAATTGTTAAAATTTGCGTTTTGTGCTATGATTTTTTGTCTGTCTGTCTTTTTGACTGTGAATGTGCTTGTCAACAAGCACACTTCAGTCGGCAGATTAGGAAATGGTTTTATTTAATAGACTACAAACGATCTTTTAAAGAAATAATACCTAAATTATTCCATAACAAGTAGGAAAACTCTAGTCGGTGGTGCCCGACTAGGAGATCCCCTAAACCCTGTCCGATCTGCGTTTTAAAATATACTCAGCCATGTACTTATTAACGCAGAAAAAATGTAAACTTGTAAAATTAAATTATAAAAAAAATATAATATCCAAAATATAACAAAAATTAAAAGTATATAAAATATAAATAAATCTAAATACAAAATTTGGAGACTCCTAGCTCCAAAGATGTACGAAATATAATTTAATAACTGCATTTCGATAAGGTTTTTAATCGATTACAAAAATACGGTAAAAGTTATCGATTTTTTTAAACAAACTTGACTCAAGTCAAAAAAGTTCAAGTCTCTAGCTCTTATAGGTTCTGAGATCGACGCGTGCAAACATACGGACGGACGGACCGATGGACATGGCTACATCGACTCAGGTTGTCTCCCTGATCAAGAATATATAACTTTATCCTCCTTCTGCCTGTTACATACATTTGACATTTCAACAAAACCATTATACCCTGATTTCCCATTTTCAATGTGTTCAGGTTATAAAAATGGGAATTCGTTGTACAACGGTTTTATTAAAACATTAACCATAATAACATAATACATATGTAGATGGGACATCTAGAACAAAGTTTTTCAACACATAAAATTTGTTCATTGGGTACCACTGCTAAACGACTCAGTAGGTTACGCAAAGAGCAGTTCCGTTACTTTTAATGTTAACTAACAGTTCTGCTCTGACCTCATGCTCAACTCTTCAACTTCTAAGTCCGAGCTTTTTTCAGCAGATGAAATCAACTCACTATTAATAGAATTAATAAATAATTTAAGCACTTGCTCCAACAAAGGAGAGCAATTTCAAGTCATTTAAAACTTAGCTTTCAAGTATGTATGTAAAAGGTGTTTATTTTAGAGGTATAGAACTTGTTTAAAAAAAGAACAGAAATATCAATGAAATTACTACAATTTTGGCTTTATTTACTTAAAAAGTCGATGGCATTTAGTATTTGAATACAATTTCGGGCATATGACCGCCACGGCATCTGCGTCTTAAATAGGCCACCCTATCAGTCCAATTTGTCAGATTGAAGAGTATCGGTTTTGAAGACATATGGGCCGATGACGCCTCCAGCATGCAAACCACACCAAACAGTATTTGTTTGTGGTTTTAATGGTGCCTCAAGAGTCTCATGTGGATTGCTCTCACCCAAAACCGACCATTTTGTTTGTTTAGCAGTTCTGAGCAGTTCATAAGGGGCATGCTTATCTCTATCGAAAATAAATCGCAGGAAATTTTGAATGTTATGGCATGGAGTGCTCATGCCGTAAATCACAAAAGCGTAGAACTCATGAAGTTTTTAAATGTTAATAAAATTCATGTAGCTGCATTAAGTCAAACATGGCTCACTTAAGACGACCGTTTTAATATACCTACATAACTAACCTACGTACAGACATGAAAGAACAGAAAGCAGAGGTGGCGGTGTCGCCATCATTGTTAGCAACAAAATAGAACACGAACATATACCAGTTTAAAAACCCATAGTATTGAGATTGTAGGAATCAAAATTAAACAGCCAACAACTATAGTAGCTTAAAAATAAACTCTGTATACTTCCCTGTGTAGCCAGCGCAATGTCTGTTAAGCTCATGCTACGAATATGGAGATCGCAGTCACTTAAAAAATCAGTACAGATCCGACTTATTAAAAATATCTAGAATGCAAGGGCGTTTTATAACTTGCGGTGACTTCAATTCTCGGCAGAGAGTATGGAACTGTATTCGAGCCAATTGTTGGGGAAACATTCCACAATATATCTCTGCTTGACAAACTCTCCCTATCAGCTTACCAGCCCTATAGTTTTAAATGACCTGTCTCTTGATCATTTACCAATAGTAATAACAGACAGACTTCAACCAATTATTAGCAAAGCAAAGTGCAATATATTCAAAGCAATTATCAGTCATAAATTATTAGATATGACTGATGTTGACTTCCTTGTTTAAAATCATTTACAGCAGTAATTACTGATGCATTTCTAGAATCAGTTCCACACAAAAAAAAAACCATCTAAAAATAACAAGATTCCCCAGAATATAGCCGAACTATTAAAAATAACAAATATATTCAGAGATAATGGATTAGGTCAAGACAGCCTCTGTTTAAAGCTAGATGCAATTATCTAAATTATATTAGGCAGAATTATTTATTTATAATAATGAACAGTGGAACAAAAAGCTTCTAAAACTACAAAAATGTAGTAAACCCTTCTGGAACACAACGAAAGCGTTAAAAAAGAGAAAACTATTTATACCCTGTTTTGACCTTGGAGATACAAGTTACTCTTCTGGAAAGAAAAAAGCAAATATACTTGCAGATACCTTCAAACTAAAGCATAAACTAACATCTTCATACTCTAACTCGGAAACGATTAACGCAGTAAATCTATCAATACAGTCCATCACTAATAATCATATTGATAACTCACAAATTTCTGAAGTTACAAGCTCAGAAATTCTCAAAATCATTAAGGCCTTAGTGACATTCTTGTCTTCTCCAGGAATTGATGGAATACGAAATATACCTTGTGACTGGAAAGTACCCGGAAATTCTCATTTGAAATGCCCCCACTCGATATTTTTTCAAATTTTTGTTTGTTAGGTTGGTAGGACTGTTCTCAGTGACTTCTAAAAATAAGCGTTATCTGTCAACCGGAGTATTTACAGCAGATGTCCCAACCAGTCGCATTAAATTTTGTGTTTCCAACGAAATTTCGTATGTGGAATCTTTGCGAATGTTGCAGACTTATTGGGACTCTGCTCTATCAAAAACCAAAGACTACAATTGGTACTAAACCTTAAAAGACGGTCGGGAAACCGCCGAAGACTTGCCTCGTTCCACGCGACTTTCGACCTCTACCACTGACGAAAACATCAAAACAGTAAAAGAAATTTTGCTCAAAAATCGTCATGTGAGTGTTAGAGAGCTAGCACATGAACTGGACATTGGTCGTGAGCAAGCTCGCTTGATTTTGGTGGACCATTTGGGAATGAGACGCGTCGCTACTCGGGTCGTTCCAAAAGAGCTGAATTTGTGCCAAAAAAAAACCATTACAAGAAACGATTAGAAGACCGAAAATGAGGTAAATACCATTGACCACCCACCGCATTCGCCTGATTTGGCTACTTCGGACTTTTTCCTGTTTCCAAAACTAAAATTGCCCCTCCGTGGATAGCGTTTGATAGAGAACATAAAACACAATTCGAAACACACTACTGAGGTCGACTGGTTTGGACAGCTGCTGTACATACTTCGGTTAAGATCAATTTTAAAATGTAATATGCCAGAAGCCCCTATGGGAACAGAGTATCGCGCAGTCGGTTGAGCCCGACTGCAACGTTCTTTCTTTTTATACCCTGAACCCATTGAAAATGGGAAATTAGGATATGGCGGTTTTGTTAAAATGTATGTCACAGGCAGAAGGAGGCGTGACGGACTGACGAACTGAGTCGATATAGCCATGTCCGCCTGTTCCTCCGTATGAATGCATCGATCTCGTAAACAACAAAAGTTAGAGATCTGTAATTTTAAATGTATACTCGTGCATACCATACGAGTACAAGTTTATCTTTTTTCGATAACTTGTTCCATTCCATATTATCGATAAAAATCGATCATTTTTCTTCGCTTTTTAAGCGTAACTTGAATAACGCAATAACTATAGACTTCAGATTTACTGTGTATATTCGTGTAATGAATAGAGATATTTTGTAATTTTTTTTTTTTTGATAAAATACATACATATGAATGTTATTATTACGTTTTCAAAGTTTGATTACGAAAGTCCATCTAGAAGAAAACTTATTCAAAAAATAAGTACGAAAACTCGAGTCGGTGATGCCCGACTAGGAGATCCCCTGAACCCCGCCCGACCTGCGATTTTAAATATACTCAGTTATGTATTTATTAACACAAAAAAATTTGAGGTTGTAAAATTAAATATAAAAAAAAATTGGCCGGTATCCAAACCACAACAAAAACCGAAATTGTATAAATTAATCTAAATACAAAATTTGAAGACTCTAGCTCAAAAGATGTACGAGATATAATTTATTAACTTGATTTCGATAAGGGTTTTAATCGATAACAAATCAACGGGAAAAGTTATCGATTTTCTAAAATAAAATCGATATGCGTGTGCTATACAGGGACTTCCAAAAAAATTTCAAGTCTCTAGCTCTTAGAGAGATCTTCTGAGATCGACGCGTTCATACATACGGACAGACGGAGAGACGGACAGACGGACAGACAGACAGACGGACAGGGCTAAATCGACTCAGCGCGTCTCCTTGATCAAGAATATATATACTTTAAGGGGTCTGCCACGCTCCTGCCTGTTACCTACATTTGACAGTTTAACAAAATTACCATTATACCCTGATTTCCCATTTTCAATGGGTTCAGGTATAATAAGTTTCCATAACATAGCCCATACTGCAGCACAAGCGCTGCCCAATTGCAGTCGCTGCATAAACTGCGCAATGAGCAGGGCATGTGATTATGCATGTGTCTGCATGTGTGTGGATGTGTTGCTTGTAATATATATATAAAAGAAGCGTAAAGTGATTTGAATATCGCATCTTCGCAAAAGAACTCGTACCTTCACAATCAGAAAGCGTATTTGTCAAAAAAAAAGAAAGAAAATACCCTGAAACATGGCCGAGTTTGGGACCCGAAACTGTAAGTTGACGTACATCATGCACTTATCAAAACCGCCACTTCGTTGCTCGAGTGCCATCTAGAAAGTCAATTGGCCAAACGTTTTGTTTAATAAGTTGTGTTACTAAATGGATTTTAATGAAATTTTCAGTATATAATTTATACAAGTTTTCAGTATATGATCTTGAATATTGCTGTTGAATATTTGTCACTTAAGTAAAAATGCTAACTTATTCATATATTGGATATATTTGGAACTGGCCTTCAATTTTAAAAACTTGGTCACATTTAAAGCCGGTATCCAAAATTTAACAAAACCAAAATGGTATAAAATACGCATGAAGCTAAATGCAATAATTAGAGACTCTAGCTTCAGAGATGTACGAGATATAATTTAACAAGTAAGAAAACTCTAGTCGGGTGTACCCGACTAGGAGATCCCCTGAACGCCGTCGGATTTGCGTTTTTAAATATATTCCGTATCTTGTATACATTACAAACTTATACAAAATTGATTTAAATTGCCAATCTTGCACTGGTACAATCAAATAGCATGTTTGTCAAAAAAGTATTTTTTTTTTTAGAATAATAGTAATAATAATTTAATAAAAGAAAAACTTAAGAAAATCCGACATTTCCGCAGCTGGAGTCGAACCATCATCTACTGATCAAAGCGCATCACCTCTACCGACACCGCCATTGCCCAGACCTGCAAGGTACGGCGTGCCCCGCTTCTAACAACACCGCCACTGCACTGCCTAAGTAAACAATAGCAGATTCGAAAGTAAAGGCAGCTAAGAATTATAACAAAATTCAAGCACTCAACTGTAATTGTTGTGATTCTTAGAACAGACAAGAATGCTCGCATTCGAATGTCTCAATGTATGTGTGCATATGTATAGAACAAGTAAGAGTGCTCTAGTCGAGACTGCTCGACTAAGAGATACCCTGAACCCCGGGAAGATGCGATATTCAAATCATTTTACGCTTCTTTTATATATACATATACACAAACAACACATACACACACACACACATGCACACGCACGCACAAGCGCTTTCTCTGCTACTGCGAAGTTTACGCAGCGACTGCGCGCGGGCAGCGCTTGGGCTGCAGTATGGGCTATATTTTGGAAACTTATTTGTTGAATTAGTTTTCTTCCAGATGGACTTTCGTAACCAAACTCTTACAGCGTAATAATGACATTTATATGTATGTATTTGCCAAAGCACAAGTCTCTAGTATTTGAAATACGTTTTTTTCAAATTTGGGGGGAAGGGGGCGTGGTATCCAAAATCCAAAAACCGCAAAATGTTTGTATTCATTACACGGATACACACAGTAAATCTGAAATCTATTGCTATAACGGCATTCAAAAACGAAGAAAAGTTATCGATTTTTATCGATAATAAGGAAATGGGATGAGTTATCGAAAAAAAATGATAAACTCGTACTGCGTAGGATATACACGAGTATACATTTAAAATTTCAGATCTCTAGCTTTTGTGGTTTGCGAGATCGCTGCGTTCACACGGACGGACGGACGGACGGACGGACAGACGGACATGGCTATATCGACTCAGTTTGTCGAGCTGATCAAGAATATATATACTTTATGGGGTTTGCCATGTCTCCTTCTGCCTGTTACATACATTTTCACAAAAACATTTTGCCCTGATTTCCCATTTTCAATGGGTTCAGGGTATAAAAAATGAAAACGGGAGTGGGCTTCTGGTCACATGTTGCAATTGACAAAACGTTTTCTTTAATTACTTCTGTGATACTTAATAGGTTTCGTTGAAATTTTCAGCATATGATCTACATATTATATTGAATATTTGTCAATTGCCTAAAATCGCAAAATCATTCACATATTGGCTACATTTGCAGCTAACCTTCAATTTTAAAATTTTTGTAAAATTTGGAACCAATATCCAAAATATAACAAAAACCGAAATTGTATAAAATATAAATGAAACTAAATGCAAAATTTGGAGACTCTATGATCTATATGTACGAGATAGAATTAAAAAACTGTGTTTCGATAAGGTTTTTAATCGATAACATTAAAACGGTATAAGTTATCGATTGTTTGAAACAAACTTGATCTGCGCCTGCTATACAGGGACTTCCAAAAAAGTCTTCAAGTCTCTAGCTCTTATAGGTTCTGAGATCGACGCGTTCATACATACGGACAGACGGACAGGGTTAAATAGACTCAGTTCGTCACCCTGATCAAGAATATATACATATACTTTATTGGGTCTGCCACGCCTCCTTCTGCCTGTTACATACATTTTACAAAACTATTATACCCTGATTTCCCACTTTCAATGGGTTCAGTGTATAATAATTTCAGGACTTTACTTTCAGCGGTTCAAGCTTTTAAAACAGAACTTGTAGTAAGTAGTAAGTCAAAAACTGCATCTTTTCAACAGCTGACTAAAATATTGTACACATTGGAAGACACGAGTCACTAACCATACAACTCATGTGTTATATGGTTAGTGCACGAGTGCAAGCAGTTGAAACTTAATTGAAATCAGCCATCATTTATTTGGTAATAGATCACGATTTATTCCTCAGATGTAACAAGTAAGAAAACTCAATCCGGGACTGCCCATTGTGAAATACCCTGATCGTCCGATCTGCGTTTTTATACCCTGAACCCATTGAAAATGGGAAATAAGGGTATTATGTTTTTGTGAAAATGTATGTAACAGGCAGAAGGAGACGTGGCAGACCCCATAAAGTATATATATTCTTGATCAGGGAGACGAGCTGAGTCGATTTAGCCCTGTCCGTCTGTCTGTCTGTCTGTCCGTCTGTCCGTCTGTTTGTATGTATGAACGCGTCGATATCAGAAAATATGAGAGCTAGAAACCTAGAAATTTTTTTGGAAGTCCCTGTATAGCACGCGCATATCGAGTTTGTTTTAGAAAATCGATAACTTTTCCCGTTCTTTTGTTATCGATTAAAAACCTTATCGAAATGAAGCTAATAAATTATATCTCGTACATCTTTGGAGCTAGAATCTCCAAATTTTGCATTTAGTTTCATTTATATTTTATACAATTTCGGTTTTTGTTACATTTTTGATATTGGTTCAAAATTTTTTAAAAATTTCAAATTGAAGATTAGTTGCAAATATAGCCAATATGTGAATGAGTTTGCATTTTTAGACAACTGACAAATATTCAATATAAAATGTAGATCATATGCTGAAAATTTCATTGAAATCCATTAAGTATCACAGAAATAATTAAACAAAACGTTTTGTCAATTGCAACATGTGACCAGAAACCCACCCCCGTTTTCATTTTTTCTATACATGTGCACACATACATTGAGACATTTGAATGCGAAAATTCTTGTCTGTTTTAAGAATCACAACAATTACAGCTGACTGCTTGAATTTTGTTATAAATATATAAATAAAACTACTTTTTTGACAAACATGCAATTTGATTGTGAAAGTGCGAGATTGGCAATTTATTTAAATTTTGTATGAGTTTGTAATATATACAAGATACGGAATGTATTTAAAAACGCAGATCGGACGGGGTTCAGGGGATCTCCTAGTCGGGTACCCCTGACTAGAGTTTTCTTACTTGTTATAATCTGAACCCGTTAAAAATGAAAAAACAGGGCATAATAGTAATAAATAATACTATTCATTTGTTTAAGCATAGCTCGAATACCGTAAAACCTGGAAACTTCAGACTTACAGGGTATTTTCCTGAAATTAATACAGAGATCTTGTATATTTGTTTATTGGATACCACCCCCCGTTTACCCTAAGTTGAAAATAAAGTATTTCAAATACTAGAGAATTGTGATTTAGCAAATGTCATCATTATGCTTAAAATGGAGAAAGTGTATTTAGAGCAAAAGTTATTCAACAATTAATCTTCTATAGTAAACAAGTAAGTAGATCCCTGAACCCCGTCCGATCTGCGTTTTAAAATATACTCAATTATGTATTTATTAAAGCACAACAAATGTAAGCTTGTAAAATTAAATTATAAATTTTAAAAAAAATTTTTTGGAGCCGGTATCCAAAATATCTATATCCAAATAAATCTATATACGAAATTTGGAGACTTTGCTCCAAAGACGTACGAGATATAATAAAATAACTGGATTTCGATCAGGTTTTTAATCAATAACATTAATACGGGAATAGTTATCGACATATATATATTTTTTATCAGCTCGACAAACTGAGTCGATATAGCCACGTCCGTCTGTCCGTCCGTCCGTCCGTGTGAACGCAGCGATCTCGTAAACCACAAAAGGTAGAGATCTGAAATTTGAAATGTATACTCGTGAATACCCTACGCAGTACAAGTTTATCATTTTTTTTCGATAACTCATCCCATTTCCTTATTATCGATGAAAATCGATAATTTTACTTTGTTTTTCAAGCGTAACTTGAATACCGTTTTAGCTATAGATTTCAGATTTTCCGTGTATATCCGTGTTTTTAAAACAAACCTTTTGCATATTTTGGATTTTGGATACCACGCCCCCTTCCCCCCAAATTTGAAAAAAAACGTATTTCAAATACTAGAGACTTGTGCTTTGGCAAATACATACATATGAATGTCATTAGTACGCCTTAGAAGTTTGGTAACGAAAGTCAATCTAGAAGCAAACCTATTCAACAAAAAAGTTTCCATAATGTTGCCCATACTGCAGCCCAAGCGCAGCCCACGCGCAGTCGCTGCGTAAACTGCGCAGTAGCAGAGCAAGTGCTTGTGCGTGCGTGTGCATGTGTGTGTGTGAGTGTATGTGTTGTTTGTATATATGTATATATAAAAGAAGCGTAAAATGATTTGAATATCACATCTTCGCAGGGTTCAGGGTATCTCTTAGTCGAGCAGTATCGACTAGAGCACTCTTACTTGTTTAATATTCTCCTTGGCTTGTATCAATCATAAACGTATAAGAAAAAAAACATTATACCCTGATTTCCCATTTTCAATGGGTTCAGGGTATAACAAGTAAGAACGGCCAGACGCTACCAGCTCAATTTTCTGATGTCCCAAGCCCGCAATTTGTATATATTATATATACACACACACACACACACATATATATATATATATATATATATATATATATATATATATATATGGATATATATATATATATATATCATAATATAATTTTGGCAAATCAATAAAGGAGTATTGTAATTTAGTCGTTAGTTTTTTTTCTAACTCTAAAGCTGTACCATACGCCCCAATGGGCGTAGATATAGCCGTCATACATATGTATCTTATTGTTTTCGGGTTGTCAACCCGAGCATATATTTCAAATTTCACGTCTCTATCTCTAAAAGTGCTTAACAGATAGCAAACTTGTGCAAAACGCTATATAATCAGATACGATTTGCCACGTGGGCGTGGACAAGTAATTTTTGGCCAATCCTTAGAAAGAGTCTAAGGTAACTTAACTGCTATCCAATTATTTTGAAGATTAAAGCTCTTAAACTTTAGGAGATGTAAACTTGTGCGGTTTGCCACGCCCCCCTTGGGCGAAGATATATCCGCCATTTTTTTTTTGATCTTGGGTTGTCAACGCGAGCTAAAATAATAATAACATGGTTTCTGAGATACCGGAAATGCAGTTATCGTTTTGCCACGTTTTTTTTTCTTTTTTTTTTGACAAACACGTTTTCTGATTGTGAAGGTGCGAGGTCAAATGATGTGAAAACACGTTTTTTTTCTAAAATTTTTATTGTCTTACACTTTTATTCTGCTTTAAAAAAATAAAAAACTACTTATATTTAAAAACGCAGATCGGACGGGGTTGAGGAGATCTACTTCTCGGGCACCACTGACTAGAGTTTTTGTAATTGTTATATTTGCATTTTATGATCTCATTGCTCTGAAAAAGAAATCAGATACTTTAAAATAAATTTCACCTCGTAAAAAAAAAAAAATGAACAAAATATTTGCAATTTTTCTCGCTAATTGTATTATAATTAACTTGCGGTTGAGCTGCACTCTGGTTAAAAACAATTCTTTTCGAACGAACAATTTAAATGCTGTTTTACTTAACTGTCCAATTGATGACGCAGAATCGACCTGTGAACCGCAGTTGCTCGTCACTATTCATTTTAAACCTAGTTTAAGTGTGAAGTCTCAAGATAAACTTCTAATACTGGACGAAACCTATGAGCCTTCTAACCGTCAAAACTTTCAAACACTGTCCCCGTACATAATAGTAGTAAGCAGGAGCGAGCCAATTATAATGCATCCACTACTATTCTCAAAAGTAAGTTACCGAGATCGTTACACATTTATATCACTTGACCAATTATATAAAATACAATATGATTACAGTGCACAGATTCAACTTATAATTGCAATCCAATAACTTGTAACGGTAAGCATTTGTTGATCATAATAATAATTATCATAAAGTGTGAATAAACTGAAAAATGTATGTAAAACGCAGAAGCATAAATAATAATAGGTGCATGGACCGCAGTTAACTTAGTTATTCATAGTATTAAGTATATTAACATTAATAGTCATAGGTGCATGGAACGCAGTTAAGTTGTTGTTTATAGGCTTAAGCATATTAATATTAACATAAAAAGACAAGGAGCGCAGCTGCAGATGATTTTATAGAAAAACACCTGCGTAATGGTTATTATTTGGAAAAACTGTTGAGAAGAGATACTGTCAGTTCACTAAAATAATTTGAATTGAAATTCAAACGACAACGGCTCAAGCGCGCATCGTCGATTGGCAACTCAACCGTGAATGCTGTGGTGAATAGAGAAAAGCTCAGGGGTAAAGGGCGAAAGCCGTGTTTGAGTTGCGAGGTCGAGACCGGCGCTTGGCTTGAGCGATCGGAAGGGAATTTAATTAGAAAAGGACAGCCGAATGAGAGAGGCGTCGAGCGTGAGTCGGCGAGCGTAGTTAGCAAAAACGTGAGTTGAGTGAATCGGTGCGGCAGGACACTCGTATTTTTAACCACTCTAAGCTAACCAGAAAAACGTACAGATAAACGAAATAATTGAAATTAATTATCACATCCTTTCTTTTTTTTGTACCCTGTGCTGTTTAAAACTAATTCTAACCTCCCTTCTCGTCGACCGACGAGGCGAATCCCGTTGGCAGACCATAAAAGAAAATAATATTAGCTCGCAACCTCCACGATGCAAGTTCCGCTGGAGATGCAACCACTAACACATAGGTTGCACGAGGAGAATCCCGTGCGTCGAGTGGATAAACCCCGTCACAGGACACCTGCGTGTGACCTTTAGAGCGCCAGCGGACAAAATCCCCTGTGCCTATTGTGCCCACCATTTCCTCCCCCTCAAGCCCACGCCCCAGCGAAACTTAAAAATTTCTTGGTAGTGGTCAGACTGAGTCCTGACTCCAGTTGGAAAAGTAACCTTACAACTAGTTTATACCATACATCATGCAAATTTATAATTTTTTTTGATAAGGATAAGGATGTAGGTTAACATCCTTATTATCCATATAAATCGATTTGACTTCGTTTTTTAAGCAAAGCTTGTATACCGTTCAAACACATGTACACAAACATTTTCACATTTGTTTACTGTGCAGTTAACGCAACGGCTGCGCTCTCTCGTATTTGAAATACGTTTTTTTGCAAATTTTGGGGGAACGGGGTAGTATCAAAAATCCAGAAAATGCAAAAACCATATATTTATTACAGGAACGTCCACAGGAAATCTGAAGTCTCGGTTATGGTATTCGAGCTATGCTTCAAAATTTAAGTCAAATAATTCATTTTGATCGATAATAAGTAAATGAGATATCGAAAAGAAAGCTTGTAATGCGTATGATAAAAACGAGTATACATTTTCAATCTCCAGCTTTTATGGTTTACGATATCACTGCGTACATACGAACGGAAAGATGGACGGACGAACAAACAGTTCTATAATAGATAAACTCAGCAGGTTTTCCTGATCAAGAATATATATACTTTATTGGCTCTGCCACGCCTTCTTCTGTTTGTTACATACATTTTAACAAAACCTTACCCTGATTTCACATTTTCAATGAGCTCAGGGTATAAAAAAGTAAGAGCTTTCTTCTTTTCTTTTTTCTAATCGGGGGTGCCCGACTAGGAGGTTCCCTGCACCCCGATCAATCTGCGTTTTTAAATATATTACGTATCTTTTATCTATCAAAAACTTAAACAAAATTTAATTACATATATTGGCAATCCTGCTCGTGCATGTTTGACAAAAAATTAGCTTTTCTTTCAAGAATAATAGTAATAATAATTTAATAATAGAAAAAAAACGACAAAAATTAAGAAAATCCGACATCAGCGCATCTGGAATCGAACCAACATTTACTTATCAAAGCGCATCACCTCTACCGACATAGCCATTGAGTATATGAAGCAGAAAACATTCAAAAAGCTAAAGCTTTTATAACAAGAATTCTAATCTAAGAATTATAACAAAAATCAAGCAGTGTCAGTTGCAAGTGTTGTGATTCTTAGAACAGATAAGAATGCTCTCGTTTGAATGTCTTAATGTATGTGTGCACATGCATAGAATAAATGCGTCACTGACCTAACGGTGCTCTGGGGTCTGCTGGTCGCTGTTGTTGCAATTGACAAAACGTTTTGTTTAATAACTTCTGTGAAAATTAATGGATTTCAATGAAATTTTCAGCATATAATCTACATAATTTATTGAATATTTGTCAATTGACTTAAACTGCAAACTAATTCACATATTGGACATATTTGCAACTAACCTTCAACTTCATTTCCAAAATATAACAAAAACTAAAATTTTATAATAAAATATAAATAAATCTAGATGTAAAATTTGGAGACTCTAGCTCCAAAAAGGTACGACATATAATAAATTGATTTCGATAAGGTTTGTAATCGATAACATTAAAACGGGAATAGTTATCGAATTTTTGAAACATACTTAATATGCGCGTGCTATACATGGATTTTAAAGATTCTAGCTCTTATAGGTTCTGAGATCCACGCGTTCATACATACGGACAGACGTTTATGGCTATATCGACTCAGCCATCACTCTGATCAAGAATATATATACTTTATGGGGTCTGCCACGCCTCCTTCTGCCTGTTACATACATTTGACATTTTGACGAAATCATTATACCCTGATTTTCCATTTTCAATGGGTTCAGGGTATAAAAAGGCTGATATATTTACTCCTATAGGGGGCGTGGCAAACCGGACAAGTTTTAATCAAAAGCTAAAAGCTATATTCTTAAAAATAATTTGATAATTGAGCTTCTGGTGATCTCCTTTGTCGATTACCCGAAAATAATTGTTAGGCCTATTTGGGGCGGGGCATATTGAAAAATACCCTGTAATTTTCAGATTTTGTGAGCGTAGGCCTCCAAATGTTCCAGTTACGTTACCTTAGACTCCTTCTAAGGATTGGCCAAAAATTACATGTTTACGCCCACTGGGGGCGGAACATATACTCGGAAATTGGAACATATACTCGCGATGACAATGCATCTTTTTGACTGTTACATAAATGTTCACATAGATATATTCTGAAATTGTTTACACATTCTTCTCTATTAAATACTTATACTCATTCACGAAGTGAAAGCAATGTTAATCTCTCCGCCAGTCCGCATGTGTTTATAAGAGCAGACAACTTTGCCTTTATTTAGGGTAGACATTTGAAATTTGAAATATAAGGGTACCCTCATATTATAATGTGACTATACCAAAACGCCCAAAAATACTATATTTGGTATAACTAACACGGCAAACTAGTAAGAACTTTGCAGTCGGGCGTTAACACTGCAGAACATTCATTCACTGTTAAATTTTGAGTTTCTAGCTCTAAAGCTGTAAAAAATACCCGATTTTCACGCCCCCCGTGAGCGTAGATATATCCGCCAAATCTTTTTGATCTTGAGTTGTCAAGTCTTTAGCATCAATAGTGCTCAAGATATATGAGAATTTGTATATATCACTATAAAGTCACTGCTCTTTCCTATCGAACGCGACATTCGGCCAGATATTTCACAGTAGTTACACTTCACCTGGGCTGAAAACTTCAACTTCTTGCGTTCTGCACCTGCTGTATGCTGTATCGCCAGCAGAGTTGCGCTTCTTGGATGCGTGGGCTTATAGTTGTTGTTGTAGCTCATTACGAGTTTTCACATTGTTCGTAAAAACCCAGCGTGATAAGTTACTATCTATTTGCGCCATGTGAGTCAAAGTCACAGACACGGCGATTTTCTCCAAATCTTTCGTTTTCAATTCTTCTTACATAAGCAGCGTAACGATACGGCTACCATATTCAGCAAAGCTTTTTCCCAATTTTGGTCGGTCGTTCAAAACATTGATGACAATCGCAGCAGATGTGTCAATTTCAACAAACCGTTGAAAAAATAGCTCATTAAGCTGTGCTCATGTGATGTCGGCAAATCATATTTGTGACAGCCACTGTGATGCGCTGCCTTTGAGCACGTTGTCCGCAAAGGCGACTGTTGTACACCAAGCTGAGGGATCCGCTCCAGCACCATCAGGATTGAATTTAGGCAAATGGGAAATCAGGGTATAATGGTTTTGTTAAACTGTCAAATGTATGTAACAAGCAGAAGGGGGCGTGGCAGACCCCATAAAGTATATATATTCTTGATCAGGGAGACGAGCTGAGTCGATTTAGCCCTGTCTGCCTGTCCGTCTGTCCGACTGTCCGTCTGTCCGACTGTCCGTCTGTCCGTCTGTCCGTATGTATGAACGCGTGGATCACAGAACATATAACAGCTAGAGACTTTAAATTTTTGGAAGTCCCTGTATAGCACGCGTATATCGAGTTTATTTAAAAAAATCGTTAATTTGTCCCGTTTTTTTTTATCGATTAAAAACCTTATCGAAATCAAGCTATTAAATTATATCTCATACATCTTTCGAGCTAGAGTCTCCAAATTTTGTATTTAGATTAAAATATATTTTATACAACTTCGGGTTTTGTTAAATTTTGAACACCGCCCAAAAAAAAAAATACTTAAAACCGCAGATCAGACTGGGTTCAGGGGATCTCCTAGTCGGGCACCACCGACTAGAGTTTTCTTAATTGTTTATTATAACCAAGAGACTTCGGTTTTGGGCTTCCAACGATGTCAAATACGAATTAGTAGCATGGTCTGCAGCCAAGGCAGATCGCTCTTGAAGTAGGAGCTACAATTTTCATTAGCCGCGCTCAATAATGAATTCCTGAATTGTTGCCGTATTTTACCACTGCGTGCAATCGTCTTCTTTGTGTGTCTTTCTAGTCGCATCTTCTTATCAGCCACTTCTCCCCTGTTCGAATGGCCCAAATAGCCATCTCGCTCTCACTCAGCAACAATCGTGACCACGTTCAGCAGCAGCTATCTTTTTCTCTCTTTCTCGTGGAATGCCAACTCGAGGATAAAATGCATAGCTTACAAATCTCCAAGATAATTCTGGCACATGATACTAGCGCTACGACATATATATTGTAACGAATCTTCGGTTTATCCCGAGTTCAAGCCGGGCCAGTTTCAGCCGACTGTGTGTTCTCGCTAACAAATTTATTTGTTGAAGCCCCTGCGATAATAAGTAGTCGATAAATGTTTTTGGATTGAACTTGTAAATATTCTCTGTACGTTTTCGGATAATTGACAATTCACGAAATACACTGTTTTATGCCTGCCTGAGGTACTCCTGCTATGTGCAAGGACTCGCCTCCTATAATGCACACCTGTACTCAGGAATGGAGGATATACGTTCAGCGCACTCCGGCTGTACGAGCGGTTATGCATTACCTTGGTTAGCTTATGGTTTATTTGAGCACTCCAGGTTGCGCCAGGATTCGCACTGTATGCTCTGGCGGATTGCTCGGATCAACTACAGTCCACTCCTATATCTGGGACGAGAGTCCGTCGGCACTGGCTGGACATCTGCAGTAACTTTGTCAGCGGTCTTAGGATTGCCTATCCCAAACTGGCTTTAGTACCGGGAGAGAATGTTGAATGCATGGATTCTGCGATGCCAGCATCGATGCTTACGGAGCCTGTATCTACATTGTATCCAAAGGACATCAGAACGTCAGCAGGTTACTTCGTTCGAAGTCTCGAGCTTCTCTCTTAAAAACGCTCACAGTTCCGAAGCTGGAACTATGTGGAGCAAAGTTAGTAGCACGTCTGATGGATGAGTTAGCTGGCTTATGCATTTTGACAGGCCAGTTCCACTATTGGTGTGACTCTACTATATCTTGGATCAATGACGAGCCCGGACGATTTAATGTATTTGTTGCAAATCGCATCGTCGCGATACAGGATCTCACATGAACAATGGAGTCGCACTATGTACCTACCTTGCAATCCCGCTGATATCTCGATGTGCTCGCTGCTCACTTAGTTGAACGCATCATCGCTTTGGTTCAACGGTCCTGACTTCATTTGTAGCCCCACATCTTAATGGCCAGTCTCTGCGCTTCCAGAAAAAACTTCAGTCGGGAGTCGAAAAGCTGTTCTAATCGTGAAATACTCAGTTCGTGACGTATCTATGGACTTTATTAGTCGACTGCAGCGTACTTTTGCATACGTATCGAAGTTCATTCATAAATTCGTGGTTCAGGAATTACTCTCACAGACATCCGTACCGACACGCATATACTATTGCAAATAATTCAATGAGCTCATCTTTGGGACGAGATCAATACGCTTTGAACTAAAGGAACGGTTCCGTCATCCAGCAGTCTTACCGTCCTATCGCCATTTCTTGATGTTGGGCTGCTACGTGTGGATGGTCACCTCAAGAACTCCAAGCTAAGTTTCGATAGTCGCCATCCAATCATCTTACCCAGAAATCATCCAGTAACTCGGGCCATCATCATGCATTACCATCAGCTAAACTTGCATACTGGTCCTCGAGCAGTGCTAAATTTGGTTCGATCCCAGTATTGGCCAATTGGTGGTAGGAAAGCTTTAACCAGCTTGATCCAGAAATGTGTCACATGTTTTCGCGCCAAACCTCGATTAGAAGAGCACATAATGGCAGATCATCCCAAGCATCGAGTTGAAGGCTGCCGTGTTTTTGGAGTGACTGGAGTTGACTTTTGCGGACCCTTCTTTTACAAGCCTGAGGCACGAAATAAGGCTCCTGTAAAATGTTATGTCTATGTGTTTATTTGCTTTGCGACGAAGGCTTTCTGGTTAGAGCTGGTCAAGGGTTTATGCACAACTGCGTTTTAGCATGTTCTCAAACGGTTTATATGCATTCGAGGATAGCCAAATCAAATCTTGTCTGACAATGCCACAAACTTTCTTGGTGCCCGCAACTAGCTTCAGGAGTTGAAACGTCTGTTCATATCAGACGCCCACCAGAATACAGTGAAGGATTTCTGTCTGGCGGACTCAATTGAATGGCATTTCACCCCTCCACGATCTCCTCATTTTGGTGGCTTGTGGGAGGCTGCAGTAAAGACAGCGAAACATCATTTCTACCGTTCTGTTGGCTCCTCTGTCCTGGCTTATGATGAGCTTCGCACACTAGTTTGCAACATCGCTACTGTCATTAATTCACGACCTCTAGTTTGAATTTCAGAGCATCCTTCAGATTTAGACGTACTCACGCCTTTCTCACGCATTTCCTAAATGGTGGCCGTCACTTATCTTTCAGCGAGCCTAAGCTCACAATGCTTAATTTCAATTACTTGGATGCCTGGCAACGTGTGAGCTATATCCAGCAAGTGTTCTAGACATGTTGGCGGGAGGAATACTTAAATCTATTTCATCAACGAGCAAAGTGGAGAACTTCCCAAACCGACCTACAAGTTAACGACATAGTTGTCATAAAGGATGAAAATCTTCCACCACTTAAGTGGCCTCTGGCCAGAAAAATTTAACTCACCTCAGGCAGTGACGGCATCGCATGAGTTGCTGTCCTTAAAACTGAAGCTGGCAAAATAAGAAGAGCTATAAGGAAGCTATGTCTGATGCAACTTAAAGATTCTGTTAAAACCTAAGTCTTCACCGGAGGGAGAATGTTGGGCGCAGCAATCAGCGCTTCACACATTTAATTCGTAAGCATTGTAGCTAAGAGCGGCTATTCGCCCAATATAATATATTGAAGAGAATTAGTACATTGTAAAGAGATTACGGTCATCTTATTTCGTTTTGCTATCTTTTATATGCATTGTTTAGCCGGCGAGCGTAGATCAAAAGAAGAACCTAATTATCGCTCGCTTAGTGCAGATGCTCGTGCGTTGACAGCTCTGATAGTAAATCTAGATTGGCTATTACATACATATAGTTGCGGACAGCCCCAAAGCCACTTTCTCGCATATAAACGCATCTAGATCTCTCTGTAAATGCGACTAATAACAATAAAGTGAACTTCTTAAAAAAAAAAACGTTTAAAATCTCCCTAAAAGTTACTCGAAGCTTCAAGCTTCAACTGAAAAAAAATTTTTTTTTGTAATTTGGAGCCGGTATCCAAATAATAACAAAAAGCAAAATTTTATAAAATATAAATTAATCTAAATGCAAAATTTGGAGACTCTAGCTCGAAAGATGTAGGATATATAATTTAATAACTTAATTTCGATAAGATTCTTAAACGATATCATTAAATCGGGAATATTTATCGATTTTTTGAAACAAACTTAATCTGCGCGTGCTATACAGGGACTTAAAAAAAAATTTCAAAGTTTCTTGCTCATACGTTCAGAGATCCACGCGTTCACACATACGAACAGACGGACAGACGGACAGGGCTAAATCGACTCAGCTCGTTGTCCTGATCAAGAATGCCCCCTTCTGCCTGTTACATATGTACATCTTAGCAATCCAATTATAACCTGGTTTACCAATTTCTATGAGTTCAGGGTATAATAATAAACAAAATAACCAAACGGTTTTTTTTATAGGTTTTTCTCGGAATATAATTAATAAAGAAAAGCTTTCTAATACAAATGTGGATCAAGACATAAAAAGCAGTAAGCGTAAAAAGAAAATAAAGGAGCAATATTATGGTTATACCACTACCTATAATGAACATTTGAAACATATTTTAAGCAATACTGCTCAGAACAACAGGTGAGTAATTAAATCTTCACTTTGAAAAGCATGAATGTTTCAGTCAACTCTATTTGTTTTTAACTATAGCATAATTGCTGCTTTCTTATGGTTGGTACAATTTAGCTTGATTAAAAACCTAGAATTTGAAGTTTTTCAATCTTCTGGACTGAAAATTATACATGCACATCTGTGAGAGCATCTAAATCATTGTGCAAGGGACTTTATGAGAAAAGCTACCGTCCAGGTAGTTTACTTGACACGTAATGACTGGGAAGTTCCAATGCTTTGTTAAGTGCGCTACTGATTAGGGGACCCATGCAACTATGAAGTTGGAAGGGACCTGTTACACAAAATTATTAGGTCTCAAAAAGCTTGTACTATGTATCACATCTAAGTACATTCTATTCTATCTATATTGTATAAGTAGTGATATAATATAATATGTTATTAACGCAAAGAAGCTACGAAGGTACAAAATCCGAAAGTATTGTAGTTTTATGTAGATCGTCGTACCCTATTAAAAAATTTGTACTTGGTTATAATAACTTTTTATACTCATTCACGAAATTAAATTAGTATATTGATTTTGTACAAATATTTGGAATATACTAGTATACTTTGATTGACTACCCAAAATCCAAAAGATATGGCGGATATATCTACGGATAGGGGGCATGGCAAACCGCAAAAGACTAGATCGCCTAAAGTTTCAATGAGCTGGAAGTCTCTAAATTGGATAATTGAGTTACTGACGACGTCCTCTATCAATGACTCAAAAATAATAGTTAAGTCTTTTTGAGCTTCCAAATTTAGCAGATTCGTTACCTTAGACTACTTGTCGAAAAATTACATGCCTACATATGTCCACTGGGGGCGTGGTAAATCGATCTGAATCTATAACGTTTTGCATAAAATCTGTTTTCACTAACCATATATGTTGTATGGTTAGTGGTTGTATACTGATAGAGCTAGAGACTTTAAATTTAACGTGTGGGTCCGTGTAGTGAATACAGAGATTTTGTAATTTTCAAATTTTAGATATATCTGCAAACGTATGTGTGTGTGCATGTATTGTTTGCTATGTATGGAATAATATAATAGAAGCGTCAAATGATATGAATATCAACTTTTCGCAAGACCTCTTTTTCAATCAAATTTACAGATGTAATAATCGTTCCTTTTTTAATTCACGTAGCGATACACGTTCGTATGTGGTATACAATTTAAGCGCTCCGTTTCCATATCTGACAGCCAAAATACGGATTTACAAAAAAAGGAAGAAAACATGGTGGATGATAATGCCGTCAATCGCGTAAGTATTTTGTTTTGCATTTAATTTTTTCAAAAAGATCTATTCTCGAATAGAGAACGAGTAATACGCAGTTAACCTTTACAGACAAATTTTTATACCCTGAACCCATTGAAAATGGGAAATCAGGGTATGTTTTTGTGAAAATGTATGTAACAGGTAGAAGGAGACATGGCAGATCCCAAAAAGTATATATATTCTTGATCAGCTCGACAAACTGAGTCGATATAGCCATGTCCGTCTGTCCGTCCGTCCGTCCGTGTGAACGCAGCGATCTCGCAAACCACAAAAGCTAGAGATCTGAAATTTGAAATGTATACTCGTGTATATCCTACGCAGTACGAGTTTATCATTTTTTTCGATAACTCATCCCATTTCCTTATCGATACAAATCGATAACTTTTCTTCGTTTTTGAATACCGTTATAGCTATAGATTTCAGATTTACTGTGTGTATCCGTGTAATGAATACAAACATTTTGCAATTTTTGGATTTTGGATTCCAGGCCCCCTTCCCCCCAAAAAACGTATTTCAAATACTAGAGACTTGTGCTTCAGCAAATACATACATATGAATGTCATTATTACGCTGTAAAAGTTTGATTACGAAAGTCTATCTAGAAGAAAACTAATTCAACAAATAAGTTTCCATAACATAGCCCATACAGCCCATGCAGCCCAAGCGCTGCCCACGCGCAGTCGCTGCGTAAACTGCGCAGTAGCACAGCAAGTGCTTGTGCGTGCGTGTGCATGTGTGTGTGTGTGTATGTGTTGTTTGTATATATGTACAAATATATAAAAGAAGCGTTAAATGATTTGAATATCGCATCTTCGCAGGGTTCAGGGTATCTCTTAGTCGAGCAGTCTCGACTAGAGCACTCTTACTTGTTTTGTATTATAATAGTGTACAATTTCTATATTGTAACATTATTAGGCATTCCGTACATCTCACATTGCTGAAAACATTTTAAGAAAATTTGTTATTAATGTAACAATTTTATTTTTAGATTAAATAACTTGTCTGGAACATTTGTTAATGGAAATGTGTCAATTATTTTAACTTCCCATGAAAATATTTTGCAGAGGCGAAGATCTGTATTGCAGGGAAATCATACACTTTTAATTCCAAAAAATTATGCAAGGCATTTGAATGGCTTTGATGGAAATGAAGTCTACAACAAAATATTCATAAAATTGATCAATTCAAGTACACAATTTCCTCTTCATCACGCAAGGAAAAAGCCCACAGATAATTTTTCTGCAAAAATAATCTTGAATAGAAAACCAAATGTTATGTACCAAATGAAATTGATGACAGAAGATGGGTTGAATCCAACTTCAATAAAATTGTTGGAAAAATGTCCAACAAACACTAAAACATTATGCTTGAATATGTTGGATGAGCGAGTACCAGGTAATTATTGTCTCTTTTTATACCCTGAACACATTGAAAATGGGAAATCAGGGTATAATGATTTTGTGAAAATGTATGAAACAGGCAGAAGGAGACGTGGCAGACCCCATAAAGTATATATATTCTTGATTAGCTCGCCTGTCCGTCCGTCCGTGTGAACGCAGCGATCTCGTAAGCCACATAAGCTAGAGATCTGAAATTTAAAATTTATACTCGTGTATATTCTACGCAGTACGAGTTTATCATATTTTTTCGATAACTCATCCCATTTCCTTATTATCGATAAAAATCGATAATTTTTCTTTGTTTTTCAAGCGTAACTTAAATACCATTATAGCTATAGATTTCAGATTTTCCGTGTATATTTGTGTTATAAACACAAACATTTTGCAATTTTTGAATTTTGGATACCACGCCCCCTTCCCCCCAAATTTGAAAAAAAAACGTATTTCAAATACTAGAGACTTGTGCTTTGGCAAATACATACATATGAATGTCATTAGTACGCCTTAGAAGTTTGGTAACGAAAGTCAATCTAGAAGCAAACCTATTCAACAAAAAAGTTTCCATAATGTTGCCCATACTGCAGCCCAAGCGCAGCCCACGCGCAGTCGCTGCGTAAACTGCGCAGTAGCAGAGCAAGTGCTTGTGCGTGCGTGTGCATGTGTGTGTGTGAGTGTATGTGTTGTTTGTATATATGTATATATAAAAGAAGCGTAAAATGATTTGAATATCACATCTTCGCAGGGTTCAGGGTATCTCTTAGTCGAGCAGTCTCGACTAGAGCACTCTTACTTGTTTTCTTTTATTAAATTATTATTTTCTTTAAAAATTATATTAAATTCTTTAAAAAAAAACATGCTATTTGATTGTGAAAGTGCAAGATTGGCAATTTAATTAAATTTTGTATAAGTTTGTAATGTATACAAGATACGGAATATATTTAAAAACGCATATCGGACGGGGTTCAGGGGATCTCCTAGTCGGGTACCCCCGACTAGAGTTTTCTTACTTGTTATAATCTGAACCCGTTAAAAATGAAAAAACAGGGCATAATAGTAATAAATAATACTATTCATTTGTTTAAGCATAGCTCGAATACCGTAAAACCTGGAAACTTCAGACTTACAGTGTATTTTCCTGAAATTAATACAGAGATCTTGTATATTTGTTTATTGGATACCACCCCCCGTTTACCCTAAGTTGAAAATAAAGTATTTCAAATACTAGAGAATTGTGATTTAGCAAATGTCATCATTATGCTTAAAATGGAGAAAGTGTATTTAGAGCAAAAGTTATTCAACAATTAATCTTCTATAGTAAACAAGTAAGTAGATCCCTGAACCCCGTCCGATCTGCGTTTTAAAATATACTCAATTATGTATTTATTAAAGCACAACAAATGTAAGCTTGTAAAATTAAATTATAAATTTTAAAAAAAATTTGTTGGAGCCGGTATCCAAAATATCTATATCCAAATAAATCTATATACGAAATTTGGAGACTTTGCTCCAAAGACGTACGAGATATAATAAAATAACTGGATTTCGATCAGGTTTTTAATCAATAACATTAATACGGGAATAGTTATCGATTTTACATACAAATTTTGAAATCTCCAGCTCTTATAGGTTATAAAATCGACGCGTTCCATACATACGGACAAACGGACAGACGGACGAACAGACGGACATGGCTATATCGACTCAGCTCGTCGCCCTGATCAAGAATATATATAATTTATAGGGTCTGACACGCTTCCTTCTGCCTGTTACATATATTTGACATTGTAACATTTTCAATGGGTTCAGGATATAAAAAGATGCGTAGAATAGGAAGAATATAAGCGAAAAGTTCAGGGTATCTCCTATTTGGACATTCTTACTTTACACGAAGCGAAAGAGAATATTGGTTTTGTGCAATGTCCGTCTTACTTCGTATACTCCGTTCGTCTCTCCGTATAAATACAAAACATTCCGCGGCTTTGTGAATGAGTATAAAAACGTCGCAAGTGGAAATTGCTTAAACTGAACAACACACTGTAAACTAACTTGGATTTAATTTCGAATTATATAACATAGTATATTTGTTTTACAGCTTTTAACATTAAAATTAAAATGCCATTTAGAGAAAACGCAGCTCGAACAAATTTTTTAAAAGTTAAAATATCAAGAATTATAACTGATGCTACGACTAAAGATGCACTCAAAATATTTGTTGATGTCATTAACAAAGGTTTGAAATCTCAAGAATATTTCATAACTATTTCCAATTGTCCACTGTCAAAAACTGAATCAGTTATAACAAATGTCAACAAAATTCTATATCCTTATATATCTGAAACTATTACTTTTTTATTACCTTTCATTATGGGATCGAAGAAAAATGTCAAATTTAATTGTGAATGTAAGTATAATACATACTATTAAAACTACTTATAAATTAATTATAATCATGTTGCTTTTATTGGGCTTGGAAACCAAAGCTTTACGATACAATGTTATGTAGTTATAGCTTTTCTTTCATTTGTAAAGTCTCTACATAACGTAACATTTCTTATCAATTAAATGTACCAATATCTTTTATTTTAGTAATTGTGAAAGCTGGCAAATTGATGACATTAAATAGATCAACTATAGTGCAATCAAAGTTAATTATAGTATCTAGAAGATCATTTGAAATAGAAACTCATTCGAGATGTTTTTGTGTATGGAATTGCCTTTGCCACTGTGTTGGAAATATAGAAACTCATATCGATATTAGTATTTGCCAAAAGATGAATTATGCCGCAGAAAAAAAAGCTGGGCTCCTTTTGAACTGTCCAAGCAATGAAGATTTAAGTGAAAATTGTTTTATGGAATCAATAAATGGTAGCAGTGATTTACAGATGCATAATACATTTTGTGCTGTTTACAAAATTGTTGGAATCGTTTTATTAATAATAATAATATTCGGTAAGCATTAAAAATTGATCAACATTTGATTTAATAAAGTTTTATTCACTGTAATTGAATACTATTTTATATTCAATAAAAAAGAAAGACATATAAATAGTCGTAGGAAAACAAGTAAGAAAACTCTAGTTAGTGGCGGAGACTAGGAGATCCCCTGAACACCGTTGGATTTTCGGTTTTATACCCTGAACCCATTGAAAATGGGAAATCAGGGTTGTTGTTGTTGGCATTATAATTACCGCTGCCATTGCCATTTGGTAATTTCGGTAATTGCTTTTACCACTCTGGTACAATACTGTAGTGGCACTTCTAGTCAGTTCAGTGCCGCAGTGGATGTATTTACCCATTGCATCATTGAAAGTGGCGAAGTTAGTTAGTTAGTCCAGTATAATACGAAGCTTGTCATGTTCACAATTTTTAATCATGGCAGAAATTGATCCTTTAGTTGAGAATTTATATGTGTTTTCAGGGTTTAAGCCGTCATCAATATACCTATGCTGCTTCTAGTTGCTTACGCAAATTATCTATTTCAACAGTAAGTTGTGATGCTGTTTTTATACCCTGAACCCATTTAAAATGGAAAATCATGGTATAATGGTTTTGTTAATGTGTCAAATGTATGTAACTGGCAGAAGAAGGCGTGGCAGACCCCATAAAGTATATATATTCTTGATCAGGGTGACGAGCTAAGTCGATGTACGTCTATTCGAAACGAAATTTTTTTTAAGGTCCTTGTATAGCACGCGCAGGTCAACTTGAAATTATGTATTCTCCATTTTGATCTAATAAATTTTGCCATTTTTCGGGCAAGACATTGATTTCACGCTCATAAAATTTTTGATCCTTGCTGGCAAAAAACTGGTTCAAGTGGTTTTTGACGTCCTGATTTGAGGTGAAGGTTGTACCATCCAAAAAATTCTGCAGAGACCGGAACAAGTAATAGTCCGAAGGTGCCAAGTCTGGAGAATATGGTGGGTGTGGTAGCACATCCCATTCAAGCTGCAATAGCTTTTGGCGAGTTATCAAACTTGAGTGGGGTGTCGCATTATCCTGGTGAAACACTACACCTTTTCTATTGACCAATTCTGGTCTCTTTTCTTTAAGTGCATCACTTAATTTGTCCAGCTGATTGCAATAAACTTTAGAATTAAAAAGAGCTTTTAAGAAACGATTAAGGGACAGTTTTTTACCGTAAAATTCAAGTATTGAAAACGAAACTTGTCTCACATATTCCCTGTCTAAGGTAACCTGTTCTGCCACGGTGTGGTATTCTGTTAGTGTTTCAATGTCACTATCGAATTCTGTATCGATTATTGGTTTAGACTCATCTAACTCTTCAGGCTGGCTTTCATTAAAATCAGCAAGTAGATTTAAATCCTCTGGTACATTGATTTTAATGTTTCGTCTAATGCTAATATTTTTAAATCTTATATTTAAAGATTGTATTAATTTGTGACACTGTTTCAAATGGTCAGTTGTAAGTTTAATTCCTGTTTGTACTATATTATTGTACTGTATTATTAATATGTTTATGTGGTATATATATATATATTTTTTTTTTTTTGTGTGGCTGAGGTAGGTAAAAATGCTTTATGCACCGTCAGTCAGGTCGTCCGTCACTAACCTTCAAGATGGAGCCTTTGTATATGCTCTAGCTGAGCACTGCCATCTGTGCTCCTGTGTCCAGGTCCCGCTTTTTCCTCCGGAGAACCTTTTCGGCGAAGTCACAGACTCTTTTCCAAGCATCTATGCTGTTGAACATTTGCTGTACTATAGTCTCTACTTTAACTTCACCGACAGTTTCTGCCAAGTCGGTTCTTTCTTCTGACCACTTGAGCTTGGTCTTGGTTTCGTCATCCAGCCAAACTCCGTATTCTTTCTGCTTATATTATTCACTGATGATCACTACGTCGATAGCTACGACGTACGAAACTACGATCTGCGTCAACAGTGCGTCTGCAGTTTTACCACGGTGTAGATTAGCTTGGAGAATCTTCAACATTTAGCTTGTCGATTCCCTGGTCATTTCTGCGATCCCGTCATGTGATCGACAGGGCTACGTCCTGCATCAGTGCAGATGTAGCATTTTGGATGTTTTTTGCAGTCTTTCATTTTGTGCATTTAATGCAGATACCTCCCCCATGTCGGTCTGGTCCTGTGCAGTTGGTCCGCAGGTGACCTACCCTGAAACATCGGTAGCATCTCCGGATGCTTTGGCACATCTTGAGTCTAGCTCTGACAAATCCTATTCTTATGTGCCAGAGTTGAGCAGCGTATTGGCTAGTTGGCTTTCTAGGGTTACAAAAGCTCTTACTTGCTGCCGGCTAATCGGGGCAGTAACATTTATGCGTAAGTCCACTGATGAATTTGCGAGGACTTTACGCACTGCCTCAGCCACCTCCGAATCTACACTGAATGAGTCGAGATCTCGGATCTCTACTGTCGCTGTAGGCTTTAACTCAGCTACCGTGGCTGTTTTTTTGACGGTAGCATTTAGCTTTTCAACCAGCTCCGGCTGTACTTTTTCCCCTCTAATGAGATCTACAAGGAGTGCCCCGAATCGGGTTTTCCTTATGACTCTTATGTTTGCCTTTTCGTCCTGTTGGATTGGGCTGCGTATGCTTCTCAAAACATCAACGTAGTTTTGTCCTTCTTCAGGTTTTATAAGGACTACTTCTGTTTGGGGAGGCTTTTTTGCATCTTTTTTTTGGCTTTTTAGCTGCTGCTTTCGGTTTCTCTACGGGCACCGAAGCTGATCTTTTATCACATATTCGGATGTCTTTCGCAAAGTTTCTTGCCAGACTCCGACTCTAACGGGCTAGAAGCTTGCCTCTTTTGGATAGTAGGTGTTTCCACTGTTCCTGTGCTCCTTATCTCTTTCTCTTTTAATGGCAAAAGCTTTTGCTTATTTGCATCTACCTCCAGCTTCTTCCAAGAGCTCCTGCAGTGTCCTAGAACATTCAACAGTTCGTCCAGGTCGGATACGCCAATTTTTACATCCAAGCTGATATTTTTCTGCTTTGCTACATCAGTTTTTATACGCCGCAGCACCTGGCGACATTTCAGGATGGCATCTTCTTCTTCGGCGCGGAGTTTCAGGATGTATTCTTGCCTTGACGACAACTTTTGCCCAAGCCCAGCCTCAGGTCTGTGAACCGGGGGTTACTTTCCTCTTGTGGTGTTCCACAGTTTTCATATTTATTTTTATACCTTGAACCCATTGAAAATGGGAAATTAGGGTATAATGGTTTTGTTAAATGTATGTAACAGGCAGAAGGGGGCGTGGCAGACCCAATAAAGTATGTATATTCTTGATCAGGGTGACGAACTAAGTCGATTTAGCCCTGTCCGTATGTATGAGTGCTAGAGACTTGAAGTTTTTTTTGAAAGTCCCTGTATAGCAGATCAAGTTTGTTTCAAACATTCGATAACTATTCCCGATGATATCGATTAAAAGCATCATCGAAATTTAGTTATTAAATTACATTTCATACATCTTTGGAGCTAGAGTCTCCAAATTTTGCATTTAGTTTCATTTATATTTTATACAATTTCGGTTTTTATTATATTTTGGATACTGTCTCAAAATTTTACAAAAATTTTCATTGAGACATTCGAATGCGAGAATTCTTGTCAGTTCTAAGAATTACAACACTTACTGCTGACACTGTTTGAATTTTGTTATAATTCTGAGTTCTCTCTTTAGTTTCGAATTTGCTACTGCCTGTCTAAGCAGTGCAGTGGCGGTATTGTTAGAAACGTGGCACGCCGTGCCAACAGATCTTTTATTAAATTATTATTATTATTCTTAAAACAAAAACTACTTGAATTGAAGAAGATTCATTATTTTGTGAACAGAGCGCCAGCTCAGTTTGATGTGCATTTCTAATCTGATTATTTATTCTATATCATATTGAGGCTTAACCTAAATACGTAAGGTTCATAGAGGTATATATAGAGTCATAAGCTACATAGAGCTCTGTCGCTGATGGAGGCAGAACGGGAGCATGTAGCATGTTTTATGTACCTACATATATGCATATAGCATATACATTAGACGTATGGATAAGCCAATAGGTGCGATTCGTTGAGCGGCAAAGTGCAGACGCGGCAGTTCTCACGGGTCTGTTGATGGTTCGTCCACACATAAGTGACCGATCGGATATCATATTCATTTATGTTTATATGATTGCGTTGTATGTAAGTAACAACAAAGTGTTACTATGTCAATATACTTGTAGGGTATAATGTTAGGCATATGACAACGCCACGCATACTACACTTCCTAAGATATAAGTTGACGACCACGAAATTTAGTTCAATAAACTCTTAATTTATTTTATCATTCTGAATGCAGACTATTTTTCGTCCAAACTCGACTAAAATGTTTTAGATGCTTGTGCTTTATTACTTATACTTATATACAAAATGAATGTGATAATAAAATAATAAAAATAAATATTTTTTTACAGTTTTCTTTTGTTGTAAATCTTTTGCGCCAAGACAGGAGGATCTCATTGTTGCAAGTGTAGAATGGATTTGTAATCCAGAGCCTAGTCTTGCAAACCATTCAAGTGAAGTAAGTAAAATAAACTACTGAAAACAAAACAAATATGTAAAACAAGTAAGAAAACTCTAGTCGGTGGTGCCCGACTAGCAGATCCGCAGAACAATCTGCGTCAGATCTGCATTTTTAAATATTCTCAGTTTTGTATTTATTAACGAAGAAAAAATGTAAGCTTGTAAAATTCAATTCTTTAAAAAACAAAATTTTTTTTAGGCGGTATTCAAAAAAATTAACAAAAATCAAAATTGTATAAAGTTTATTTGAATCTATACAAAAAAATTTCCAAGTCTCTAGCTCTTATATGTTCTCAGATCGACGCGTTCATACATACGGGCAGACGGAAAGACATATGGACAGGGATAAATCGACTCAACTCGTCTCCATGATCAAGAATATATATACTTTATGTCTGCCTGTTACATACATTTGACACTTTAACTAATTTAATTTCCCATTTTCAAGGGATTCAGAGTATAATGATTTCCCATTTTCAATGGGTTCAGGATATAAACAAGTAAGAGTGCTCTAGTCGAGACTGCTCGACTAAGAGATACCCTGAACCCTGGGAGGATGCGATATTGAAATCACTTTACGCTTCTTTTATACATACATATATACAAACAACACATACATTCACACACACACATGCACACGCACGCACAAGCACTTGCTGTGCTACTGCGCAGTTTACGCAGCGACTGCGCGCGGGCTACGCTTGGGCTGCAGTATGGGCTATATTATGGAAATTTATTTGTTGAATTAGTTTTTTTCTAGAAGGTCTTTCGAAATCCAACATTTAGAGCGTACTAATGACATTCATATGTATGCATTTGCCAAAGCACAAGTCTCTAGTATTTGAAATACGTTTTTCAAATTTGGAGGGAAGGGGGCGTGGTATCCAAAATCCAAAAATTGCAAAATGTTTGTACCCTTTACAAGGATATACACCGTAAATTTGAAATCTATAGCTATAACAGTATTCAAAAACGAAGAAAAATTATCGATTTTTATCGATAATAAAGAAATGAGATGAGTTATCGAAAAAAAATGACAAACTCGTACTGCGTAGAGTATACACGAGTATACATTTCAAATTTCAGATCTCTAGCTTTTGTGGTTTGCGAGATCGCTGCGTTCACACGGACGGACGGACGGTATAATGTTTTTGTGAAAATGTATGTAACAGGCAGAAGGAGACGTGGCAGATTTTTTTTCGATAGCTCTCCCCATTTCCTTATTATCTTTAAAATCAATAATTTTCCTTATTTTTTCAAGCGTTACTTGAACACCGTAGTATATCCGTGTTATGAATACAGATATTTTGGATTTTTTGATTTTGGATACCACGCCCCCTTCTCCGCCAAAATAAAAAAAAAACGTATTTCAAATGCTAGAGACTTGTGCTTTGGCAAATACATATAAGTAAATATTATTATTAAGAAGTTTGATTACGAAAGTCCATCTAGAAGAAAACTTATTCAACAAATAAGTTTCCTTAGTGTAGCCCAAGCGCAGTCGCTGCGCAATTAGCAGATCACGTGCTTGTCCGTGCGTCTGCATGTGTGTGAGTGTATGTGTTGATTGTAATGTATATATAAAAGAAGCGCAATGTGATTGTAATATGGTATCTTCGCGGGGTTTAGGGTATCTCTTAGTCGAGCAGTCTTGACTAGAGCACTCTTACTTGTTTATTATGGATAAAAAACCATTATTTGACTTACATTTTTAAACGTAACTTGAATACCTCGAAAGATTGAAACATCCAATTTACCGTGGAGGTTCTTTTAGTGCACACAGTTTTTGTATTTTTGAGATTTGGGATAGCTCCCTTCCTCCATATTTTTTAATTCTTGTAAGAAATTCGATTAGGGACGTAAAAGTAAATAGTCTTTCTAAATAGTACTTAAAAAAGCTATTGCTTGGTTCGTATTCTGGTAAGATAGTCATTTAACATTCCACAGATAGAACTAATTTCAAAATATCAATGACTTACTTCAACGTAGAGCTAGACAATATGGTTTATATATAACCGTTTTGCTAAGATATGTTATAACTTGGCGTACAGTGGGAGTTTTCTCATTCAACTCCTTTACTAAGTCAGATGAGTATATTGTTGTCTTGTTGAATGAAGGCAAACCACTCTTACGCTATTTAATCTAGATACTATAAATTTGGAATGAATACAAGCCTTGACAACCCAAAATTATAGGAGGCGTGTCAAACCGCAAAAGTTCATATCCCATAGTTTTAAAGCTAGATGCTTAAAAAAAAATTTTACGCCTCTTTGGGGGTGTGTCATATTGAAAAATACCCTGTATAGGGGCGTGGCAAATTAGGAAAAACTGTATCTAGAGTTTTTTAATTCAAATCTCAAAATTTAACGACGAAAACACTGTTGAATTCCTTTATTGATTTGCCAAAAATGATTTAGTTAGTCCAATTAGTGAGGTAAGGGAGCGATTGGGTCGTCAATGAGTGTTCGGTAACGCCCGACTGTAACGTTCTTACTTGTTATACTCATTCACGAAGTGAATTTTTATACTCATTCACGAAGTAAATGGTTATACTCAATCATGAAGTAATTAGTATATTGGTTTTGTGCAATGTGCGACTTTCTGTCCGTCCGTCTGTCCGTCCGTCGTATGAACGCAAGCAATTTTGCCGCTATTTAAGCTAGAACTTGAAATGGAATATTTACTCGTATAAGTGTCAAGACTTTCCCGATACGCCCACTAGGGGCGTTGAAAATCGAAAAATGTATTTCCAGTATCTCAGAGCATGTTATTTGAAGTACATATTATATTAAAGACTTGAAATTTGGAATATATACTCGGGTTGACAACTTTAAATCAATAAGATATGGCGGATATATCTACGTCCAGGGAATGTATCTACGCAAATATTTTTTGGGGATGTCAAGGTACTTATATTGGTCCATCACGCCATCAAGAATGTACACACGGAAACCATTTGTAGCGCCATCAAATCATACAAGTTTAACTCCTTGCAAGATGCCATACGTAAATTTAATAAATCGGAAGGAGTATTTGGTGCCGATGCGTGTGGAGAAGACCTGCATCGGGCTTTGAAGCTTCCAGTTTATTGATGGCCTGATTCCCAAAAAAAATTTGGAATTCAGCGCTGGAAACTTGGTATAGGTTCAGATTTCTACTTGTCGCGATCTGAAAGTGCAGACGATCAGTCAGATTTAGTATTATTTTTGATGCGCCCCTCGTATTTAAAAGGGACAATTACTGTTTAGATGGTAGACTTGACTTTAGACATTATTTTGGCTATCTCTGCATACGATTTTTGCCACGTTCTATGGAGCTGAAAGATCCGCTCAAGCTTATCTAGAGTTAGCTGATTACGGGTAATTTTTACGAAGAAGTTGGCTAATTTCGTCCAACACAAGGAAAGTACCCCAAGTATTGTAGTATACATTTTGACAATATTGCACACATGTTTCAAAAATCCCCGTTACTTCTAAGAAGAACGTTGGCGTCATTTTTTATTTTTAGTTTTTTAGTAATAATATTAGACTAAAATAAAATGTTACTATTATTTTTTTTTTTTTTTTTTTTGTTATGGCAATCATTTATTGTATGTGGGTTTCATTTTTCTACGAAAAACTTTAAAACCTCTTTTTGGCAAAACATTGACAAATATTCAGTGTGTGTGTGGAATTGATACAAAATATGTGAGAGTAACTGGTGTGGGCTATCTTAATAAATAACGATCATATTGAGGTATGAATTATGTGCGTGTGCGTGGATTAGGTAAAGGGAGTGTACGGTCAGGTAGATGTTCAAGCTGAGCTCTTTTAAGTCTGTATGTGGATGGATGTAAAGTATCAAAGGTGAGTGATTGTGCAAGAGGGTTTGGGTGAGATGAGTGTCTAGAGTTCTGTTTGATGGAAGTGTCTTGGATAATATTAATGACGTAATTGAGCTTTAAGTCTGTCATGATATCATCATTCCTGGCAAATGGAAATCCAATAAAATGTCTTATAATGCGATGTTCAGTACTTTGTAGTTTCTTTATGAGATAAGGAGCAGCTGTTCCCCAAATGGAGCACCCGTATCTCCATATAGGCTGAATTAGTGACTTGAAAAGTGTAACTTTGGAGTTAAGTGATAGTTTTGATTTGTGATTGAGTAACCAGTGTAATTTTTTGTGTCTTGTGTTAATAGTACCTATAATGTTTTGAATGTGCTTTCGCCAGGTGAGTTTAGGATCGAGAGTAAGTCCAAGGTATTTTTGTGAGGTGACAGTATTAATGGGGAGTCCGTCTAGGCAAATTTGTGGGCAGGTTTGATGTCTTTTTGTAAAAGTCATTTGTGAGGTCTTGTCATGAGATATGCCTATATTCCAGTGTTTAGTCCACGAAGAGAATCTGTTGACGTATGACTGTAATCGAGAACTGGCTAAAGTGTGTGAGTGGCTAAAACAAATAACTGCAGTGTCGTCTGCATATGTGGCAATGATATTATTCAAGGAAGGAAGTGTTGGCATGTCGCTAGTAAAAATGTTGTACAGTGTCGGGCTTAGGACACTGCCTTGGGGAACACCTGCTCTGATAAGTCTTTCTGTGGAATAGTGTCCATTGATATGGATAGAAAAGTGTCTGTTTGTGAGCCAGGAAAAGAGTAGTTTGTATAAATGAGGTGAGAGAATGTGTTTGAGCTTGAAAAGAAGCCCATCATGCCAGACTCTGTCAAAGGCTTGTTTAATGTCAAAGAAGACAGCTGCGCCAAATTGTTTTTTTTCGTGTCCCTGAAGTATCGAAGCCACTACCCTGTGTAATTGTTCAGTAGTGCCATGTTGCGCACGAAAACCAAATTGGTGATTGGGTAGAGTGGATTTGTCTTCAAGAGTAAGTCTAAGTCTTGTTAGTATAAGTTTTTCGAAAATCTTCCCCAAAATTGGGAGAAGGCTACTATTTTTATTGTAGATAATAGATTATATTAGAAATCTGCATAAAAACTAATTGATTTATACAAATTTGATGAAGTTAAAGCGTGTTCAGCGTGGCGACTTTAGCGGCACACTTGCAAGAATAAATATGCGTTCAAGCTCAATGCAAAACTTTCATTGTAAAAAAGTAACAAAACTCTAGTCGGTGGTGCCCGACTAGGAGATCCCCTGAACCCCGTCCGATCTGCGTTTTAAAATATACTCAATCATGCATTTATTGACGCAAAAAAATTTTAGATGGTAAAATTAAATTATTAAAAAAAAATTTTTTTAGCTGGTGTCCATAATATAACAAAAATCAAAATTGTATAAAATATCAATTAATCCAAATACAAAATTTGGATATTCTAGCTCCAAGATGTAGGAAATATAATTTAATAACTGAATTTCGAAATTATTTTTAATCGATATCATCAAAACGGGAAAAGCTATCGATTTTTTGAAACAAACTTAACCTGCGCGTGCTATACAGAGACCCACAATTTTAATTTTAAGTCTCTAGCTTTTATAGGTTTTGAAATCGACGCGTTCACACATACGGACAGGCAGAAGAAGGCGTGGAAGACCCCATAAAGTATATATATTCTTGATCATTTCTTGATATTTAGCCCTGTCCGTCTGTCTGTCAGTCCGTCTGTCCGTCTGTCAGTCTGTCCGTATGTATGAACGCGTCGATGATGATATAAACTTTTCCGATTTGCCACGCCCCTAGTTGGCGTATCGACTTTATAATTCGTCTGCCACTTTATAATTCGAGGGTATACACGAGTATATGTTCCAAATTTCAAGTATCTAGGTTCAATAGCGGCGAAATGGTTGGCGTTCATACGGACAGATGGACGGACATTGCACAAACCCAATATACTCATTTCACTTTCGTGAATGAGTATAGAAATCAAAATTGTATAAGTTGGATAGAGGCTTCAATCGTTCACATTTAAATTTGAATAGTTGTCGGTTTTTTGCAGCGAACTCGATCTGCACGCGCTACACAGGGACTAAATTCGGCTGCTATTTAAGATTAGATTTACGTTCGATCAGTGAAGTGGTGGTGTTGGTAGAAGCGATACCAGTCAACTTAAAGTTGCGAATTCGATAAATGCCAATGATTGAGGATTTTAATGCTCAATCACGTGACATGAGTATATTGGTTTTGTGAAACATCCGTCTTGCTGTCCATCAGTCTGTCTGTATCAATGCAAATTGGAATATATACCCTCGAATATATATATACATATATTTATATATAATTTTTAGAAAATCAAATCATAAATAATTTAGTCGTAACATTTTGAGTTTCTAGCTCTGAATCTGTAGACAATACTTGATTAACCATGCCCGTTTTGGGCGTAGAGTTATTCACCATATCTTATTATTCTTGGGCTGTTTGCTTACATACCCCATATGAGCTGCTCAGATGGACCATTATGAAATTTGAAATGTATACTTATGTATACCATACGCAGTTTGAGTTTGTAATTTTTTTCGAAAACTCGTCCCATTTTCTTATATCGATGAAAATTGATAATTTTGATTCGCTTCTTAAGCGTCACTGAAATACCGTTATAGCTATAGATTTCAGATTTGCTGTGTATATCCGTGTAATGAAAACAAACATTTTGTAATTTTTGGACTTTTGGATACCACGCCCCCTTCCACCTTAATTTGAAAAAGACGTATTTAAACGTATCGCTTTGGCAAAAATATACATATGAATGCCATTAATACGCTCTAAAAGTTTGATCGAGTTAGTCTACCTACAATAGAAGAAAACTTATTCAACAAATGAGTTTCCATAATATTGCCCATGCTATAGCCCAGGCGCAGTCGCCACGTAAACTACACAGTAGAAGACCCCGTGCTTGTGCGTGCGTGTGCATGTGTGTGTGTATGTGTTGCTTGAAATATTAATATGTATATATATATATGTATATATATATATATATATATATATGTATATATATATATATATATATGTATATGTATATATAAAATATATAACATGTATACATATATACATACATATATAAGAAGCGTAAAGTGATTGGAATATCGCAGGTCTCTTATCTTTTAATTCAATAGGAAAATTGAATATTTTTGTTGTATTTTTTTTAAGCTATTCATTTTTCTCTCTGGTGAATTATTTATTAGATTCTTTAGCCCTTTTGGCCAAATGCTTCCGTAAAAATGTATATGTATATTTGCTCCGTTCTGCAGGCCTTACAATGCGACGTGCAAGTTATCTTTTATTTCTGATTCATGTGTCAATTCTCGATAATAATTAATAAATTGAATTAAGTAATTTTCTATAAAATATATAACATTCTCTTTCTTATTCTTTTTTAGAAGGATATGAAAACTTTCTGTTCAGATAAATTTCAAAGCATTGCTGCGAATCCGTTAATTGGAGCGTCATTAAAAAATAATGATGAAAATAAGACGAATTTATTGGAATCCGCTTTCGTTACACTTACGAAACAACAAAAAGAGATGAAAACTCATTCCTATGGAAATTAGATACGGTAACTGCAGAGAACGTAAATACTGTACTTATTTCATGCTTATTTTAATAGAGATTTGAGATTACCGTATTATGCATATGTGAGTTAAGTTTTGATATCGCAAAATACATTGACAATTTTGTATGTGAATAAAATTTGGCAAACAGAAGTTTATTCGAAATTTAAATTAATTTTCTTATACTCGTTCGCGACGTGGTAAATGCTAATTTTAAGTATCTAGCTTCAATAGCGACAGACGGGTTGCACAAATCCAATATACTCTTTCATTTCGTGAATAAGAACAAAAGAAAACAAGTAACAACGTTGCAGTCGGGCCTTACCGACCGCAGAATACTCATTCACAACCCAAACGCTACCATTCAATTTTCTAATTTTCGATGCCCCCAATTGGTATATATATAGTTTTTGTATTTCAATAGAGGAGGTCAACAGTAATTTAGTTGTAAAATTTGAAGTCTCTAGCATGAATAGTGCATATTTGCAACTAACCTTAAATTTAAAGAATTTGGTAATATTTTGAGCCAGTATCCAAAACATAACAAAAATCAAAATTGTATAAATATAAATGAAACTAAATGCAAAATTTTAAGACTCTAGCTTAAAAGATGTACGAGAAAGAATTTAAATAGAGAAAATATTAAAACGGGAATAATTATCGATTTTTGAAACAAGCTCGATCTCTAGCTCTTATAAGTTCTGAGATCGACGCGCTCACACATACGGACGGACAGGCAGAAGGAGGCGTGGCAGACCCCATAAAGTATATGTCGGAACACTATTATTTTCATTATTCATTTTGTTAGCGCAGCGAGTTTCGATCGCACTCGAGTTCCAAATTGTACTGCCTTGAATCTGAACTCTCTTCTTTGTGCCTACCATCGAACCACACTCGGCGACAGCGTCACGACGCTGTCGCCCCGCTAAAACGGTACTTTCCAAAACTACAAAATGCCATCAGCCAATCGCATCTCAAATAAAGGCTGATGCAAATTTCACATTATGATGAAATAACATTCTTGTGAAATGCCTCACACACACACACACACAGCGCGTACGTGCAGTACGCAGCAACAATCACATACTGTGCGTACATACGCTTCGACACGGCCATCCTGACTTTAACACGTCCTCGTGTAGGAAATGCTAACATTTAAGCTATCTTCATTTCTTTTTATTACAAACAAATAATATAATACTTTTGAACACATTTCAGTTTTCCTTTCTTAATTCGTATAAACTCATTATGTTAACAATTCATTTTAATTCAATTCATACAACATATTTTTAGGTTTGTTTACAAATACTTTAGCGTTACCATTATTATTATTATTATTCTTTTTTTTTTTTTCCTTTTTTTTTTTACATTATTTAGTTCTCTTCTTTTAACATTACAGTTATACAATCAATGCCCCACACGCCATGATCAAAACAAACATTAGTATGTTTTGCACTTGTGCTTGCATTATCATATAATCAAATACTCTGCCCTTTTCTTTGGCCAGCCGTACAACATCATTTGTCACCCTTATTGGTGTACTTCACTCTCTTTAGTGACTTCAAGATTCGCAATATTTTCATTTTCACTATCTTCACAGGCTGCAACCGTGTTATCAATCTCAACAGTATTATTATAATCATCACACACATTCAGCTCTTCAAGCACTTGCCCCTCCGCCAATCTTCTTAAATCTTCATGAGCATATTTGTAATTTCGTTTATTGGTTAAAGACCTTAAATTATACCTGTCACCATCTAGCACATCAATTATTTCAAAAGGTCCCTTGAACTTTGGACTCTATTTGGTTTGATGCCATTCTTCGCTTTTAAGTAGCACAAAATCTCCAACTTTGTGTCTAATTACTTTTGCCTTATTTTTATTAAATCGTTCTTTGTCATAAATTGCTGTAGCTAAAACATTATTTTCAGCTTGTGCTCTTACATCTGACAGATCAACCTCATCTTCAATATCGCTAGGTGGAAGTAATCCTAGTGGACGTGCTATCTTTCCCAATAACATTTCTAACGGACTAGCCTTCGTCACGCGGTTAGTTGTACAATTGATTGCCAACTGTACCTCTCCTAACACATCTTGCCAAGACTGAGTTCCAGTTTCAACCGCAGTCAGCATATTTTTCAACGTTCTCATTGTTCGTTCCACTTGGCCATTAGCTCGGCTAGCACCAGTGGCAATCAAATGCAAGTTTATTTTCTTATCTGAACAGAATTGGCTAAACTTTCCACCCGTAAAACACCTACCCTGGTCAGCTATTATTCGGTTTGGTACTCCAAACAACGAAACAGCAGATTGAACAGCCTTTATGCAACTCTCACTGTCTAATTTAAGGCTATGACTAAGATAGACATACTTGGTAAACGCGTCTACTTGAACAATTACATACTCCTTCTGGTCACTTTTGCCACTTAGTTTTCCAGTTATATCGATGTGGATAGTGTGCCAAGGAATATTGACTTTAGGAATTGGATGCAATTCAGCTTGTATTTTTCCTGAGGTTGATTTGGATATTTTACAAGTGATACAGTTTTCAACAAATTTTCTAACATATTTTGACATATTGTCAAACCAATAAAAATCGTAGACTTTATCCAGTGTCTTCTCCCAACCTAAATGCATTATCGACTCATGAACTTGGTTGATAACAGACCATCTGAAGGCACGTGGCACTACTGGTAAACAACGTGTTCTGCCATTCCTCTGTATTTTTCGGTAAAGAACTTCTGCCCTTAGTTCATAAGTTTTCGCAATACCTTCAGCAAGAGTAAAATCTTTTAATTTAAGCACAATTTCGGCTATGTCCGCGTCTCGACGCTGTTCAGCAATGAGCCAGTTGCTTGAAATTTCAGCCAAGTTAACTCTCTTCTCGTTAATCACCCTTACCGCACAAGTGGGCTTCGGTAAAAGAGGATTTCTTGACAAAAAGTCGACATGTGCAACTCAATTGGATGATTTGGGTCAAAAATTACAAGGACTGGTTTATCAGTAAGAATAGAAACAACTTTTTTTCGTATCTGCTCATGTTCCGTTTTCCAAACGAATTTACTTTTGTCTGAAGTTAAAAAATACAACGGCTTCATCAATTGTGAAAATCCCCCAATAAATTGTCGGAAATAAGATGCTAAGCCAATGAATTGTCTTAGCGATGTGACTGACTGTGGCGGCGGAAGAGCAGTTAATGCTACAATTTTCTGAGGGTTTGGACGAATTTCACCAGCACTAATATTGTAGCCTAAATATTGAACCGATGTTTTCAAAAAAAACACTTTGTAATGTTGAATGAAAATCCAGCTTCTGTTAATGTGTTTAAAACAATTTCTAATCTTTCCAGCGCTTGATCTTTTGTTGAGGCAATTATCATTATGTCGTCCATATAGACGATAACATACGAATTTGCTAAATCACCTAGAGCTTGCATTACCAAACGTTGAAACACAGAAGGCGCGTTTCTAAGCCCAAACGGCATGGATAAAAATTCATATTGACCATCTGGGGTCACAAACGCTGTATACTCAATAGAATCGGTGTGTAAGGGAATTTGGTAATAACCGCTGGCCATATCTAAACACGTAAAATAATTAACTCCTTGAAGTCTATTTATTTGATCCTGTATAATGGCAACGGGTATTTATCGGCGACTGTATTCGAATTTAGCTCTCTATAATCAACACAAAGTCTATCTGAACCATTTTTTTTTTTGACCAACAATATGGGGCTTGCGTAAGGTGAACAGCTTGGTCTAATTATTTTGTATTTTAGCAATTCGTTAATTTTTTCCCTTACTAAATCTCGCTCGCATGGACTTAAACGATATGGCCTTCTTTGAACTGTTTTACTTGGATCAATTAATCTAATTTTCATTTCGCCAACTTTGACCTTAGTACCTGGAATACCTTTTATAAAAGAATTTGAATACTTTGCCAACAATGAATGCAGTTTTATTTTGTCGTGACCCTCAAGTTCTGTATCAATATCGGTCGACTCACCACCAATACATGAATTAATTATTTTGGTTCTTGAGATTTTAAATTGGTTTGATGACACAACAATATCGAAACCCTGATTTAGTATTTCCCGTCCAATGACAATATTGTTTTCCATGTGATCATCACTTATTATATAAAACAGAATTTCAATACAATTGTCATCAATTTTTACATTACTTAATATCTGTACAGTACTACAAATTCCACCACTACCTATGCCTTTCAGCATAACCACATTATTGAATCTTTTGCCAGAAAATTTTTTACTTATCTTTTCTTTCATCAACGAACATTCTGCTCCAGAATCGAAGGTGATTTCGAAAATTTCTCCTCTATGGTCCATGTGTCCCTTTGGTACTGCAACGCTGCACTGCTCCACTCGCTTTTCCTGGTTGAATGTCTTGTTTCTATTAGCTTCTTTGGGCATTGGGTAGATATGTGACCCAATTCTCCGCACTTATAGCATGTTACGCTTGATGTTTCACGGTGATGACCTTCTTGCCTACCACGTCGTTCATTCGCACCACTTGCAAAATGATTTTGTTGTTTCTTGAGTCGGCAGTCAATCATTTTATGGCCCAATTTGCCGCAGAAGTGACACACTATCGATGATTGTTTTTGCCGTTTGGGAAAAGTTTCGGATTGATGCTCCATAAAGCCAGATTTCCTTTTATTAAAAGTGAACGCTTTTAATTCGGACTGCAAATCGCTTCTTGTTGTAACATTCGACGTGAAGCTTAAACGCTGCAATCGATTATCAAAACTTGCTAGCAATGCAAGAGTAACAGAGACAGCAATCTCTTCAATTCCCATTTGGCGCCATTTCGTCGTCAGCTCTGTAACCATGCGGCTTGTATGCACTGCGAGACACTCGCCGTCAGTCGATCGATTCGACAGCATACTTAGAAACATTGCGGCTGGTGTTTCTACGGTATCAAAACGCTGTATGAACAGTTCTTTAAACTCGGCCCAGGTAATTTCGGCGTAACACACTTGCGAAGGCCATTGAGAAGCGCTTCCCTCTAATGCTGAGCTCAAGGCCATGACCAACGTGCTGCCTTTTAATGCATTTTCTTGAAGAATAATTTCAACGGTAGTACACCACGATGAAGCGTTGGCGCCCGACTTGTCTGGGTTGAATTTGGGTAGTTGCACTGATTTATTCTGCACTGCACTGCCTGATGCCGTTGATTGTATGGCCCGAACCAGTTCAATTAAATTTTTATTTTGCAACTCCATTATGGTTTTCAAAGATGCATCAACTGTTGAAGGTAGAGGGCCAGATCCCACTTCTGATGTCGGAACACTATTATTTTCATTATTCATTTTGTTAGCGCAGCGAGTTTCGATCGCACTCGAGTTCCAAATTGTACTGCCTTGAATCTGAACTCTCTTCTTTGTGCCTACCATCGAACCACACTCGGCGACAGCGTCACGACGCTGTCGCCCCGCTAAAACGGTACTTTCCAAAACTACAAAATGCCATCAGCCAATCGCATCTCAAATAAAGGCTGATGCAAATTTCACATTATGATGAAATAACATTCTTTTGAAATGCCTCACACACACACACACAGCGCGTACGTGCAGTACGCAGCAACAATCACATACTGTGCGTACATACGCTTCGACATATATATATTTTTTATCAGCTCGACAAACTGAGCCGATATAGCCACGTCCGTCTGTTCGTCCGTCCGTCCGACCGTGTGAACGCACCGATCTCGTAAACCCCAAAGTTAGAGATCTGAGATTTAATATGTACACTCGTGTATACTCTACGCAGTACGAGTTTATCATTTTTTTTCGATTTCATCCCATTTCCTTATCGATGAGAATCGATAATTTTGCTTCGTTTTTTACGCGTAACTTGAATACCGTTATAGCTATAGATTTCAGATTTACTGTGTATATCCGTTTAGCAAATACAAACATTTTGCTTTTTCCCCCCAAATGAAAAAAAACGTATTTCAAGTACTAGAAACTTGTGCTTTGACAAATACATACATATGAATGTCATTATTATGCTGTAAAAGTTTGATTACGAAAGTCCATCTAGAAGATAACTTATTCAACAAATATTTGTCCATAACATAGCCCATACTGCAGCCCAAGCGCAGCCCACACGCAGTCGCTGCGTAAACTGCGCAGTAGCAAAGCATGTGCTTATGCGTGCGTCTGCATGTGTGTGTGTGTGTATGTGTTGCTTGTAATGTATATATAAAAGAAGCGAAAAGTGATTGGAATATCGGATCTTCACAGGGTTCGAGCAGTCTCGACTAGAACACTCTTTCTTGTTTTTATTGTGACCACAAATAATTTAACAAAAATTTCACTTACATAGTTCTTTATTTTACAATCCTTTATCTGGCTGGCTGCGAAAACCGCCCGTTTGGTGTAACAGTTGGTTTTACTCAATCACGAAAGTGAAATGTGTATATTGGGTTTGTGCAATGTCCGTCTTGCTGTCCGTCTTGCTGTCCGTCCGTCTGTCCGTCTGACCGTCTGTCCGTATGAACGCAAACCATTTCGTCTCTATTGAAGCTAGAGACTTGAAATTTGGAACATATACTGGTGTATACCCTCGAATTATAAAGTGGTAAACCGCAAAAGTTTATATCTCGTTTAAAGTTTTAGAGCTAGAAACTTAAAAATTAGATAGTTGAGTTACTGGTGATCTCCTCTATTATTATTAAATAATATTAATAAAAGAAAAAAAAAGAAAAAATTAAGAAAATACGACATTTCCGCAGCTGGAGTCGAACCAACCAGTCACCTGACCTCCACCGCCATTGTGTGTGTGAAAAAAAAAACAATTAAAAATATTTGACATCGGCGGGGCTTGAACCCAGTTCTGCTTGGTACGGCGTGCCCCGCTTCTAACAACACCGCCACTGCACTGCTTAAGTAAACAGTAGCAAATTCGAAACTAAAGTCAGCTAAGAATTATAACAAACTTCAAGCAGTCAGCTGTAATTGTTGTGATTCTTAGAACAGACAAGAATACTCGCATTCGAATGTCTATATGTATGCACATGTATAGAAAAAATGAAAACGGGTGTGGGTTTCTGCCACATGTTGCAATTGACAAAACGTTTTGTTTAATTACTTCTGTGATACTTAATGGGTTTCGTTGAAATTTTCAGCATATGATCTACATATTATATTGAATATTTTTCAGTTGTATAAAATCGCAAACTCATTCACATATTGGCTATATTTGCAACTAACCTTCAATTTGAAAATTTTTGAAAAATTTTAAACCAATATCCAAAATATAACAAAAACCGAAATTGTATAAAATATAAATGAAACTAAATGCAAAATTTGGAGACTCTAGCTCCAAATATGTACGAGATATAATTTATTAACTTCATTTCGATAAGGTTTTTAATCGATAACAAAAGAACGGGAAAAGTTATCGCTTTTTTAAAACAAACTCGATATGCGCGTGCTATACAGGGCTCGTGCTCTAGATCTTATATATTCTGAGATCGACTCGTTCATACATACGGACAGACGGACAGACAGACAGACAGACGGACAGGGCTAAATCGACTCAGCTCGTCTCCCTGATCAAGAATATATATACTTTATGGGGTCTGCCACGCCCCCTTCTGCCTGTTACATACATTTGACAGCTTAACAAAACCATTATACCCTGATTTCCCATTTTCAATGGGTTCAGGGTATAAAAATTTAGCGGATATATCTACACCCACTAGGAGCGGGAAAAAACTGTACCTTCTACAGTCTTAGAGCTAAAAACTCAAAATTTAACGACTAAATTACTATTGACCTCCTTTGTTGATTTGCTAAAATATATACATATAGATAGTATACATATATATATATATACAAGGTGCAATTCAAAAGTTCCAGGACTTTATAAAAAAAATAAAAAATAGATTTTCTTTGGCAAAAATTTTATTGGTCGCCTTCGAAATAGTCCCCTTCGGACTGAATACAACGATTTGCACGATCAAGAAGATTATCAAATGACTTTTTTAGGTCATCCTTCGGTATGGCGTTGAGTATGGCGGTCGAAGCCTTTTGAATAGCATTAATGTCAGCATACCGTTTTCCTTTCATTGCCAAATGAAGTTTTCCGAACAAGTAGAAGTCGCGAAAACGTTTAAACCACTCGTGAATGCGGCTACGGGATAGACAATCGTCGCCATAAACTTTTTTCATCATTTGATGAGTTTCGGTAAATGTTTTACCAAGTTTAAAACAAAACTTGATGTTCGCTCTTTGTTCGACGGACACAACAATAGTACTGTCACTTTTAGCGCGATATCTCGGCTTCTATACGTCCGAATGTCATGAAAATTTGACACAACATGACAGAGAAATAGACAATCAAACGATAAAATTTTCAGAAATTTCAAAAATTCAGACAGATGGCGCCACTAGAAAGCGCGAAATTTAAAAAGTCCTGGAACTTTTGAATTGCACCTATATATATATATATATATATATATATATATATATATATATATACATATATATATATATGTATATATATATATATATATATATATACATATATATATATATGTATATATATATATATATATATATATATATATATATATATATATATATATATATACATATATCCGTCTGTCTGTCTGGTATGAACGCATCGATCTCAGAACCTATAAAAGCTAGAAGCTTGCAATTTTATAGCACGTGCAGATCAAGTTTGTTTCAAGATATACAAACCAACTTCTTTATAAAGAACCTCAAAAAGAAAATACATTTAATGTAAAAAACACGTTGTTAACTTTATTAAATATTTTTAATTCAGTGGTACGTTGTATGCAGTATATTCGTTATTTGACGAAATTAGTTCGGAAGTAAAATTATCTGTAAGACTTTTCATAGTAGTGCTTAATATATGAAATTCATTTACGTCGTTTGGCTGTATTACTGTAGATTCCTTAATAATTTTTTCTGGTTTTTCAGCATCCTGATTTTTTGGAATTTTTATGTGTTTATCTGAGGTATCTTCACGGTTGGCAGATGATTGCTGGCCACTGTTAATTTGTTCCAACCTTTTAATATTATTGAACATATTGTCAGTTGATTGTGGTGGCACATCGTTGTTAAGAATATTTATTTTTGATAGCCAAATGATGGGCTCAACTGGTTTAGTTTCAGACTGATGCCTTGAGTTTGCTGGTAACTCTCCAGATTGCACCTGGTGCGTTTTAAATGTGTCTTTATACCGTTTTAAATTGAAGTAATGGTGATGAATATGAAAGTGTTGGATATTATTATGTATGGATTTTGAAGTTGTTGAACTAACGTTTACGTTAGACTCATACAGATTAGGATACTTCATAGATATAAGTGGAACACGCGAATAATTTTTTTTAAACTGTAGATAATTGTTTGATTCTTCGCGTATTCCATTGAATGCACCAGTATCCATGTGTTCCTTCACCTGGGGGATTCTATGGTTGTTTTGATTGTTTACAATTTTAGGAATAGATTGCTTTTCAATAAATGGTAATAAAAGCAACGGTTCTAAGCAATCAATAACTTTGCACTTGATTGGATGCACTTCAACAAAAGCAACACCAAACCATAAAATAATTAATGATGACAAGACCGACATTGTTTTGTTTTTAGGAGAAAGTGATTTTACCACCAAATGATCACTTTTGAATCTTACAAAAATGTATATATACGTTTACGCCGTCATTTTTATATATGTACATACATATGTATGTTTGTATATCTAACAATATTTTGGGAGAAAGTACAGGTTTATTGTATATTCGGCTATCGACCTGAAAATACTCCTGAAAAAAAAAATATAATTATTTTTTGAGTATTAAAAAGCACATATCAAATTATTTACCATCACAAAATTGCATAATTTATTTCATATTAAAAAACAAATATATGTATTAACTCTGAAAAAAATCGTTTTACTTTCATGATAATTAATTTAGATAAGGTATGTACAGGGTATCTTGTAACAAAGTACTGAAAGCTTTTTAAATATACTTGTTTTCTATTTGACCTGTTAATAGAAACAAGTAATAGTGCCCTAGTCCAGACTGCTCGACTAGGAGATACTCTGAACTCTACGACGATGCGATATTCCAATCAGTATACGCTTCTTTTATATATACATATGTATGTACATTACAGCCAACACATACAGACACACATGCACACGCACTTATAAGCACGCGCTCTGCTATCTGCGCTTGTGCTACAGTATGGGCCATATTATGGAAATTTATTTGTTGAATAAGTTTGCTTTTAGATGGACTTTCGTGATCAAACTTTTAGAGCGTAATAATGACATTCATAAGTATAAATTTGCCAAAGTACAAGTCTCTAGTATTTGAAATATGATTTTTTTTCAAATTTGGAGGGAAAGGAGGGAGCATGGTATCCAAAATCCAAAAATTACAAAATGTATTCATCATACGGATATACACAGTAAACATAAAATTTATAGCTATAACGGTATTCTAGCTCTTACTGCGTGTGGTATACACGAGGATACATTCCAAATTTCAGATCTCTAGCTTTTGTGGACGGACCGATAGACGAACATGGCTATATCGACTCAGTTCGTCGAACGGATCATGAAGATATACGCTTTATGGTGTCTGCCACGCCTCCTTCTGCCTGTTATATACATTTGACATTTTAACAAAACCATTATACCCTGATCGCACTTTTTCAATGGGTTCAGGGTATAAAATTGATTCCAAATTTATCACGATGTCCCGCATAAAATAGCTAATGTTAAAACGATTGATGAGCTCATCTCTCACGGAACCACTAATTTCACAATTACAAATTCATATTTTGCTCAAGATATGATTTGATTTGTCCTAATATTTCCCTGTATAGTAATCCCTAAAGTGCCTACATTGTAGTATTAAGTTAGTAATTAAATTAGTATTAGGTCACATAGAAAGGGTTTCGTCCATTTTCCATTGCTACACAAAAATCAAACAAAACTAGTCTCAACTCTGTAAAGTAAATAAGATAGTTTTAAGCAAAGCATAATAATATGGAAATAAAGCAAACATTGAATTGAAATTGTAGCCCTCAAAATTCTGCGAATAACAAAAACTGTATAGTGCAATTTTAATACACTTTCAAGTGAAGTACCAAACAATACTAATAGGTTTGACAATATGGCAGACAACATTGATGATCTGTCCCCTGAATCTACTGGAGGTGAAATTAAAGAGCCAACAAACACAAGAAAATTAACTTTTACTTTTACCAACTGAAAAGCTCCAAGAGCCTGAAAGTCGTACTGACATAGACCCTGATGTAGCACCAGAAGAAATATTTTTATTAAGGATTTAACCCAAAAACTGTCTTTGAGATAGAACTCGTACCAGAAATAAAGATGCTTAAAATACAAGGTGCACCCCATGTCCAAACTTCAGTTTTTATTACACCGCATCACCGTCGAGGAGCCGAATAAACGAAACGTCCGGTACAATGTATGAGCTGGCAAGCATACGGACTAGTATTTTGAAGCAGAAAAAATTTACACTTGTAAACTTAAATTATAAAAATTTTTTTTTTATTGAGCTGGTATCCAGAATATAACCAAAATCAAAATTGTTTAAAATATAATTGAATCTAATTACAAAATTTGGGGACTCTAGTTTCAAAGATGTACGAGATATAATTTAATAACATTATTTCGATAGTTTTTAGTCGATACAAATAAAACGGGAATAGTTATCGATTTTTTTAAACAAACGTAATCTGCGAGTGCTATACAGGTACCCCCACAAGCACTAACCATACAACACATGTATGGTTAGTGCTTATACTCATTTGCCTACACTCATTCGTTTCTGTAATTCAGTCTACTGAGAGCTCTGTGAATAAACGGCCTACGACGCGCTATATTTAATATACGGCTACATCGTGGTTTTATAGAACAACACCACCATTCCTTGAATTTTATGCTGGATTGGAAAACGCTTCTGATCATACAATTTGGCGACCAACCTGGGGCAGTGCTATTCAAAGTTACGTTGAACTTTATTTTGGAGTACTCAATTGGAGACAAAGTTGAAAGAGAACGTTACTTTGCCGTTCCCACGATCCCCCGCGATAGCATCATCGAATTACCGTCGCTGTACTTTTCCATCCTCTTCGGTAAACGTTTGGATTTGGCGCCTTCGTCTAAAGAAGAAATAAGTACAGCTGTTCCGAGTTGCTCACGAATATATTTACATACGCATCATCGTTGACCTTCGTTTACAAACTCCGCAGCTTACCACAACAACAACAACAGCAAGTTGCTCTTCTGTTCGCTTAATATTCTACGCGCTCAGTTTAGTGAAATTAGTCGCATGCATTCCTCTTCTCTTTACCTAATTTTCTGCGCGCTAACTTGAGTGAAATGTGTCACTTGCATTGTTTGTCTAAAAATTCGCTAAAAATTCTGCGCATTGTTAGTTTTAACTGTGGCAGTGGACTCATTAACACTTGGAATAGAAATATAACAAAAATATAAGTTGTTGATATCACTGAATCATGTCCGAAGCAGTGCGTAAATACTCATCGGAATATTAGCCGCGTTCGTAGTGTAGTTGATCCCAGCTGAGTTAACGTGTTTCCTGTAAATTCTAGAAGCTTACTTTAAGCAAGCAATGTCTTTGCAAATCCAAATTGAAAAGGAATGTCTGACCAATACAGAACTCACCGATCTGAACGAGCTATAAATAGACGTCAAGGTCAAGGTATGCATAACGGAGGAACTTACGGAACTGATTCACTGATTCGCTACCCACATTGGATGTCAATTATGCAGATAACGAGAATCTTAGCGCATTGTTCAATCAAATGGTGGATCAACAAAGCAGCTTGTCAAATATCAAAAAATTTAATCACCTGCTTTAAGGGAGCATTGGTGCTCTCGTCATTGTTTATACTGAAGGGTGTGTCAAGGCCAAAATGTCAAAAAACTTCGAAATTTGATTGACAACTCTACAGCATTGTACAACTCTCTAAGATCATTAAGCAACGAATCGAAAATCGCAAGCAATGGATAAGATATATTAGGCATTGGATTATTCCAAGTTGCTTACGTGGGACTTATACGTACAGGTAAAGAATATGCCAATATTTGGAATCATTCGGTAAGTCCGAATCTACGCAAGCTCGCACCGCGGCTGCTAGCAAACAACAACGCGACACGGCTTGTCCCTTAAGTGCTTAACTCAATCATGTTATATTTGTCCCAGTTCAGAACATCGAGTTTCACGGTGCAGTCAGCTAAAGGAGATGTCAGTTGGGGAGCGCTGTGAAGCAGCAAAGTGATTTGACCTTTGCCTGAATTGCCTTGGCAAAGGCCACCAGGCAGCCAAGTGGCCCTCACTCAGAGATGCCGATTTGGCTCTAGACCTCATCACACCTTACTACAACGGAAGGCAGCTGTGAGTAAGCCCGTACGCACGGGACAACAGTTTCCAGCGATGTTATCACACACACGCACACCGACCGAATGACAGATCAAGTCATCTTGGCTAAGGCCGTCGTCCAGGTCAGCGATGCATCTCGAGAGAGTTTGAGTGAGAGAGTAAGACGTGCTTGGTTTATGTTCCATAATCTTTTTCGATTTTTGCCCATTTAATATTTTGTTAAATTAGCAAATTGTCGTGTGTTGGTTAATTAAGCCATCAGTCTTTAATTATCGTGCAAAGAATAATCCGTGGTGCTTTGTAGTGTTTTATAAAGTACCTCAAAGTTTGAAAGTTTGTGCAGTTTGTGCAGTTTGCTTCAATATTTCTATTCTTCCGTTTTGGTTTGATTAACCCCAATTGCCAATATGATTTGCTGCAAGAAATCATGTTCTATTCGGCAAGTTGTTGATTCTACACAAGTGCAATTTGTTAGTTGCTGGTTGTGTGAGAATTTTATGCATACAAAATGTGCAGGTCTCACCGGACGTGAGTATGATAAAATCATGTCCATTGCCAAAATTGGTTGTGGTGGTTTACGCTGGTCTTGTCCGGTTTTTTTGGAAAAACAAATAAATCTTTCCAAAATGTATAACTCAGTGCAGGTTCAATTTTTAAAACTGAGTAGTATTTCAAAGCAGTTATCTAGTGACCTAGAAGCTGTTAAAGAAATACTACATCAGTACAATTTTAATACTCCATCCATCCGACTCCATCGCTGTTGGTACCCCCTCCTTCCGTACCAATATCGTCTCCCAATTAATCAGCTCCTTCCTCACCTTGTCCTGAGTCTTTATCACTTCCGGCTTCGAGTGATTCGTCTGAAACACCTGTTGCTAGTGAAGTTATAAGCACTCGAGACTCCATACAGGTTTCTAATAAAAAATTAAAAGCTTCCCCGATTGTTGCTCAAACAATGACCAACATTCTGACCACTTCTCCCTTCCCTACTATACCCACTTTATCTGTCGTATCTCCTCGAAAGCAAGTTTTCTTATCTAGGCTTTCATCTGATACGATATGCGATGCAATAACGCCTTTTATTGCTAGTAAATCTCCAGCCAAAGTTTTTATTTCAAAGTTTAATTTTGCGACTCCTCGTGAAATTGCTTCATTTAAAATCAATGTGCTTGTAGAATATTTCACAACTATATGTGATTCTAAATTTTGGCCACCACATATAGTTGTACATGAATTCAAACCTAAGAACCGTAATAGATTGACTCCTATTACTATAAATCCTTCTTCGATACAATCTTCATCTAATATTGTATCAAACAACTAAATTTTACACATTCCTCACCTCAGCTGTCTCTGGCATACCAAAACGTTCGAGGCCTAAATTCTAAACTCAGAAGACTGTTTTTGAGTAGTTTTAGTGTTCAATATCATGTTATTGCTTTCACAGAAACTTGGTTAAATCCCAACGTTAATAATAGTGAGATTCTCTCAAATAATTTACTATTTATAGACATGATCGGTTGATACGTAGAGGTGGTGGTGTATTAATTGCTGTTAAGGACGATATCCTCTCCGAATCATTTAGTTTCACGTCACCTCACGATGCCGAGATTATTGGTGTTAAAATAACTCTACCATCGTGTTCTCTATATATTACTTGTTCTTATGTTCCCCCCTCTTCTGATGTGCAAGTGTAGGCTCAGCATTACTTGTATTAAGAAGTTTTTGAAATGTAAAGGATAAGGACCTATTCTTATGTTGGGTGACTTTAATAACCTAACACTTCTTGGTCGTCAACTGCCACCTCAAATTACCTTATTCCAACAACTGATCACTATCTCTTTGAAGAGTTGTTTGGTCTGTCTATGTTTCAGATGAACCCCATTTCAAATCAGCTGAATTGTTTACTAGACCTTGTTTTTATTAATGATGATTCTATCATTAATGTCTCCAGATCATCCCCTTTATGTCTACCACAGGATATACACCATCCCACTTTAGAGGTCTTACTTTTCATAAATAGTCCACCAATTCAACGCCTATACCTCCACAACAACGTCGCTGTTTTCGTAATTGCAATTTTGTTTTACTTAATCAACTAATTAATGCAACCGATTGGTCTCCTTTATATGACTCAGTTGACATTAATGTGGCAACAACTATTTTTTATAACACTCTAAATACCAACTAATGAGTGTGTTCCTATGCGCTTCCCTATACCTGTTACTAATAAGCCTCCCTGGTTTACTCAGACTTTTTCTAATTTAAGAAATATTAAGTCTAAATATTTCAAAATTTAAAAAGTCTGGGTCGATTTACTTCTAAACTCATAGCCAACAAAAAAAATACGAATACTTATGTTCAAACGGCAGTTCGTCCGTGACCCCAAGCAATTTTATTCATTTGTATATTCAAGCGTAAACCACATTTTTCTTTGATTGGACAAATCTTGTAATGATCACGATTCTTCTGATCTTTTTGCAAATTTTTTCCAATCCACTTATCCTCAGTAGATCCCTAACCACTTCTTACCCTTACTTAATTTCTGCAACAAATAAATTAATGCTTCTAATGTTTCCCCTGCATCTCTGGTTTCAGGCATTCGGTCATTGAAATCATCCTACTCTCCTGGAGCTGATAATATACCCAGTTGCGTAATTAAAGAATGTAGTGTTTCCCTACAGCCACAATTACTAAGGCTATTTAATTTGTCCCTGGAAACCTCTGTTTTCCCTTCTGTTTGCAAAGAGTCTTTCATCATCCCCCTACATAAAAAGGGCGGGAGGTCTATATTTCTATTACAGACAGAGCTGTTAAAAATTCCATTTAATGGAAATGCAAAATGGGTTTTCAAAAAAGGTATTCGAATGTAAAATGCAAAATAGGTATTTTGAAAATGGTTTTTTCAAAAAAATAAAAAAAAAATAAAATAATAAAAAAAAAGCCCATCTGAATGTAAATGCAAAATAGTTTTTAAAAAAAGCCATCGAAATGGTCGTTATTTTAAATGCTTCCATTTCAAATAATTAACAGCTCTGATTACAGATATATACGAATCTATCTTATTCCGAAGTTATTTGAAAAAATAATAACATCGACACTACAACTTTTTGTAAGTCCATTATCTCACCTTCTTAGCATGGTTTCGCACAAAGTCGATCAACATCGACTAATCTATTAGAATTTACTTCACTGGTAAATACAGTTTTTCAAATAAAATGCAAACTGATGTTATATACACTATTTCAGTAAAGCATTTGACTCATACACCAGACATATTACTTCAAAAGCTTGATCATTTGGAATTTTCCCCTAAGCTTGTTTCTTGGATTGCATCCTATTTAAAGGGTAGGACCCAAAGAGTTATGTTGAGGACAGCTATTTCGAAACTTGTTTTTGTTTCGTCAGGTGTACCTCAGGGTAGTCATTTGGGACCGTTACTTTTTTCCTTATTTATATATGACCTTCCTAGCTGTATATCTCATTCAAATATATTTATGTATGCAATGACGTTAAACTCTGTCTATCGTATTCTAATTCACTCGATCATCTACGCCTACAAGATGATCTTAATTCCTTTCAACTGTGGTGTGTGGCTAATCGGTTGCATTAAACTATTCACAATGTACAACAATGACCTTCAGCGTACTCTTCCATATATTGCTAATTATTCAATTAATAATGACTCACTGCAGCGCATTTTTTCAGTCAAAATCTTGGTGTACTCTTCGACCTACTCTACTCAACCATCATAAACGAAGCCAAAAGTGTGCTCGGCTTTATTAAACGTTGGGCTAAAGAGTTCAATGATCCCTTTAAACAAAACTACTTTATATTTCGCTGGTACGCCCGACTTTAGAAATTGTTCAATTATATGGTCTCCTCAGCAAAACAACTACAGTGAATCACACACAATACCCAGGAGTAAGCAATCACAAATTTAATATCTGGCAAATATCCAACATTGTATAGTGATTTCCAATCTTTTCTATTCTTTTTTAATCTCTCTAATCCTCAGTCTGTTTATTAAATTTTCTTTTATCTATTAATATTTACTTTAAATTTTATTATATTATTTTATTTATAATTATACGTAAGATTCAATAATATATATTTTAAGTTTCCATTAACACTTTCTATCTTTTATTGTTCAATAATACCACTGACCAACATGGCTGTGATTTGGGGCATAGCTGGCCGGACGACTGGCAAATAAAATACCCCCATCGGGCTGGTGGTATTATGGAAATATTTTTTCTGTTCTTATTATTATTAGGCTATAGTTTATACTTGTTTAGTTTACCTATTAAGTTGACTCTCGTTTTGTCAATATCCTTTTGAATAAATAAATAAATAAATAAATAAATTACACGATCGGTTCCTGCTCACAGGTCAATTTTATGTCCGAACAGTTCACACAATTGCTGCGCTTGCCACACTGTGCACTTCAGCCAGATTCGGACATCGACATTTCATTATGGAATATACCCAAAAACACAAATGTGTAGCAAATGTACAGTTTTATAAAACTTGCCATATTGATTTACTCATTGCAACTGAAATATATTTTGAAATTCTTACAGTTGGACAAATCAAATTATTCCCTGCCTTCCTACTTTTAAGAAAACGTCACTCGGATGGATTGTGTCTACGCTATAAGGCACACAGTTATCGCTCTCACTGGAGACTGCAGACCTATCGACAAACTCAAAACAGAACAACTACAGTGAATCACACACAATACCCAGGAGTAAGCAGGTCACAAATTTAATGATCTAGCAAATCTCCAATGTTTAATTGAACCGTACGTCAGCAAGCATATGGTAGAATTGTTGTCCGGCTACTATTTAAGGATGACCCGAGATCTAAGGATCTTCGTAAGAGTCGCCAAGCTCAGATTTGAGTCGTTGGAGCTGTGTTTGAGTTTACCGAGCCTGGTAAACTCACCAGAGCTGGCCGAACCACACAATTACATATTACATTACATTACTGCGTCTTTAAGCTAAATATCACTTCAACGAAGCTCAGAGTTGTCTTCGATGTTTCAAGTCGAACCTCATGGCAAAGATCACTCAACGATTTATTAATGGTGGGCCCAACCATTCAAACACATCTGTATGGGCCTCTGCTGCGCTTTGGAATATTGTGAAAATGTGCAGATAAGTATTAGTTAATCATAGTGACCGTAAGTTTCAATATATACTTTGGAGGGATTCGGCAGATAAACCACCTCGGACGTATGAACTGAATACAGTTACGGTACGTCAATCCATACATGCAAATTTACAGCATTGGAGCTCAAGCTATAAAATCATCATTCTACGTGGACGACTTTCTGTGTGGACATGACACGGCGGAAGGTCTGCGACAACTCTAAGCAGAGCTAATCGAGATACTTGGCAAGGGCAAGTTTGAACTAGCAAAATCAGCCTACCATCTCTATTTTACAATTTGCCACGCCCCCAGTTGGTATATATAACAAATACGTAGATGAGGTCAACAATAATACAGTTGTTCAATTTTGCGTTTCAGACTATGAACTACATAAGAGAGAGTTTATTCTGATTTTTTACGGCCCCTATAGGCGTATATATGTACATATATATATCCGCTATATTTGTAACCCGAAACCATAAAAATGGGAAATCAGGGTATAATGTTTTTGCTAAAATGTAAAATGTAACAGGCAGCAGGAGGCGTGGCAGACCCCATAAAGTATGTATATATATTCTTGATCAGAGCGACGATCTGAGTCGATTTAGCCCTATCCGTATGTCTGTCTGTCCGCATGTCCATCAGAATTTATAAGAGCTAGAGACTTGAAATCAAATATTGAATTTTTGTTCGATAATTATTCCCGTTTTATTGTTATCGATTAAAAACCGTATCGAAAGCATATTAAGTTATATTACTAACAACAACCATATGGTTAGTGGTAGTGTGGGAAAAGATCGATCTTTACCTAGATCGATATTTCGATATTATGTATGGTCTCAGATCGATATATCGATCTTTTCATAAAAATATTTTAACTCCCAAAATAAAAAAGGAAAACAAAGTTCATATAAAAAACAAAAGATGAATTTCTTATTAAAATTAAACAACGTTTCATATAAACTAAACTAAACTACGTAACAATGATTATATTATTTAATGAGATCATTCACTTTATCCATTCCTGAACAATCAAATTAATTGTATGCGCTACGCATGGAACATTCCTTTTGGAAAGAATTTCGCAAGCGTTTTTTTTGTTCGGTGCGTTATCAGTAACTATTGCAGTGATTTTTTGTGTAACTCCCCACTCATTGAATACATCGCGTAAAGAATTCGCAATGTTTTGTGCTGAATGGTTTGTTTCATCCTTAAGTTTTTTAGTTGACAGAACTGCTGTCCGCATTTCAAACTCTTCACTTATGAAATCACAACTAACTAATAAATAACTTTCATTCGCTCTTGAAGTCCAGCCGTCAGTAGTTACAGCGCAGAACTCAATCTTATCAAGAATTTCGCGCAATTTCTGCTTCATTTCTATAAAGACATATATCGAGTATCGAAGTTAGCCGTATCGATATTTTCGATACCTATCAAAACATCGATGTATCATTTTTAGATCGATCTTTTTCCCAGCACTAGTTAGTGGTTATATCTCGCACACCCTTGGAGCTAGACAATATTGGTTTTTGTTTTATTTTGGATACCGGCTAAAAAAAAACAATTTCATAATTTAATTTTACAAGCTTACGTATTTTCTGCATTAATAAATACAAATACGAATTTAAAACGCAGATCGGACGGGGTTCAGGGGATCTCCTAGTCGGGCACCACCGACTAGAGTTTTCTTACTTGTTTTGATCTTGGGTTGTCAACGCGTATATAGATTTCATATTTCAACTCTGTAGCACTTCCACTAACATGGTTTCTTGGATGCCGGGAAATGCGGTTTTTGATTTTCCACGTCCCTAGTGGGCGTATTTGGAAAATCTTGACACTTAATAATTCAAGGGTATACACAAGTATATGTTCCAATCACTTCGTGAGTGAGTATAATGGTTTTACTAAGAAGCCTTTAAATAGACTGTTTCAAAGTTATGAGAAGGGTGTGCAGTTAATTTATGTATGATTTAGAAAAACGACTTACATTCAAAGTACCAGTAGTAATCGTTACATACGTAAAGGGTTTTAAATTATAACTGAGAATAACTGCACAATATGCACAGTTTAAAAAATTTATCATATACACTTCTTTTCACAGATTACAATTTACACGTTGTTAATAGTTTAATTGTTACTAACGTGTATCACAAATCCGAAAATTACAAAATCTGTGTAGTCATTACACGGACGTATGTACATAGTAAATCTGAAATTTCGAGATTTAACAGTTTTCAATTTACTTTTAAAAGCCCAAGTAAAATAATCAGTTTTTTCCGATACGACGGAAATGGGATGAGCTATCGAAAAAATGGTAAGCTCGTGCTGCTTATGGTACATATGTACAGGTGCCACTAAAGTCACCGATCTGAAACATTCACGAAACACGCTGAACTTCGTCAAATTAGAAACAAAAAAATTTGATGCAGGGTAAAAAGAATCTATATCTATAGAATACCATAAATAAACTAACATTTATTTTAGTCTAATATATAACTAAAAACTAAAAAACTCAAGAATTGACTCCACAAAAGTCTACGTACTCTTGCTTGCTCGCCACTGTCTGGCGCCAACGTCTTGTAGAAGTAACGGGGATTTTGAAGCATGGTACAAATCGTCAAGAGTATACTACTTGGTGTACATTACTTGGATTGGACGAAATTGGCCAACTTCTTCGTAAATATGCCCCGATAAGAGTTAACTCTAGAAAAAGTGGGCGGATCTTGCAGCTCCACAGAACAGAGCAAAAATCGTATGCAGAGATGGCCAAAAAGTGTCCAGATCAAGTCTGACATCCAAGCAGTAATTGGCCGTTTTAAATACGAGAGGTGCATCAAAAATAGTACTAAATCTGGCCGATGATCTGCACCCTCAGATCGCGACAAGTAGAAATCTGACTCTATACCAAGTTTCCCAGCACTGATTTTCAAATTTTTTTTGAGGATGTCAATGTACATTTATTGGTCCATCACGCCATCAAAAACTCCAAGCTCCAGCGCCCGATGCAGCTATGCAACACCAAACCATAAGGCGACCGCCGCCGTGCTTTACCGTCTTTTTTGTGTTTTTCGGATATAGTAGTAGTATACATCTTGACGATATTGTACACATGCTCAAAAATCCCCGTTACTCTAACAAGAACGTTGGCGCCAGACAGTGGCGAGCAAGCAAGAGTACGTAGACTTTTGTGGAGTCAAATCTTGAGTATTTTTAGTTTTTTAGTTATAATATTAGACTAAAATAAAATGTTAGTATTATTTAAATGGTATCTATAGATAATAGATACTTTTTAACCCTGCATCAAAATTTTTTTTGTTTCATAAAAATTTGACGAAGTTACAGCGTGTTTCGTGAAAATGTTTCAAGAGTACGGTGACTTTAGTGGCACACTGTATGTATTTAATAGTGTGAGGATCTACATATATTGGTATGCATGTTAAATATATTTAAATATTTGCTAAGTGTGATATGCGTGCATATACATATGTACATGTATGCATGTATGTAAAGCTGCAACGGGGATATTGCTATGTTGGTATTTCACAACAATACGAAATTTGCATTATATTTATTGTTGTTCATCTCTAGCATTTTCGTAGTTCGGGAAGAACAGTTAGAGCGCATCGACAAGATTCTTGTCGCCGAGTGTGGTTCGGTGCGAAGTACAGAGACAGACAACGAGAGCTGGCTCGAGTTAGTTAAATTTTGAGTGGCGAAGCCTGCGCACCGAAACACATTGCGCTTTACAAGAAAAATGAATGAAGAGCGTTCTTAAATATCAGAAGTGGGATCGGCCCCACCTCCTGCATTCTCAGACGATCAAATCCTAGAGATGCAAAATCAAAACTTGCTGGAGCTTGTAAAAACCATGCAAGAGTCAACACGCCACATTGCCAAACAATTTTTATGATAATTCAACCTTGATGACGATTCTGGACCTGAGACCTAACACCAAGAAGAGGAGTATGTCAACAATAGTGTGTCATTTCTGTGAGAAGCCGGGACATCACATTGCAAAGTGTAGAAACAAAATGCGACATCAGGCCGACGTGAGACCTCAGCGAGATAAGCCGTTTGTTACGTGTTTCAAGTGCTGCCAGCCGGGACACTTTGCAAATAAATGCTCGAAAAACGAAGCCACTAACAAACAGGGAGTGTTCCAAGAAAAGACTGTGAACTCCCCCCCGGCCCCACTTTTTTCCCCCTCAACTTAAAAAAAAAACACCAAGGTATCTAAAAAACGCATTAATAAAATTTTTATTTAAAAGTATCCGAACCCGTATATCTAGCACCTTACAGAATTTAAGCCAGGTTACTATAAACGAGAACGCAATTAAAATATTGTTTCATGTCGTGCAAGATAACCAGGGACTTAATGTCATTATATCTCCAAACAAATTTGAAATTGTAAAAGCCAGTTCACCTTACCAATCTTGATACTGAAACTGATAAAAAATAAGTTAATAAAATTACTTACGAATTATTCCACTGCACTTATTAAAGGGACACCATCTACACGTGTTAGTACAGGTGAAATGAAAATTCGATTGATTGACTCTAGCAAAACTGTACAACGCCGGCCCTATAGACTTAGCTCTGAAGAAAGAGATATTGTTAGAGAAAAGTTGAGTGAGTAGCTGAAATGTAATATTATTCAAGTCCAATGCAAGTCCAATGCTGCTTGTCAAAAAGAACAAGTAAGAGTGCTCTAGTCGAGACTGCTCGATACCCTGAACCCTGCGAAGATGCGATATTCAAATAATTTTACGCTTCTTTTATAAATACATATATACAAACAAAACATACTCACACATGCACACGCACGCACAAGCACTGTTTCTGCTATTGCGCAGTTTACGCAGCGACTGCGCGCGGGCAGCGCTTGGGCTGCACTATGGGCTATATTTTGGAAACTTATTTGTTGAATAGGTTTGCTTCTAGATGGACTTTCGTAATCAAACTTTTACAGCGTAATAATGACATTCATATGTATGTATTTGCCAAAGCACAAGTCTATAGTATTTGAAATACGTTTTTTTTTTAATTTTGGGGTGAAGGGGGCGTGGTATCCAAAATCCAAAATATACAAAAGGCTTGTATTAAAAACACGGATATACACGGAAAATCTGAAATCTATAGCTAAAACGGTATTCAAGTTACGCTTGAAAAACAAAGTAAAATTATCGATTTTCATCGATTATAAGGAAATGGGATGAGTTGTCGAAAAAAAATTATAAACTCGTACTGCGTAGGGTATACACGAGTATACATTTCAAATTTCAGATCTCTAGCTTTTGTGGTTTACGAGATCGCTGCGTTCACACGGACGGACGGACGGACAGACGGACATGGCTATATCGACTCAGTTTGTCGAGCTGATCAAGAATATATATATTTTATGGGGTCTGCCACTCCTTCTGCCTGTTACATACATTTTCACAAAAACATTATACCCTGATTTCCCATTTTCAATGGGTTCAGGGTATAAAAATGGGACAGATCGCTTTTGTGTCGATTACAGAGAGCATTATTAAGGCCATAAAGACTTCAATTTCCTCAATCGGTGTACCAACGCATATTATAGCTGACCAGGGTAGATGTTGTTCAAGCTCATAGTTCTCAGAATTTTGTTGTTCAAATAACATAAAACTTAATTTAATTGCGGCTGGGGCTAGTCGTGCAAATGAACCAAGCTCTCGTGAGTTGCTAATAGAGAAGGAGAGAGGAAGAAAAAAGTCTAGATGACACTGACAGTAATCCCTCTAAGAGAGACGATGTGAAAGCCGCCAGGTACTACGATGAGTTAACCGTCTAAGAGTACGACGATGAGTTATCCGTCTACAAGAGACAATGTGGTAGCCGTCAGGTGTGACGATGAGATTGAAATAAAAGCGAGAATGGTATTCTAGCGGAAGAACAACTATTGGTATAAATAATGGACCAGTGAGACGATGGTGTTATCCGTCCAAGTGAGACGATGATTGAAAAAGTGAATTAAGTTCGAAATTGTAGTCAAAAAAAATGAAAAATTGAGATATTTACAACAGATTATATAATTATTGTAATAAGCATAAGTGAAATATTGAATTGAATTGTGATTATGTTAAAATCAAGAATGAATGTTGAAAGTTTTTATAAAAGAATAGTGGAACTGACTTTGCCACAACAGAGAATCAGTCTTAAGGCACTGCTTAGAAAGGCACAAAGTGGGAGTGGACAGAGGAGCGTCAGAGGGCATTTGAAACAGTCAAAGCCAAACTCACAGAGTCGCCCGATTTTGCAAAGCCTTTTTGTCTGCAAACAGATGCAAGCAAATATGGGCTTGGAGCAATCTTGTCGCAGACCGCTAAGGATGGAGAACGCTTCATATCATATGCCGAAAAGTCATTGAATAGTGCGGAGCGGAACTCTAGCGACGGAGAAGGAGTGTCTGGGCATCCGGAAGCTGAGGCCATATTTCGGCACATGGCACTAAAGTGGGTCAGGGAGGATTGCCAGATGGGCACTGGAGCTGCAACAATAAGACTTCGAGTCTCCTGTCGTGGCTGACCATTTTCGAGCTTCCATGGTCTTCCATGGTCTAAGATCAGGGAACACCATGCTACTGGTGCTCTCCAAAAAGCTTACCGCGAACGGATGAGGCACGATTTTTTGCACCAAAAGTGCTTATTACGAATAATGGCCCGCAATACACTAGCCGAGCGCTCAGAACTTTCTTGTACTAACATGGTGTGCATCATCACATAATAGCATCATACACTCCACAAGAAAGTCCCACCGCAGGAGCGAATAAAACAGTGAAGACCATGATAGCGCCATTTGCTGAAAACGATCAGAGATGCTCGTATGAGGTATTGCCAGAGTTAACACTGACAATCAACAGCAGCGTATCGGCCTCCCGGGATACACGGTAGCCTTAATAACGCAAGGCAAGAGTCAATGCTGGCCAAATCGCTGTTCACCGCACAAACGTTTGAAATAGACCAGGAATCACATAGCCTGGTGGACAGGGCTACAAAAATGGCCAAGGTTTTACAAATAGTCCGACGGAGTTTGGATGCTTAGGATCAGGCATGGCACTAGAACTTAAGGCGGCGGAAGTGGAAGCCGCCCATAGGCGGCAAGGTGTGGACACGCCACTTGTCAAACGCCGTGGTTGGATTCGCAGCAAAATTGGTCCCAAAATACAGTGGACCATATACGGTGGTCAGTTTCATCTCTCCGATTATTTGCCGGATCAGCTTGCAGACATATAAACGGATAACGGCGGCTCATGTAGCGAATCTCAAGCCATATCGAGAAGAGGCGGGTGTTTTAACCCAGTTTATAAGTCATTTTATAAAAAAAAATGGTGTAAATACACATAGCTATGTGTATGGCTACCTAAACAATAATATAAATATAAAATTTTTTATAAAAAAACTAGCGTAGAAAATCTTGAGTAAATACTCAACAAAAACAGCCAAACCGTTGGAGAAATGCGCGCACGTTTGAAGATTGCGCTCGCAAATTGCTCAACCGAATCCCTTGCTAAGCAACAAAAGCACAGCCCACTCGTATAGCCGGAGTGCGCTAAACGTCTATTACTATGTTCTGTGCACAGGTGTGCTTATCGGAAGCGAATCCCTGCGTATATCAGAAGTACCTCAGGGCATAAACTCTTTTTTAATACAATTAATTGTAACATAAACAAGTAAGAAAACTCTAGTCGGGGATGCCCGAGTAGGAGATCCCCTGAACCCCGTTCGATCTGCGTTTTTAAATATTATATATACCGTATCTTGTAACTATCACAACCTTTTAGAAAATTTAATTAAATTGCCAATCTTGCACTTTCACAATCAAATAGCATCACCTCTACCGACACCGCCATTGCGTGTGTGAAAAAGAAAACAATCAAAAAAGCTTTGACATCTGCGGGATTTGAGCCTGGGTCTGCACTGCGACACGCATCCCGCTTCTATTATTACCGCCACTTCACTGCTTGAACAATTACTTGCAAATCCGAAACTAAAGTGGCAGCTAAGAATTCTAACAAAATTCAATCAGTGTCATTTACAAATGTTGTGATTCTTAGAACAGACAAGAATGCACGCGTCTGAATGTCTCAATGTATGTATGTATGTACTATGTATGTGTGCACATGTTTAGGAAAAATGCATCACTGCTTGCGCTGCTGGTCGCAATTGTTCCAATTGATCAAACGTTTTGTTTAATAACTTCTGAGATATTTAATGGATTTCATTGAAATCGGCATACGATCTGCATATTATATTGAAGATTTCTCAATTGACTAAAATCGCAAACTCATTCACATATTGGCTATATTTGCAAGTAACCTTCAATTTGAAAAATTTGGTACAATTTGGAGCCGGTATCCAAAATTCAAAATTGTATAAAATATAAATGAAACTAAATACAAAATTTGGGCTTTTTAACTCCAAAGATGTACGAGGTAGAATTTAAAAACTTAGTTTCGATAAGGCTTTTAATCGATAACATTAAAACGGGAATAGTTATAGTTATAGTTAGACCTACAAAAAAGTCTCTAGCTCTTATATGTTGCGAGATCGACGTGTTCACACATACGGACAGACGGACAGACGTACATGGCTATATCGACTCAGCTCGTCACCCTGATCAAGAATATATATACTTTATGGTCTGTCATGCCTCCTTCTGCCTGTTACATACATTTGACATTTTAACAAAACCTGATTTCCCATTTTCAATGGGTATAACAGGGTATAACAACCACAAAAAAATAACTAACTCAAATACCAAATCTATATGACTTATTACTGTCGCATTTGCCTACATGTAAAAATTTGTTGGTACGAATAATCAATCGGCTTAATCTGGCCCATCGTGAACTCTGGATAAACTGAAGGTTCGTTACAGTTCAAATAAACTCCATCAGAATACATCATAAGCAGATAACGATGTCATCGAATAAAGTTATTAAGAAATACATGTTACCAAGAATTAAGCTGTTATGAAATTACATGTGCTTGAAAATATAATTGACCATTAATAATTAGCCACTACCACGTTCTTATTAAATATCTTAACTAACTTTAGACTTATCAGTGACCTTAAAAGGCACCACAGATTAGGTACATGTGAATTGATTTATTAGTATAGCGTACCAACACTCCCAGATTGGCAGACAACAAAATTTGCTTTGACACACACATTATTCACTGCGAAAGACTGGATAAGTGATCATTATTTACTACTCCCGGGAAACTTAACTGGCTAAATAAATGGACTTAAGCCAATTTGTGATTACAGTTCTACAATGACAAAGTTCTGTCCTTTGTTCACTGCGCATACACAGAGCCCAGAGCCTATAATCTCTGAAGTTGAAGTGAGTCTGCAAAATAATGCAGGCCACAAATTTGAATGAATCAGATTATTTACCGAAAATATTCTGCATTCTATAGAAAAGAAATAGATCATATATAGAAATATTTCTTAACACTTTTATTTTTGATTGACGTATGATGTACACCTTAATACTTGATTCACAAGGTTTACCTGTGTAATTATTATTCTTAAGGGTTATTATTTTAAGCGTTCTACGAATAGTAGCGTAAGTAGAATTATTGAAATATTTCTTTTGAGTTCCAGATGGTACCATTCTTCATTCTATTGAATTACAATTTAAACAATTTATTTTTTGGCTGTCACCAGTTTAACTATATTAAATACACATTTTCTAATATACATATATTGTTTTTAGTTGCGGTTTTAACTCTGGGGGTATCACTGGTGCTGGCTCAAGCTTTCGGGCAACTAAACGCTTAAACCGACCACTGAATTGTTTGCGGAATCCTCTGAAGCCTATTTTTTCGGTAGCCACCAACATCTCCTGAAATTATAATAAAATAGGCTAATTAATATATAAAAAATACTACTTTATTATATCTAAATATCTAATATCTAATCTAAATATACAACAATTTGTTATAACTGACCGAGTGAAAAAAAAGTTAGTAATTGGGGGTCTTCTGCAATTGTACAGCTAGTCAATATTTGGAAATTGGGTTTCTGTTATCTTCTAAATTATCACTTCGATTTATAAATAATATGATCCACCCAATATGGTGTGATAAATCGAACCACACTAAATCTCCCTACAATATTTATATAAAAATTTAATAAAGATGGTGAGCTCCATTACAATATAATAAATTTCTAGAACGTTAATTCAATTTACGTATACACAAAATAGTAGTTTTTTTTGCTTTGAATCTATTATAAACATTTACTCGCATTAAATATCCATACCTTCATATATATTACAATATAAATATTTTACTTTTGGAATATCTCGCCCACTCCATTTGAACGTAGTATGATCTAAATAATATTCCAAATATAAAAAAAACTATAGTTTCCAGATCGCGTCTTTCGGGGAAATAATGAATTTATTGTATTCAGTCGCATATGCCTGTTGAATGATATGAATATACACTTGCTCGCATAAGTCTGCGTACACCAGGAAAAATTTTTTTTTTTTTATGTTCAGTTGCCTCCAGAATTTAATACAAGGCACTTATTGGATTGATTCTTTTTTTATAATATAGTTCACTTATTTATCTACTTATCCATGTACTGGTTTTATTCAAAATAACAAAGTTTTAATATAAAAAAAATGTTAACAAAAAACTTAACCGAAAAATGAGGTCGCAAAAGTCTGCGTACACTTCAATTCTACTACACATTTTGAAGGAAATCATTAGATTTTAATATTTTGTTGGATAACCATTTCGCTTTAAAACCTCTGCTAGACGTCGAGACATTGAATCAACTAGTTTCCGCGTGTCTGCGGCCGTTATTTTGCCCCATTCCTCCATGATGACTTCCTTTAGCATATTTTTCGAGCTTATGGAATGCTGCCGAATCCTACGCTCGAGTAAGTCCCATAGATGCTCAATAGGATTCAGGTCTGGAGACTGGGGAGGCGATCTAAGCTGATTTTTTACATTATAAAGCAGCCACAGCTTTACATTGTGGGCTGTGTGCTTCGGATCGTTGTCCTGTTGAAAGCAAAAGTCATCCTCAATCTGCAATTTTTGGGCACTTTGGTGTAAATTTTCATTTCGGATCTTGATATAGTCCTTGTGGTCCATTGTCGACTCTATAAATGTCAGATTACCAACTGCATTGGCCGCCATACAGCCCCATACCATGATGCCACCCCCTCCATGTTTAACGGTCGGAATTAAATTTTCTTTTTCCAAAGCTGTTCCGCTTTTTCTCCATACCAGCTTCTTTCCTTTTATGCCAAATATGCAGAACTTACTCTCATCTGAAAAAATTACCTTGTTCCAGAAGCTAGGAGGCTTGCAAACGTGATCATTTGCGAAATCCATACGCTTTTTCCTGTTGACCTCTGATATGTGTGGCTTCCGACGAGCAACACGACCATGATACCCGGCCTTTTTCCAGACGCGACGAACGGTATCATCGGAAACAGTTTTAGTGAATCGTTCTTCAACTTCAAGGCGTCCTTGGTGAGCGGTTATTCTCGGATTTGGAGGCACCAGTTGGACAATACGTTTTTTTTCCCGATCTGTCAACAACGATGGTCGTCCAGATCGGGGCTTTGACAATATAGAGCCCGATGACACATAATTGTCATAAACCCTTTGGCACGAAGAATGTGTCTGCCTACCAATTGTCCAATTTCTCGGTAGGATTTGCCCTCCAACCGATATTTTAAGATAAGATTTCGAACTTCTGCACGGATTTCCTTTCCCTTAGTCTCCATGATACACCACGCGAGCAATTTTTTCATAGTAATTGAAAATTTCTCAGAATAACGTAAAAGAATAAAGGAGAGTGAAAAAATGTGAAAAAAATCTAACGGTTATCGCGAATTTCGTCATTGTACGCAGAGGAATTGAAGTGTACGCAGACTTTTGCGGCCTCATTTTTCGGTTTAGTTTTTTGTTAACATTTTTTATATTAAAACTTTGTTATTTTGAATAAAACCAGTACATGGATAAGTAGATAAATAAGTGAACTATATTATAAAAAAAGAATCAATCCAATAAGTGCCTTGTATTAAATTCTGGAGGCAACTGAACATAAAAAAAATTTTTTTTTCCAGGTATACGCAGACTTATGCGAGCAAGTGTACATATGTATCTAATATTTAAAAATACTCTCAACTCTTGAGATTGAAGACTTAGAGAGATACCTGTAAGTGAATCCTATTAATACAACCAAGAGTTAAAATTGGCTCATTAAGATGATTTTCCGTTCTTATTTATATATATTTCCATGTACTTAAGTAATATATCAAAATATATTGTATGTAGATATATTGAAATAATGTAGATATATTGAAATATATGTAGATATATTGAATATATTGTTAATATATTGAAATATATTGTTAATATATTGAAATATATTGTTAATATATTGAAATATATTTAATATATTGAAATATATTTTTAATATATTGAAATATATATATTGTGCAGATAAAAAACATACCGGGTTTATATGATAGATATGAGGTGCTGGGGCTTTTGGAGGAAACGTCCACTCTGGATTATCCGTTACATTTGCGTGTTCAACAACTTCAGCAGTGACGCCACTAGTTCGTAGGAACGTTACATGTTGGTTGTCTTTGATAAAAGTGTTACAAGTTTTATTGGCCTGTGTTTCAGAGTTTTCATAATTGTTTGAAGTCTGAAACTCATCTCCATTGTCCTGATGCTCCTTGACTTCACTATTTGTGTATTCACTACGGGACTCGTCGCGTTTGCGTAATTTACTTCGAACTAGTCGCATTGTGAGTGTCCCAGTGTGACCTTTTACCATTTCAGAATCAGGTTGTTGTATAATTAAACTAACCTCTGTAACAGGAACCCTGCTATAGGCAATTATATAATTTTAATGTGGAATTGCGTTTGAATTCCGTAGTATAATCCACAATAAAATGTTCAAAAAACATAGACTGGCGATTTGTCAAATAGCCAAAAGTATACTGACAGCTACAAAATGCCACCATACAAAATTCTGTTTGACTAGAATTAATATTGATTTTCTAAACGTTGGCTGAAATGTTTGGGTGGTTTATGCTGCAGGTTTGCGTTGGTTCTGTAGCTAGCTATACTGCTATTGATATGGTTACTTTATTTATGTTCCCGTCTTATATTTTTTATGGTTGCTACAGCCTTTCGGCTGTAATAATTGCTAACTGTACGCTACGAGATAGTACATTTGGCTTAACAATTTTGTTCTGCCTATTTTATATTTTAGAACAAGCAGTTCACCATACAATTATTGTTTTGAAGATAACTTTCACAATCTTTAGTCACAACTTTTTGATTGCTGGCATTTCCTTAACTGATATACATATGTATGTATGTATGTATGTATAAATGTAGTTATGATATTCAACTATGATATTGTAGTCACTCTGAACATGAGGTGCAAAATAATTGACTTCACTTTAGTTTACACAGAATGTATCTGAATACAAGTATAATAATAATCGTCACGTATTCTTCATGCTAGACAATGCACCAATACTATATAAAATACGTGGGTATTCTCTATTTTCTCATTTACTCGCTCTTATACTACGCCAGACCCAGCGGGAATACACGATTATGGACATATGTGCATATGTACGTGTGTACATTGTACATCAGTTTTCCGAAACTCAGATATTAGATACATATATTCTCGGTGGAATCGTCGCACAAATAAATTTTCTTTTGTTTTGTTTAAACGTTTGGGCAATCAAAAGGAAATATCATAAATTTACTTAAGTTTGCAATATAAGCAGTTTTCCCAATTACGTAGTAAGGCATAAAGCACCACTTAAATCACCTAGTTCTTTCTTACTGTGATACTCTACACACACACACAAAATCTTTCTCTCTCGCTAAACGAAACAACGAGATGACGTCACGTTTGTATGAACAATTTTATGTCTTTATAGGGTTGCCTACATTCTCACATGAGTCGATTTTACAGCACTGTTTTAGACTTAAAGATCATATGAACATTTACAATTTTGTTATTTTTTGATGAGTTTCGAATAATCTTTAATATTACATTTTGTGTTTTTATGCCACGAATCCATTGAAAATAACAAATCAGGGTATAATGATTTTGTTAAAATGTAAAATGTATGTAACAGGCAGTCGTCAGACCCCATAAAGTATACACATACAAATATTTTTAATTAGGACGACGAGCTAAGTCGATTTAGCCTTTTCCGTGTTTCCGTGTGCGCATCTGTCCGTATGTACCAAAGCGTCGATCTGAGAACCTATAAGTATATATCTGTAGGTATATATCTAAGTCCCCCTATAGCATGCGCAGATTTTAATCGATATACATACATATGTATGTATATTACTGTTTCTATATAATCGATTAAAGACTCAAAATTTTGCATTTACTTTTATGTTTAAAATCCTCACTGCGTTATGGGCTTTGGCTCTAAATAAATGATCCATCCATGTGTTGTTAAGGTACTAAATTATAATGTACAGATTCTACACTTAATATATAAAAAAAAATTGTATATGTATTTAATACAAGTTTGATTTTTATTATACCCTGAACCCATTGAAAATGGGAAATCAGGGTATAATGTTTTTGTGAAAATGTATGTAACAGGCAGAAGGAGACATGGCAGACCCCATAAAGTATATATATTCTTGATCAGCTCGACAAACTGAGTCGATATAGCCATGTCCGTCCGTCCGTCCGTCCGTGTGAACGCAGCGATCTCGCAAACCACAAACGCTAGAGATCTGAAATTTGAAATGTATACTCGTGTATATCCTACGCAGTACGAGTTTATCATTTTTTTTCGATAACTCATCCTATTTCCTTATTATCGATAAGAATCGATAACTTTTCTTCGTTTTTGAATACCGTAATAGCTATATATTTCAGATTTACTGTGTATATCCGTGTAATGAATACAGACATTTCGTAATTTTTGGATTTTGGATACCACGCCCCCTTCCCCCCAAAAATTGAAAAAAACGTATTTCAAATACTAGAGACTTGTGCTTTAGCAAATACATACATATGAATGTCATTATTACGCTGTAAAAGTTTGATTACAAAAGTCCATCTAGAAGCAAACCTATTCAACAAATAAGTTTCCAAAATATAGCCCATAGTGCAGCCCAAACGCTGCCCGCGCGCAGTCGCTGCGTAAACTGCGCAGTAGCAGAGAAAGTGCTTGTGCGTGCGTGTGCATGTGTGTGTGTGTGCATGTGTGTGTGTGTGTATGTGTTGTTTGTGTATATGTATGTGTATATGTAGAAGCGTAAAATGATTTGCATGTCGCATCTTCGCAGGGTTCAGGGTATCTCATAGTCAAGCAGTCTCGACTAGAGCACTCTTACTTGTTATATTTTGGATAACGGCTCCAAATATAACAAAATTCCTTAAATTGAAGTGCAGCTGTTCATATAGCCTACATTCGAAAATATTGCATTTTTACTCAATTGATAAATGTTCAATAAATATGTACATTTTATTTTTATACATTTTGTATATATTTTTATTTTATACATAATTTCTTATAGCTTAAGCTAGCCCTATGACCTAATAGTGCTGAATCTGTCGCGAAGCATTGCCCGCAACATTGTTGCTGACTGAAGCTTGAGTTCCTGATGCCGTTTCGGAATATCCGCTGAACTTTCAATATTAATATTAATATTATTTAAGCGGAGGACGTCCTCGGACTTCTTATTATATGTCTCTTCATACGTCCCCTTTTTTTTGGCCATTGTATCTTAGGTTTTCCATAGTTAAGTTCTGTAAGTGTGACAATCTCGTTATTATATATTAGTATATATATATTATTAGTATATATATTCTTGACCAGAACGACGAGCTGAGCCGATATAGCCATGCCCACCTGTTCGTCCGTCCGTATGTCCCTCGGTATCTGATCTGAAATTTTAAATGTATACTCGTGTATTCCATACGCAGAGTTCATAATTTTTATACCCTGAACCCATTGAAAATGGGAAATCAGGGTATAATGAATTTGTGAAAATGTATGTAACAGGCAGAAGGAGACATGGCAGACGCCATAAAGTATATATATTCTTGATCAGCTCGACAAACTGAGTCGATATAGCCATGTCCGTCTGTCCGTCCGTCCGTCCGTCCGTGTGAACGCAGTGATCTCGCAAACCACAAAAGCTAGAGATCTGAAATTTGAAATGTATACTCGTGTATATCCTACGCAGTACGAGTTTATCATTTTTTTTCGATAACTCATCCCATTTCCTTATTATCGATAAAAACCGATAACTTTTCTTCGTTTTTGAATACCGTTATAGCTATAGATTTCAGATTTACTGTGTGTATCCGTGTAATGAATACAAACATTTTGCAATTTTTGGATACCACGCCCCCTTCTCCCCAAATTTGAAAAAAATGTATATCAAATACTAGAGACTTGTGCTTTAGCAAATACATACATATGAATGTCATTATTACGCTGTAAAAGTTTGATTACGAAAGTTCATCTAGAAGCAAACCTATTCAACAAATAAGTTTCCAAAATATAGCCCATACTGCACCCCAAACGCTGCCCGCGCGTAGTCGCTGCGTAAACTGCGTGCGTGTGCATGTGTGTGTGTGTGTATGTGTTGTTTGTGTATATGTACTATATATAAAAGAAGCGTAAAATGATTTGAATATCGCATCTTCGCAGGGTTCAGAGTATCTCTTAGTCGAGCAGTCTAGACTAGAGCACTCTTACTTGTTTTAGATAACTTATCCAATTTCCTTATTATCGATCAAAATCCATAATTTTGCTTCGTTTTTTAGGTGTATCTTAAGTACCGTTAGAGCTAGATATTTCATATTTACTATGTAGATTCAAGTTATGACTACAGAGATTTTATAATTATGGATTTTGGATACTTGCTTCTTGCTTGTTGAGTATACATCGATATGTAACATCTCGCCTAAGTATTAGGTAATAGGTGTTTCTCATAATACTTGTTACTGTAGGTGGCGGTCGTATTTTGTCTTTAGCTAATGCTAATATTGGCAGTTCACAGTAATTTTCATTTATTGCGTCCTTTTTGACGACATTGCATATTTTCTGAACTAGCGTATAATTGCTCAAGAAATGTTTGAGGTGTCGAATTTTTTCAAAAACAAAATACTTGTACGATCGGAAGTAGCATTATTTTCTTGTATTATGCCCTGAACCCACTAAAAATGGGAAATCAGAATGTAATGGTTTTGTTAAAATGTCAAATGTAAGTAAATATTGATATTGAGAAACTTAGTCAATATAGCCATGTCCGTCCGTCCGTCCGTGTGAACGCGTCGAACTCAGAACCTATCAGAGCTAGAGACTTGCATTTTTTTTGTATAGCACGCGCAGATCGAGTTTGTTTAAAAAAATCGATAACTGTTCTAGTTTTAATGTTATCGATTAAAAACTATCAAAATTCAGTTATTAAATTATATCTCGTACGTCTTTGCAGTTAGAGTACCCAAACTTTGTATTTAGTTTAATGTATATTTTATAAAATTTTAGTTTTCTGTATATACTGAATGCCACGCCCACTTCGCCTCAAATTTTCAAAAAACGTATTTCAAATACTAGGAACTTGTGCTTTGGCAAATACACACAGATGAATGACATAATCACGCTTTTAATCTTTGATTGAAAAAGGCCAGCTACAAGTAAGAAAATTCTAGTCGGTGGTGCCCGATTAGGAGATCCCCTGAACCTCGTCCGATCTGCGTTTTAAAATATACTCAATTATGTATTTTTTAAAGCACATAAAATTGAAGCTTGAAAAAATACTCTACAAACAAATTTTTTTTTTGTTTTTAGCTGGTATTCAAAATATTACAAAAATCAAAGTTTTATAAATCATCTATGAATCTAAATCCAAAATTTGGAGACACTAGTTTTAAAGATGTACGAGATATAATTTTATAACATGACTTCGATAAGGTTTTTAATCGATAAAAATAAAACAGGAATAGTTATCGATTTTTTAAAACAAACTTAAGCTGCGAGTGCTATACAGGTACCCACAAGTCTCTAGCTCTTATAGGTTCTGAGATCGACTCGCTCATACATACGAAGAGACGGACAGTCGGACAGACGGACAAGGCTAAATCGACTCAGTTCGTCACCCTGATCAAGAATATACACACTTTATTGGGTCTGCCACACCTCCTTCTGCCTGTTACATACATTTGACATTTCAACATAACCATTATACCTTGATTTCCCATTTTTAATGGGTTCAGTCGCTGCGTAAACAGCGCAGTTAGCAAAGCGCGTGCTTATGCGTGCGTATTTGTATGTACATTTGTTGCTTGTATATATGTGTATATATGTATGTACATGTAAAAGAATCATAGAATGTTTGGAATATAGGCTCTTCGCAGGGTTCAGGTTCTCCTAGTCGAGCAGTCTCGATCAGAGCACTCTTACTTGTTATTATTTAGTTTCGAAAGCGATTGGTTGGCTTGTTCGATGTTGCTATAGTGTAGGTAAACGATACCTCACTGTGTACTGGTGAATTGCGTCCTGTGCATCGTCCTCTAAGGCATGGATGTTATGTCGACATAGTTTTCTTTTCCAGGCTTGTTATAAGTGTTTGGGGTATACTCGTCAATGAAAACTTTACAACGCCTAACCTGAAACCGCCATCGTCAGAGGCTGGTAATTTGTAAAAATGTTTTAATTTGTTTACCCTGGACTAATAAAAAATGTGATTTCAATGCTACGCCTCCTTCCGCCTGTTTCAAACATTTTACCTTTTCACATAACCATGATACTCTTTCCATTTTATAAATGTACAAATGCTTAAATTGTTTAGTGTAGACGTGTATGTGTACCAAAGACCACGATTTTACTATTTTTATTATTTTTTATACTCATTCATGAAAGCGAAATGAGTATATTGATTTTGTGCATGTCCGTCTTGCTGTCTATCGGTATGAACGCAAACTATTTCGCAGCTATTGAAGACTAGAGGCGGTCTTTATTGGATCTTCACAGTAACCCACTTGCCAAATTTAAGCATTCTAGCTCTAAAATTGTAACAGATACAGTGTTACTCTATTTACCACGCCCTCAGTGGGCGTAGATATATTCACCATCTTTTTGATCTTGGGTTGTCAACGCGAGTATATATTCCAAATTTCAAGTCTATCGCTTCAGCTAACAGGGTTTCTGACATACCGGAAAATGAGATTTGCCGCTCGTTAAAGTCTTGACACTTTATAATTCGAGGGTTTACACGAGTATACTTTCAAAATTTCAAGTCTCTAGCTTCAATAGCGGCGAAATGGTTTGTGTTCATACGGACAGACGGACAGCAAGACGGATATTTCACAAAACCAATGTATTAATTCACCTCGTGAATGAGTATAAGGAAGAAGCTTATCCTTGCAGGTCTGGTAAAAATAAAATAATCATATATTTAAAAGTTTTCGCAATATTCAGTATTATGTCAGATATTTAAGTTTTCAATCTCATTGGGTGCTAGTCACTTCGTGTTAATATTTGCATATAAAAAATTTAGTTGCACGCGCTTGAATGAGATGATTTTCTACCAAACGGACTTTTTTTTTAGAGATGTGACCCTAATGATTGTCTTCATATACCTATAAGTTAACTTCCGAGATGGATTTCATGGCTATTTTTCCACTCCAATCGTAAAAAGTAGACTATACATTTAGCGGTGACAATGCAGACTTTGCTAGCAGAGGTGATACATCCCAATGAATAGCGAACTGTTGTATCGTGGGGCTACGTGACTACGAGCTACGATCGACTATAAGCAAATAAATATGCTTTACCCGTCTGAATTGATGGCCAGAGTATATTTGCATTTACAATTGGGAGTTCTCTGTCAATAAATAACAGATTTGGAATCGATGGAATTTGTTATTACAAGCAATCTGGGCTTCGCCTGAAAGACTTCAAAAAGGCTGGATTATGCTTGAATGGCGGGCATCAGTATCGGAAATGGAGCACAAGCAGCTTCCGAGTCTGTAGGGTCAAGCATAACACTCGTGTTTATCCTATTCCACCTTCAGTTCCATTTATCATCCACTCCTAGCCAAGGATCTGAAAGGCAATGTTTGATTCCTGGCTACCGCAGCGGTTCTGGTTAAAAATCGATTTGCCACATTTGATCCTTGGCGAGCACTTTTAGCTTCGGCTCCCAAAAATATCTTATTACAGCCAGATTTGGCAATCAATTACAACTCAAAAGGGCAAAGTCATCTTCAGCTGTCTCTGGCTTAGGAAACTGTAATTTTGACGCTCATGCGTCAGAGTATGCCGTGGTAGATAGCCAAGTTATGATGTGATTACAAGCAATTAGAGTATACCAACAAAAGTAACTTTGGCTGATCCAATGTTCCATTGGCCAGAGAAAAATATATTCGCTTAACGGAACCAGCATTTTTAAAGAGTTGCTCTGTGTGGGTCACATGAAGTTGACATCTGTAGTGCCACTGTTACAAAAGAGTCGTCTTGGTTGGGTTGTATCGGGAGACAGAGGTCGAACGACTGGTAACTTCGAGGGTGCCTTCAGAGTAGGATACAGAGTCCGCTGTTGACATCCAATTGGACAGGCTCATTCGGCGTTTAAGAAATCCCCTGAACACCGTCCGATCTGCGTTTTAAAATATATTCCGTATCTTGTATCTATCACAAACTTATACAAAACTTAATTAAATTACCAATCTTGCACTATAAACATATAGTAGTATGTTTGTCAAAAAAAGTAGTTTTTCTTTTAAGAATAATAGTAATAATAATTTAATAATAGAAAAAAAAGAAGAAAAAAATGAAGAAAATCCGACATCACCGATCCTGGAGTCGAACCAACATCTACTTATCAAAACACATTACCTCTACAGACACCGCCATCGCGTGTGTGAAATTAAAAACAATCTAACAAATTTTACCATCTGCGGGATTTGAACAGGAGTCTGCACGGCGAAGCGCGTCTATCATTACCGCCACTTCACTGATTGAACAATTACTTGCAAATCCGAAACTAAAGTGCCAGCTAAGAATTATAACAAAATTCAATCAGCGTGAATTACAAGTGTTGTAATTCTTAGAACAGACAAGATGATCGCGTTTGAATGTCTTCATGTATGTGTGCACTAGCATAGGAAAAATGAGTCACTGCTTACGCTGCTGGTCGCATATTGTTTGATCAAACGTTTTGTTTAATAGCTTCTGTGATACTTAATGAATTTAATTGAAATTTTCAGCGTACGATCTGCATATTATATTGCAAATTTGTCAATTGACTAAAGTTGCAAAATCATTCACATATTGACCATATTTACAAATAACCTTCAATTTAAAGAATTTGGTCAAATTTGTATCCGGTATCCAAAATATAACAAAAATCAAAATTGTATAAAATATTTTATTGAAATTTTCAGCATACGATCTTCATATTATATTGAATATTTCTCAATTGACTGTAATCGCAAACTAATTTACATATTGGCCATATTTACAAATACCTTCAATTTAAAGAATTTGGTCAACTTTGGATCCGATATTCAAAATATAACAAAAATCAAAATTTTACAGAATATAAATGAAACTAAATACGAAATTTGGAGACCCTAGCTCCAAAGATGTACGAGATAGAATTTAAAAACAGAAGTTCGATAATGTTTTTAATCGATAACATTAAAACGGGAATAGTTATCGAATTCTTGAAACAAAATCGATCTGCGCATGATTTACAGGCACTTACAAAAAAGTTCAAGTCTCTAGCTCTTATAGGTTCTGAGGTCGACGCGTTCACACATTCGGACGGACGGACGGACCGACATATATATATTGATAATTTTCGACTGAATGACAGGAACTGCCATCATAACTTCATTCAGTGAATAACCAGTTTGTGAACTTGCTGATCCATCAAACGCGAAGGTTATGCTGATATGCAGATCTGCCGTGTCCGATCTGCGTTTTTAGCTATACTACATAGTTTAGCCGTCATGCACCGCTTTTACCAACACCGCCACTTCACTGCTCAAACACTGAGTACCAAGTCCGAACCTAAAGTAGCACCTGATAATTAAAACAAAATGCAATCACAATTGCGATTCTTAAAATATATATAGAAGAATGTACGCGTTTGAATGTTTCAATATTTGTGTGCACATGGATAGGAAAATTACGTATGCTTGGCTCTGCTTGCCACGTGTTTTTGCCTATTGACCACACGTTTTGCTTAATACCTTCTGTGTTAATGTTCAGATATCAATTCAGCATATGATCTACATATTCTATTGAATATGTGTCAATTTAAAAAAATGCAAACTTTTCAATTTAAATAATTTGGTAAAATTTGGAGCCGGTATCAAAAACATAAAAAAAATCAAAATTGTATAAAATACACATGAAACAAAGTGGCGTCTCTGGCTCCAAAGATGTTCGAAATAGAATTTAACAACTGTATATTGATTTTGTATTTAATCGATCAAATTAAATCGGGAATAGCTATCGATTTTTTTAAACAAACTCGACTTGCACGTGCCATATACGGATCACCAAGAATTTCAGTTTCTATCTCCTATAGGTACTGAGACCTGAAATGCTTTCTGTTGAGGGATTCTTCTGAAGATGAGTTTGCAGAAGAGAAAGCTGAGGCTTATGCATTCTGCGATGCTAGCATCGAGAGGAGGCCGTGTCTACATTGTACCCAAAGGAAAAGATAATATTAGTAGGATCAGTAGAAGATAATAAGAATACAGTAGGTCTCGGGTGTTTCCTTTAAATACGCACAAGGTGCCGAAACTTTGACTATGTGGAGCAGAAATGCTAGAACGTCTAACAGATGAAGTAGCTGGCTTGGGTATTTTCAAAGAACATAAAAATTAGCCCGGACTATTTAATGTATTTTTTGAAAATCAGGTGCCGCTGTACAGAATTTTACGTGGTTAATGGAGTGGCACAATGTACATATAGTGCTAAGTCCCGCTGTTCACATAATCGCTTTGGTTCACCCATCCTTATTTCATTTATAAGCCAAGACCAGAATGAGCAAATTCAGGTAACAGATATATTTTCAATCCAGCGTATAAATGCTGTTCTTCTCGTGAAAAGCCCAATCCATGATGCATCTATGGGCTACAAGTATGCGCACTCCTTTGGTCGTCCATAGTTTATTTTTGCATACGTATCTAAGATACTGAATAATATCGAAGTTAATTTATAAAAATCATTTTCTTAGGAATTACTCTCACAGATAACCAGACCGGCACGCATATTCTTTTATACTTTGAACTAAAGGAAAAGCTCCTTCAGCTAGCAGTCTTGCCTCTCTACGGGTTAATGGTCGCCCCAAAAACACTACACTAAACTTTGATAGTCGCCAACCAACCCTACTATGTATGTACTACAGTCGAGTCGCGATAATTCGAAATGGCAAGGGGATCAGTTTTTTTTCGATTTACACAGAAATTCAAATTATCGAGATTTCTATCATATAGATATCCCCATCAAGGGGATAGAATTTTTTTCGATTTATCGCGATTTTCGATTTAGCGGGGTACAAATTATCGAGACTCGACTGTATTACCAAAACTTGCACATTAGGCCATAATCAGTGCAAGGTTTAGTTCCATCCCAATATTAGTCAATTAGTGGTAGGAAAACTGTGACCAGCGGGACTTAAAAATGAGTGACAAAGCCTCGAATAGTAGAGCACATAATGGCAGATCATCTCCCAAGGACTGCGTCGAAGGCTACTGTGCTTTTGAGTGACTGAAATAGACTTTTGTGGACTTTGGGCACGAATAAGGACTCCTGTAAAATGCTACAATCTGTATTTATTTGCTTAGCCACGAAGGCTGTCTGGTTGGAGCTAGTCGGAAATTTAACCACGACTGAATTTTTGCATGCTCTCCAACGCTTTATATAAATTTTGTTCTGACAATCCCACATACTTCAAGCCTTCTCCAACAGTGAGCACCGAAGGTATTTGCTGTGTATTTATACATATACATATATATTGCTCCACACAGCGACGCGAATTGTAGATCGTCTCTCTCGACTGGAAAGGGTCCTAGCTATAGTTTCTCTCTTTCGCTTCTACAGATTCAGCAATGAGCTCGCGTCGCTCACACGACAATCATCGGGGACCGTTAGCCGAGGTACCGTTTGTGGCCGAGTGAAAGTAGTGGATTCTTTCACCCGCACAGCCATAACGGTATTTCGGCCAATGAGCGGCTGCCACGCGATCAAGCAACATTTGGCGTTCGCACGACCGACAGACAGGCCCCGCTCCAAAGCCGAGCAGGCCCCGTTACAGCGCGAAGCAGGGCCAGCGTCTGTGCTATAAAAAGGAGCCCGCAGCTCAGTACAGGGAAGCAACAAGAGTAATACAAAGTAAAAGTGAACGTGAAAATGGCGAAAGTCAACGCGAGTTCAGTGATCAGCCTAAAAGGACATCGAGGGACATTCAACGACACAGATATCGAAGGACATCGATATCAAGGACTTCAGCTGGAAAAGACATCGTGGGAAAATCTAAGGAAATCCAAGGACGAGCCGTGCGAAAGAGTGTAGTGCTGTGTCTTGGGTTAACCTTAGGTGTGCTTTCGAGAGAATCCAGCAGTAGGATTTTCCTGTAATTGATCCGAGTGAACCGCCGGAGTATATTGTGCGAATCCTGGCGTAACCTAGAGTGCTCAAGCTAACCGGGGAAAGGCATAAACGCTCGTACAGCCGGAATGCGCTGAGCGCATACTCTCCGATCCTGTGTATAGATGTGCAGATAGAAGGCGAGCATAAATCAGGAGTACCTCAGGCAGACATAAAACACAGTGTATTAAGTGAATTGTGAAATTTAAAAAAGCACAGAGAATATAGACAAGTTCAAACTATAAAACATTTATTAGCTATTTATTATCGCAGGGACTTCAAGAAATAAATTGGTTTTCATGGACACACAGTCGGCTGAAATTGGCCCGACTTGAACTCGGGAAAACCCGAAGATTCGTTACATTACTAAGAACTTTAATATTAAAACATATTCAAACACAAGTAAATAGTACATACTGAAAAAATACAGAAATCAAAAAGAAACCCAACTTCACAACGCGGCTCAACGTGGCAACAACAGCTCAAATTTCTGCAGGAAAACGTTCGCTGCCAGTAGAAACAAATTCAAGAAAATCAAATTGTGCATAATACACTGCTGGTCATGGGTTAAACGCACCAATCTTTTATTTTGATTTATTTATTTATTCGAAAGGATATTGACAAAACGAGAGTCAACTTATTAATTAAATAAGCTAAGTTCTATTTACTATCAGGCATGTAAAAGTTACTCAACAATATGATTTTTAAGTTCGAGTCTTGTTCTAGAAACATCTGCTCATAGTTGGTTGATTTGCGAAAAGATAACTGTGTATTCGTAGACTCCAGAATTCACGTGGATTTTCGAAATTTTGATTGAATAAAAGCTACAAATGAAAAAATCACTTATTCTTGAGCAATATTTAAAGAAACAAGTGTGAGCACTCTAATCGGGGTGGCCGAGTAGGCGACCCCCCAAACCCCATCCGATCTGCGTTTTTAAATATATTCCGTATCTTGCATATATGTATAACAAACTTATACAAAATTTAATTAAATTGCCAATCTTGCACTTTCACTATCAAATAGCATGTTTGTCAAAAAAGTAGTTTTTCTTTTAAGAATAATATTAATAATAATTTAATATTCGAAAAAAAAATTAATAAAATCCGAAACCACCGCAGCTGTAGTCGAACCAACATCTACTTATCAAAGCGCATCACCTCTACCGACACCGGTAGACACATTGAGTAAGTGAAGAAAAAAACATTAAAAAAGTTTTGACATCTGCGGGATTTGAACCGGGATCTGCACGGCGACGCGCGCGTCCCACGTCTATCAACACCGCCACTTTATTGCTTGAACAATTAGTTGCAAATCCGAAACTAAAGTGACAGCTAAGAATTACAACAAAATTCAATCAGCGTGAATTACAAGTGTTGTAATTCTTAGAACAGACAAGATGATCGCGTTTGAATGTCTTCATGTATGTGTGCACTAGCATAGGAAAAATGCGTCACTGCTTACGCTGCTGGTCGCATGTTGTTCCAATTGATCAAACGTTTTGTTTAATAACTTCTGAGATACTTAATGGATTTCAATGAATGGATACCATATGATCTATATATTAGATGAAATTCTCAATTGACTAAAATCTCATTCACATATTGGCTATATTTTCAACTAATCTTTAATTTAAAGAATTTGGTCAAATTTAGAGTCGGTATCCAAAATATAACAAAAATCAAAATTATATAAAAAAATATAAATTAAACTAAATACGAAATTTGGAGACCCTAGCTCCAAAAATGTACGAGATAGATTTTAAAAAATTCCGATAAGGCTTTTAATCGATAACCTTAAAACGGGAATAGTTATCGAATTCTTGTAACAAACTCGATCTGCGCGTACTATACAGGCACCTACAAAAAAATTTCAAGTCTCTAGCTCTGATAGGTTCTGAGATCGACGCGTTCACACACACGGACGAACGGACGGACAGACGGACATAGCTATATCGACTCAGCTCGTCGTCCTGATCAAGAATATATATACTTAATGGTGTCTGCCACGTCTCCTTCGTCTGTCCATGCGACCGCCCACACAGGCTACAAAAATTTGAAATTTGATTGTATACTCGTGTATACTATACTCATTACGAGTTTATTATATTTTTCGATAACTCTCCCTATTTCCTTCTCAACAATTAAAATCAATAATTTTTCTTCGGTTTTTAAGCGTAACTTGAATACTTGAATACTACAAAAAAAAAACCTATTTCAAATACTAGAGACAAATCCGTGCATATGAATGTCATTATTACGCACTAAAAGTTTGAATACGAAAGTCTATCTAGAAGAAAACTTATTCCACAAATAAGTTTCCATAATATAGCCCATACTGCAGCACAAGCGCAGTCGTAAAGTGTAAAGTGATTTGAATTTCTGATATTCGCAGGGTTCAAAGTATCTTCTAGTCGAGCAGTCTCGACTAGAGCACTCTTACTTGTTTGTGGTCGTATGTCAGTACACATGGATCTGACATATGCCGACAATTCAACTACTTTGCATGTTCAGTTAATTGTTGACAATTGATTAACTTGCACGTGTCATGGCTCGTCGTTGATTTCGCCGGAAAATTCGTACCAAAATTGCTCCATTTGGACCGAAAATAGCAGCGCATTATCATTGCTAATGAGATTGGACTCGGTCCGCTATGAACCAAATTTGCTCCAGAGGTTCATAGTCGTTGACCAATCATGGGCTTAGGGTTATGATGTGGAAACCACAGATCAATCCCAATGAAAGCTTCCTCCAAAAACCGAAAAAGGCGCGCCAAGCTCGGTCGAATGTGAAAGTTTTGCTTACAGTTTTCTTTGATTGCAGGGGTTTGATGCATTATGAGTTCTTGCTACATGGTAGAACTGTCAGTAAGGAGTATTATCTGCAAATTGTGCACTATTTGCCCTAACCAATCCGCCAGAAACGCCCGGATTTCTGAAAGAACAAAAATTGGCTTTTGTACCACGATAACGCCCCTGCTCCCACATCGTTACTTGTGATTGATTTTTTGGCCAAAACAAACACATTAATGATACCGCAGCCACCGTATTCCCCAGATGTAACGCCCTGTGACTTTTTCTTACTTCCGAAACTGAAGAGGCCCATCAAAGGACAACGCTATGTTACGATTGATGAGAAAAAGACGGCATCGAATTAGGAACTGAACAAGATCACAAAGGGGACAAAATTGAAATTGATAAATAAATAAATAATTTTCGGAAAAAAAACAACAGCCGCGGTACTTTTTGAAGACTTTGTTGATAGTCTGCTGAAATTACAATCATTGCAATCCATTAAGTAACACAGAAGTTATTAAACAAAAAGATGATACCTGTCGATGTTTGAGGGATTTCTCTTTTCTTTTTTTTTTTTTGTCAAGTATGTTTTTTGATTTTAAAATACGATTTCGAATGACGCGGAAACATGTTTTTTAGCGGAAAAATTGTTGTAAGCTTACACTTTTTTCTTACACTTACACTTTTACACTTACACATTAGAGTTTTCTTACTTGTTTCATATTTTATTATTACATATACTTTGTAACGAACTTCTTTAAAACACAACCACAACCCTTATCACACCTTACACAATTAAGGATATCGTTCAGCGTACTCTGGCTGTACGAGCGGTTGTGCCTTGGTTAGCTGTTGAGTGGTTCACGCACTCCAGGATGCGCCAGGATTTGCGCTGTATGCTCCGGCAGTTCGCTCGGATCACTTACAGCCCACTCCTACGGCTGGATTCGCTTACAACACACCACAGCTTCCCCTCAGACACAAGACGCACTCTTTCACACGGCTACGTGAACACTTACTCACTCCTGTCCCAGGTTTCGCCAACTTCTAGCGCTAGGTTCAGCTGCACCGCACCAATGTCCTTGTTGGTGGCAGCTGATGATCCTTTGTCCTCGCTGGGTTGCCTATGATCCTTAATAGGCGTCCGAGATATCTTCCTTGGATATCCTTGGATTTTCCTACGATGTCCTTGATCTGTTGAAGTCCTTGATATCGATGTGCTTTCGATATCGGTGTCCTTCGATGTCCCTCGATGTCCTTTTTGGTTAATCACTACCTTCGCGTTGACTTTCGGCACTTTCACGTTCACTTTCACTTTTTGATACTTTTTTACTATCCTACTGAGCCACGGTCGCCTTTTTATAGCCCAGACGCAGGCCCTGCTTCGTGCTCTAACGGCTCCTCGCTCGGCTCTGGAGCGGGGCCTGTCTGTCGCTCGTGCCCTATTTAACGGCAACATCACGCGATATTTTGCGACGCCAAATCTCGCTTGATCGCGTGGCAGCCGCTCATTGGCCGAAATACCGTTATGGCTGTGCGAGTGAAAGAATCCACTACTTTCACTCGGCCACGAACGGTACCTCGGCCAACGGTCGCCGATGATCGTCGTGGGAGCGACGCGAGCCAATTGCTGAATCTGTAGGAGCGAAAGAGCCGAACCATCTTTCGGACTCTGACCCTTTCCAGTCGCGAGGGCCGCTCCTACAGAACTCGCGTCGCTGTGTGGAGCAACATACATATGCACGTATATGCATATAAACACATAGCAACTACATGTATTTATATACACTACTACGTGCATACATATATTGCTCCTCACAATTTTTATACCCTGAACCCATTGAAAATGGGAAATCAGGATATAATGGATTTGATAAAATGTAAAATGTATGTAACAGGCGTATCAGACCCCATAAAGTACAATATATACATATATTCGTGATCAGAACGACGAGCTGAATCGATTTAGCCATGTCCGTCTGTCTGTATGTATGAACGGGTCGATCTCAGAACCTATAGGATATATCGAATACAAACCTCATCGCAATTCAGCTATTAAATTATATCTCGTACGTCTTTGGAGCTAGAGTCCTCAAACTTTGCACTTAGCTTAATTATAAATTATACAATCTTGATTTTTATTATATTGTATTTTGGATATAAAAAATTAAAAATAAAATTGTTTTTAAATTGAAGGTCGAGGTTACAAACATAGCTAATCTGTGAATGAGCTCGCATGTTTTCTAAAATAACAAATATTCAATGGAATATATAGATCATTTGCTGAGCTCGCATGTTTTCTAAAATAACAAATATTCAGTGGAATATATAGATCATTTGCTGAAAATTTGATTGAAATCCATTAAGTTACACAGTTTGGCCAATTGACAAAAGCACGTAGCAAGCAGCGCCAATTATCAGCTGTTTGTTAGCTTAGATTCACTAGATGGCGCTCGAAAAAAACTTTTATAAGCTTACGATCGTTTCAGTTTTAATAACTACATAATTTAAAAACGCAGGTAGGAGGGGATTGACGAGATCTCCTAGTCGGACATCACCGATTAGAGTTTTCTTACTTAATTTTATACTCATTTACGAAGCGAATGCATTTGCCGGTATCTCAGAGACCCTGTTATTTAAAGTGTCACAGAAAAGAATGTATGTTCGCGTTGATAACCCAAGATCAATAATATATGGCGGAAATATCTTCGCTATTAAGGGGCGTGGCAAATCGCAAAAAATGATATCTTAAACAGTTTTAGAGCTCGAAGCTTAAAAATGGGATAATTGAGTTAACGAAAATAATTTTCGATCTTTGGAGAGTGGCATATCGAAAATCTCCCGTAATTTCCACAATTTTGGAGCGTAAGTTCCAGGTAAAGTTGATGAGTTGTGGAGCCAGAACCATGAAATTTGATACTTGAGATCCTATGAAGATCGGTGAAAAGTTTATATATACATATATTGAATATATAGCGTTTTTCACAAATTCTGTTATATTTTGAGCACTGTTGGTGCTAGAGGCTTGAAATTTTCTATATATATTTGAGTTTAAAGATCAATAAGATATGACGGATATATTTACGCCCAAAGGGGCGTGGCAAATCGGGAAAACTGTATTTTCTACAGTTTTACAGCTAAGTCTTAAAATTTAACTACTAAATTACTATTGATTTGGTCAAAACTTTATATATACATATCAATTGGGGGCGTGGAAAATCGAAAAAAGAGATGGTATCGTTTGGACTGTGAATAAGTAATCTGCAGTCAGTACCCCCCGACTGCAAAGTTCTTGTTTTAAAATATGGTAGTACATTTAAATATAATAAGTATGGACTATCCCCATATATGAATTCTGATTTGATTTGCAAATTAAGTTTGCAATATATGAAAATATTCGATATTTGCGTATTGAGACTATATACCCATGCATATTAATACATATCTATATATGTATGTATCTACAAAGAGAAGTAATTTTGGCTGCGTTATATGAATAAATGCACACATTATGGTTTCTTCATGTCGAACATACATAGTATGTATGTACATACATACATACATATGTATGTACATACATACATACATACATATGTATGTACAATATTCTTGTACACATAGTAAGTATACAATTATATGTATTACATACATAAACGTATATACACATGTATATGTTACACATATGATTGTGAAAATTAATAGTGTTGTGTATTTCTACATACATACATATGTATGTATGTGCATACATACCTGCAAAGGATCGTCTTTTCTAACACAATTTTTGCGGTTCAGTGAAAAAATAGGCGTGCCGCTGTGCTGTCGGCAAGTAAAAAGTAAAGAAACGTGTGCCCCTACATTTAAAAGGCAATATCCCTAATTATCTTTACACCTCTGCTGCCATCAAACATAACAGTTTCCTCTTGAAATTTATGGGTTTGTTATTTAATCGAAACTATGAACAAAGATATTGTTTTCCCAAACAGCGACAGGTGGTGGAACAGCAGGCCTCCGTCACAGTTTATTTGGGTAGGCATTCAAAAAGGTACAAAATGTAAATAATTGTGGATTAAATATAAAGAATAATATTATGGAATTTTGGATGCACTAAAATATACGAAGTAGAAAAAATTAAAAACACAAGTAAGAAAGGGGGTGCCCGGCTGCAAAATTTTGAGACTAACTCCAATGTACTCGATGTACGAGATATATTTTTATACCCTGAACCCATTGAAAATGGGAATTCAGGGTATAATTGTTTTGTTAAAATGTCAAATGTATGTAACAGCTAGAAGGAGGAGTGGCAGACCCCATAAATTATATATATTCTTGATCAGCTCGACGAGCTGAGTTGATATAGCCATGTCCGTCTGTAAACCACAAAAGCTAGAGATCTGAAGCTTATAATTATAATTTTATTTTGTTTTTGAGGCGTAAGTTGAATACCGTTATAGCTACATAGTTCAGATTTACTGTGTATATCCGTAAACATACAGACATTTTTTTATTTTTTTATTTTGGATACCACCAAAAGTTTGATTACAAAAGTTTATCTAGAAAAAACTTATTCAACAAATAAATTTCCACAATATATCACATACGCGCAATTAGCAGAAGACGTGCTTGTGCGTGCGTCTTCATGTGTGTGTGTGTGTGTGTGTATGTATATATAAAAGAAGCGTAATGTGATTGGAATATCGCATCTTCACAGGGTTCAGGGTATCTCCTAGTCGAGAACACTTGTTTTTTATGTGAGGGAATAAAAAGAAGTCATTGGGTGCCAAGACAGACTGTAGGGCGGATGAGTCACCAATTCGATGTTTTGGGTGCTTAAAAATTCATCTGTTTGCCGAGATGTGTGAAAGCTCGCATTGTCACGATAGAGAATGATTCGTCTTCGGCAGTTAGTTTTGCGAATTTCTCCAAAGACCTCCTGTACACAAATGGTCGTGTACCACTCAGAATTGACAGTCCTACGTTGATCTAGCGGAAAAGTGGCCACATGACCCATTCTCCCGAAAAAACAGGCGACGATTTGCTTCGAAGTGCTTCGTGCTCGAACCTTTTTTGTTGGATTTGGCTTATCTTCGAACACCCACACGTCGGTAACAGGCAAAAGGAGGCGTGGCAAACCCCATAAAGTGTATATATTCTTGATCAGGGAGACGAGCAGAGTCTATATAGCCATGTCCATCTGTCCGTCCGTATGTGTGAACACGTCGATCTCAGAACCTATAAGAGCTAGAGACTTGAAATTTTGTAGATCCCTGTATAGCACGCGAAGATCGAGTTTGATTAAAAAATCGATAACTATTCCCGTTTTAATGATTTCGATTAAAAACATTATCGAAATGCAGTTGTTAAATTATATCTCTTACATCTTTGAAGCAAGAGCCTCCCAATTATGCATTTAGTTTCATTTATATTTCAATTTATATACAATTTTGATTTTTGTTATCATTTGGACACCGGATAAAAAAATTTTTTTTTTCCTAATTTAATTTTACAAGCTTACATTTTTTCTGCAGATCGGACGTGGCTCATGGGATCTCCTAGTCGGGCACCACCGACTAGAGTTTTCTTACTTGTTTTTTTAGTAAATTACGATAAATTTAATAGAATATAAAGATCATATGAGGAAAATTTCATTGGGAAACGCAGAAGTTATTAAATAAAACACTTGGTCAGTTGTAATAACTACATGGCAAGCAGCACCAAGCGTACTCATTTTGTGTATGTATATATGTATGTAAGTATGTACATACATACATATGTGCACGGATTCATTCAAATGCGTCCATTCTTTTAATTAATCTTGTAATTACAATTGCGCATTAATTTTGTTTGAATTGATAGCTGCTACTGTAGGCTCGGTTTCTCGGTTTCTGGCGGAGTCGAATGTTGTTTTTTTCAAATGTTGAATTTTTTATATATTACGAACTTTCAAAGTGGCGGCAATGATAGCTTTGTGTGCCCGAGGAGACATATTTTCGATTCCCTGGCAAGATCGAACTTTTTTTAACAACAAATATTTGAGTTTGATGATGAGAGTTCGAATCATGCGGGTAACATTTCATTCTCGAACATTTTAAGCTTACCCTTTTTTATGGATAGGTACATACATATACAGATGTATGTGTACATGTGTAATTACGTGTATTTTACGTTTGTAGATATAAGCAATGCAGTATGTTTATAAACGTTGGCCGGCCGGGGTTCTCCTAGTCGGTCATTCCCGACTAGAGCTTTCTTACTTGTTTGCTTTCCCCTATAGGTACTTTTGTTTGTGGTTTTATTAAATGAAAACCAGCTTCAATTATATAATATGTAGTATTTGTTTGGTTTACACGTCCATGAATACGTTAATCATATGAATATGTTTAAAATTAACTTGCGATTACATTTTAAAATAGATTAAAAAGTCTATTAGTCCACCGCTCGTTATACTATTCAGCTACACCAATTAAGGAAGCTACAGTGAACAAACGTACTATATATATATATATATATCGTATATACGCATATATAAAAGAGTTTTATTCTTAATTTAACGGGTTTTGTATTTTACTTCTGATGGAGGTTGAAGTTGTGTTTATATTTACAGGGTTAATTTGGGCTGCGCTCCTGAATTGCATACAATAGATAATTGTAACAACTGTAAACCGTGTACCGAACCAAATAACATTAAAGCGTTTATTTTCCGTCTGTGTGCTCACACAGTATCGGAAATCCTGATTATTACAAGCAAATGTCAAAACGACTGGGTGGGTATTAATAGTAAGTGTAACAATAAGGCGGTAAATACGAAAGAGATTTATGACCGCCTAGCTGGCACAGAAATGCCCAACCCTCGGCTAAGAAATATCTCCTGTTGTGTTAAAACTGCTTACCGTGAAATTTGTTGTGATTGTGGATGTGATTACACCATATTACCATAAAATATATAATACCATTAATGAAGCATATCTCATTGTCAATGAAAATGTGTTTTTAAACTGTATTTTACACAAAAAGCAATTTTATGTTAAGCATTTGTAATGCTTCCTTCCGCATCCATGTACAAATTTAAAATAACATGTTAAACAAAATGTCCATACAATGAAATATAGAATTTATAAAGGCCGAACTAATTGTCTAATTGTCTATAAATGTTTTTTTTTTTTAAATTTAGTTTATTGTAAACATGTATTAAATATGAAATGTTAAAAGCTATTTATTTATGTTCATTTTTATATGAAATAACTAGATTTTTAATCATTCTTTGGTTACTGGTTACAAGTAGAGGTTATTTATACATGTTCACGAAATGAAAAGAGTATATTGAAATTCGGCAATGCCCGTGTTGCTATCCGCCAGTTTGGTTGCGTAAACTTTAAGCATTTCGCCGCTATTGTAGATAGAGACTTGAAGTTTTGTAGATATACTCGACTAAAAATATAAAGTAGATATTGGGAACGCAACAAATCGAAAAAAGCTATATCTTTCCCAAAAATGTAATAGCTACGTACACGTAGATCCTCCTCTTAAGATTTATCTATAGCCACATAACTCAGCCCTTTCAAATTTAAAAACTAAAATACTGTTGACATCCTCTATTAATTTTCCACAAATGCTATGTATACATTTATCCATAGAGTGGCGGCAATTCTAAAAATTATTAAAAGCATTATGCTTTCCTGCTTTTCCTTTACGTTGTCATTTAAGTAAGGAAATTATGGTGTTCTAAAATAGGCTATTTCCATACTGCAACTATATTGGCATTTGCAGCACCAAAAGATTAAATTTTGTTCTATCATGTATAACAATGTTCTTGCTATATCGTTTGATTGAAGTATCCACTAAGCGGTGTTGAGTTACTATCTTTTAAAGTAAGAATATTTATTTTTTTGGAAATGGGAAAATAATCATTAAATTGAATCAAAATCTCTGTTTCTTTTACTTAATTTGGCGACTCCAGCTTTTAAAACGATAATCAAGTTTATCTTAAATTGTATATGTCTTATGGTTATTCTTACACAATTTCAATCCAAGACCACTGCACACATTACTTCATTTATTCAGCAACCAGTATGGTTTTGCCTCCCAATTCGACTATGAATACTAGAATAAAATAATTATACTCATTTACGAAAGTGAAATGAGTATATTGGGTTTGTGCAATGTCCGTCTTGCTGTCCTTCCGTCTGTCCTTCTGACCGTCTGTCCGTATGAGCGCAAACCATTTCGCGGCTATTGAAGCAAGAGACTTGAAATTTGGAATATATACTCGGGTTAATAACCCGAGAATAATAAAATACGGTGCATATATCTACGCCTATAGCGAGTGTGGCAAATTGGGTATTTTCTACAGTTATAACAGTTTTTACAGCTAGAAACTTCAACATTTACGACTAAATTACTGTTGAGCTCCTCTATTGATTTGTTAAAATCTATATATATATATATATATATATATATATATACACTCCTCGAAATTCAATTAAAGGCACTCATTTTTTTTTAGCTTATTTTAAATATTATGCATGTTTTTATAGTTTTTTATATTAAATCACATAAATCTATTCGTTTTATGTTAAACACAAAAATTTTTTAAATTTTTTTTTAAACAAGCAACTTATAATGTAAGAAAAATAAAAATATTCAAAAATAAAGCGCGAAGTTCTATTAAAGGCACTTTGTTCTAACATATCAAAAAATTTAAAGCAAACTTAATAAAAACTCATAAATGTTAATTAATAATGTGTCCATCCCCCAGATTTATGAATTACTTCAAAAACCCGGTTGGGCATCGATTCAATCGTTTTTTGAAACTCGGCTTGTGGTATTTGAGCCCATTCCTGAGAAACCGTTTTTCTAAGCTCTTCCACCGATTGAAATTTTCTTCTGCCAGCATAAACCCGCCTGGCAAGGTTCCCCCACATGTTCTCTAACGGATTTAAATCCGGAGATCGAGCAGGGCATGACATGGTGGGGATTTGCATGGCCGCATTATTCTATTGGAAAATTGAGGTACTGGACGGTTCTTTATCTGAAAAGTTCACAAGAACATTCTCGAACAAATTTATGTAGCCTTGAGAATTCAAACGGTCGGAAATTTTCCAATTTGGGGTTCGATTGTGGTAGCTAAATGCAGCCCATACCATTACTGATCCGCCACCAAAGTTTCGCTTTTTTCCAATTTTCCGACCAGGAAATTGAATTTCGCGGAAAATAACACCAAAAATGACGAATTTGAACGAAAATTAATTATTTTAGTGCAAAAACTAACTGTTAATTTTTGTGTATGCTAAAAATAGAAAACAAAGGTCCAGAGAAAGTAAAAAAAAATATAAGAAGGTCCCGTTATACCAAGTTTTCTATTTATTCCAGTTGTATCTGCAAAAATGCAACTGCCTTTAATTGAATTTCGATGAGTGTATATATATATAAACATATATATGTATATATATACCAATTTCGTGAAAGAGTATTCTGCAATCGGTAACGCCCGACTGCAACATTCTTACTTGTTTTTAACTTAATTGGTTCAATTAAGAATTGATTGTCATATTAGGTATATTTTGTTTAATTCGAAAATATATGGTCGATCTTGACTGTGATTCTTTCGTTCTGCCCGTTCTTCAGCAATTTTTTAAACTCATTTGAAGCTCATTTTTATTATCAATTGACTTGTAATTAACTGATGTTTAACTTTTCATCACAAAGTTTAAATGCACATATTGCTGAAATAAAAATTATAATAAAATATAATTTTCCATTATTTAAACTAAATTGCAGTCTGGTGGCGATGAAGTTTTGCCAAATATTGTTATTATTGCAGCGATAGAGCGTAGTTACTTATCTGGATATACAGATGATGACATACTTAAAATACTTAGTTAAATATATTAAAAGAATGAATTAATATTAGATTATCCATCTCCAAAACCGCCTTAGTCTACATATTGTATTTGGTTTTACACGAAGTCATAAGAAAGAACTACGCAGTTATTTGCGAGTACTAACAATAATATTTCTATAATTACATATATTATCATATTATATAATACGGCAAATTCCTTGATATAAAAAATATTTAAAGAAGATGATAATTAGTATAGTAATGCATAGCCAAAAAGATAAATTACATGCGATTTTACAAAAGTAAAGACTGTTGCAAATACAAAAAATTTAAAGAAATTTAATAATTAAACTCAATTAATAGTAATAATCAAAAATTCATAGATATGTTACATTATTAAAACCATTAAGTACAATAATATTTATACTGTTTCATTCGTTTTTTGCATTAATGTATTCTTATTACATTCTTTTACTATTTTAATAATATACAATAATCAAAAATTTTTACAAATAATTTCAATTTTTTTTTAAATTAATATGGTGTTTATTTGATGTATCCCGGTCCACCGATAAAATAAAAACGGACCAATCAAGGGAGACATTTATTTTGAGCAAATAGGAACCAAGCAACTCAAATGCTTTGTTGGACAACCTATTGCTATCCCCTTTTAATTTTTATAAAAATTCACAATGTGCACAACAGCTTTATGCATCTCGTTCTCTCTGTGTGTGTCCCTCTCTCTCTCTCTCTCTCTCTCTCTGCTCGCTCTCTTACTCGCTCTCTCTCTCTCCCTCTCTGTCTATTTCATTCACTCTCTGTCTGAGAGCATTTATAGACAAACAACACTCGCTCTCTCACTTTTGTTATACTCTTTGACTCTTGGGTCAGTAGTCATGTTTTTTTTTTTTTTTTTTTTTTTTTTTTGATGATGAGTACCTTGTTATCTCTACTAACACTCAAATTAACAAGAAATTGAATATGTTTGTATTTATAAGTAAAAAGAAATATACATATGTATTTACATGAAAAAGAATATTTACATAAATACGTTTAATATGTGATAAGATAATATTAATAATATAATTATAAAACATTACGATATTATTGATTATTATTACATGCAGAACACGGAATCGCGAATAATACAAAAATTTAGGCGAAATATGTGGTTGTTATACAAACATACATACAAATACATATGTATGTATGTATGTATATGAATACGTATGAATGTTTTTAAAAGTGTGGAATATATCGCATTAAGTATGCTGGAAGAAATCCAAAAGTAAGTACAATCCATGCAAACCAGCCAAATTAACTAACAAGATTATGAAAACGTAAAATCAGTAAATCGCTAAAGTGGATGTAATTTTCTTTTTCAACACCTCGCGCTCATATTGGGTCGTCAGCTGCCGGGCGGCTGGTCTTTTTGTGTGTAGTCGTTTATTGTAGTCGCTAAGCCATGTCTGTAGACACTCCCCACTACTATATATCGTCTTGTTTGCCATAGTATTGGCGTAGTGTGGTCTGACCAAACTGGTTTGGTTCGTTTAGTAAATCTCTGACTCTTTTCTCGGCTCTCTCTTTGAAGTTTCGCCGTTTCAGAGGGATGATACATTCGCATGGCGGTGATTGGGAGAGAGCACGGGGGCAATGATGTGAGTGATTATATTTTGATTGCATTGCTCACTGTGGTTGGTTGTACTGCATTGCTCACTTAGTACAATAACCGACACGCCGTCTGTTAGTATGCTGTAAGAGTGATTTTGTTTTATGTGAGTCGGGTTCTTCGTTTGTTTTGCTTCGGGTCTGTCGTTATCTTCGCTTCAACCTCACTGCAAAGTTGCCACTGCTGCTCACGTATTCGTATTCAGCTTTAGATGGTAATTCGCCAGACCGGTCAAACCTTGGAGAGCGCTTTTACATTCTGTGTTGTTGTGCTTTTGCTGAAGCTTATCGGAAGCGTAGTATTTTTGAGACGATTATTAACGCGAGGTCGCGTACCTATTCTACCGTCGCAAAACATTTGCCATGTCAAAACGGACTATTTACTTACAAAAATACGTTTTGCTGCTAATATAATGTTCGTACTCTATGCTATATATTCAATACAAGTTTACCGGCTATAAAGCAATTAAATCAAAAAATGGCGTTCATCATCAAATGAAACTTTGTAAATCGAAACAAAATATTTATTACGCGACCGCATTAGTTTATTTGATTCATAAAGAAAAATTCACAGTGTTAAAATAATGCCAAGGCCTTCTCGCGAGTCCTACGGTGATCAGAAGCCTCCATATTCATACATATCGTTGACAGCAATGGCTATTTGGAGCTCACCGGAAAAAATGCTACCTTTAAGCGATATATATAAATTTATAACCGACAGGTTTCCATACTATCGAAAAAATACCCAACGCTGGCAAAACTCACTGAGGCACAATTTAAGTTTCAACGATTGCTTCATTAAAGTACCGCGACTACCAGACAGACCTGGAAAGGGCGCTTATTGGGCTCTACACCCACAAGCGTTCGATATGTTTGAGAACGGTAGTTTGTTGCGTCGAAGAAAACGTTTTAAGCTGCATAAGAGTGATAAAAATTTACTCAATGAAGAATTGACTGCCCTGGCCAATATCAATCGATTTTTTTTCACTGCACGATCCGGAAACACTATATCACAAATGCCGACGTTGGACATAAACAGCACAACTATGAATATGGAGTCTACCACGGGTTTGGCACAATCTCCAATTAGTTTATCATCAACTATGGTACAACATTGTTCGCTGCCACATGGACATAGTACTACATTACCACAATGCAGACATATTTCATTAGTTGACGGTGAAAATACTAATTCAACCGAAGTAAGACTCCGCAATCTACGTTCGTCAACAAATGTGGATCTGGAGGGCATCAGTAGTTATCGACCGAAACGGTCTTTTACAATAGAAAGTCTAATTACCCCCGATAAGCCAGAGCAAATATCCGAGGAAGAGGAGGATGACGACGATCGCGCTGATATAGATGTGGTGGAATGCGAAAATTCTTACAGTAAAGTAACTGATTACCAACGAAGATCATCTGCTGAATGTCTGCCAACAACTATATCTACTCGTAGTGAAGATCAACGCCAACGCCCACTACCTCCTCTGCATACAATAACAGCTTCTGCTCATTTACCATTCCTTCATTATGCTGCTGGTGTCAATGCATCTGGTTTAAATTCCAGCAGCATCCAGTCGTCAGGAGTTCCCACAATGACTTATGATTTAGCTATGGCTCATCCGCTATTGATGATGTCAGCACCTATTGGAAATCTTAGCAGTAGTTATTGTAACAACTTTTCAATATTACCACCACCGCAAGCATACCGAGGATCGGAAGCTCAAAATAGAATAAGCGCCGGTATGCGAACGATATAAAAGTTTTTCTTAGCATAAGTCTACATAAGTAAGAAAATTCTAAGCAACCATACGGTTGATGTAAATAATAATAGTTCCTTTAATAATACAATTACATAAATACTAGATGCTTATAAACTAAATAAGGAATCATAAGATCAAAGAAGTGAAAGTTTAATTTCTTTAGTATTTAAGAGTAAATATATATTCAAAATAATTTTCATTTACTTTCCTCTTTCTCTGTTTTAGATAATTCAAGTTTAAATAGTATTAATAACTGTATATACATAGGTAGATGAATTATTTTCATAAATTATTATTATAAATATTATCATGTCCAAAAATATTTACATTATATGTATTATCATATGCTTTAAGTAAATGTTAACGTGTCTACGTGACATGTTTATCATATTAAATCGCATCGAAATATTTAATAAAAAACAGGCAAATGTTCAAGAGAAATAATCGTAAAATATAATAAAAATTCGTGTTTTCAATTATCTAATTAAGAACACTCTAGTTTAGTGACCTATTTGGAAGCACGTTACAGTCAGACACATCCCGCCCTCATAATACTTGTTCATAATTCAAAATCAAGCAAAAATCAATCGTTTTTCAATTCAGCAGTCCTCTTTTAAACGTATCAATCCTGGGGTCCATTATTAAAAGTTACCGTGACCTATCTTCGAATTGGTGAATAAGTCAAAAGCTGTAGATGAGATAGGAGGTCAGAAGTGATATCTTGTAGAAAATATAGTTTTCTACGATTTATCATCAATTTGAGTGTATCTGCATTTCGTTCACAATGTCATTGAAATAGTACCCCGCAATTCCATTTAACATACATGAGGACATAATCCAAATTTCAATCTTCGAACTTGTACATTAGCAAAATACTTTCAGATTTACAAAAGGTAATATGAATATTACATACATCTAATATGCACTGAATGAGTACCGCCTGCAGACGACTCATTCACGGTTCAAATGCCACCAGCGCCATTTTCTGATTTTCCACGCCCCAAATTAAATTTTGAGTTTGTAGCTCTAAAACTAAAACGTGGCGATTTTTGAAACAAACTCGATCTGCGCGTAAATATACATAAAATAAAAATTATGCTCTTCTGCTTATTCGTTGAGGAGCTAATAATTTTTACGTTAACCTTTAAATTATTTAGTATTTTTCTACTTTGGTAGACTGCATGTTCTGATTCTTACCAATTCTTGAGGTATGGTTTATATATAAATGTTAAGGGGTCTCCTCTATCATATTTATAAAACATTGGTTCCCCGAATTCGCCCGTTTCCTTTTCTAAAAACAATAACCAAAGCAAAATCGCCAAAAAAAACCCACAAAAAAGATCAGATTGCACGCAGGAGGTAGAATGTCAACGGCATTTAAAAAAAAAAAATTATATGAAAAAAAATATTTTATTATTCTTTTCTAGGCATATTAGTTATAAATAATGTATGAAAAATAAAAATAATATAAAAAAATGTATAACTAAATAATACTAATATAAAAACATATATTTTGTGACTAAAATCACATTTTTCAAGTTTTACAAAAAACTGCTACTCATCCTGTTGACGGATCACTCTGTGCATAAATTTATTTCAAAGCTTGAAAAATTCTTTGTCAGATGTCATTTTAATTTTGAAAATACCTTGCTTGGTTCAAAAGTTATGATTTTTGCAACGCAAAATGAGCAAAGGCCCCGCTTTGATAAGTACGAGTAGATGTTGGTTCGACTCCAGGTGCGATGATGTCTGATTTTCTTCATTTTTTTTGCTTTTCTTCTATTATTTAAATATTATTAATATTATTCTTAAAATAAATGCTACTTTTTTGACAAACATGCTATTAGATTGTGAAAGTGCAAAATTCAAAATTTAATTACATTTTTACAAGTAAATGAAAGGTACAAGATACGAAGTTTATTTAAAAAGGCAGATCGGACGGGCTTAGGGGGTTCTCGGGGATCTCGGGGGTGCTCGACTAGAGTTTTCTTATTTGACAATTACGTATTAATGCAGCGATCTCGTAAACCAGAAAAGCTAGAAATCTGAAATATCATTTCCTAATTACCTATAGAAATTGATAATTTGGCTTCGTTTTTTAAGGTTAACTTGTATACCATAAAAACAAGATATTTAAGATTTTTTGAGTAGGCTCATGAAATGAATAGATTGATTTTGTAATTTTTGCATTTTGGATACCGCGAACCCTTGTCCCAAGCTAGAGCCCCAAAATGAGTTACTGAGTCACTGTTCAGATTCTTTACAGATCGATCTGATCATATAGTGTTTCTGTTATATATACTCGCGTTGAAAACCCAGTCGGGCGTAACCGACTTCGACGCCCCAAATTGGTACATATACATATATATATACGTATATTTTAATATCTACGCCGATTGGGGCGTGAGTAATCGGATGCTAGAGACTTGAAATTCGGAATATATACTCGGGTTAGTAACCCGAGAAAAATAAAATACGGTACATATATCTACGCCTATAGCGGGTGTGGCAAATCAAGTATTTTCTACAGTTTTAGCTGGAAACTACAACATTTACGACTAAATTACTGTTGAGCTCCTTTATTGATTTGCCAAAAACTATATATATATATACATTCCAAATTTCAAGTCTCTAGCATCAATAGTGCTCAAAATATAACAGATTTTGTGCAAAACGCTATATATTCATCCGGCTATATATTCCAAAATGCAAGTCTCTAGAGTCCATAGTATAGAATATGTATAAATTACTATATAGTCAGATCCGATTACCCACGTCCAAGTGGGCGTAGATATTAAAATTTTCGATCTTTATAGGGTCTTAACAGTATTTCACATACCAAATTTGGACATTCTAGCTCTAAAACTATAGAAGATACAGTTTTACCCGATTTGCGACGCCCTCAATGGGCGTAGATATATCCGCCATATCTTTTTGATCTTGGGTTGTCAACGCGAGTATACGTTTTAAATTTCAACTCTCTAGCACTTAAACTAACAGGGTTTCTCACATACCGGAAAACGGTAGATGGGGAAATGGCATATGGAAAATACTCTAGAAAATACTCTATATTTTCCACTATTTTTGAGGTTAAGTCCACGCCTATTGGGGGATGACAAATCGGGAAATACTGTATCTTCTAGTTTTACAGTTATCACCTGAAATTTAAGAAATAATTTACGTTGACATCCAGTGATTTAATAAAAATTATATTTATATGCCTCTTGGAGCGTGGAAAATCAAATAAACTATTTCTTCCATCGTGACTCCTTCCAAAAAGATTCACCTTTTTTGACAGTAAATGGATATTATGCAATCGGTAACGACCAACTGAAACCTTCTTATTTTTTTTTTTATCAGTGTAGAAATTGCCACATTTGTATTGTAAGAAATTAAAAAAATTTGATTAATGCTTTTTAGGAACTTAAAATCATATTTGTTTTCTGCCGTATTGCTTGAACTTGTTTTGTATGATTGCAAGCATCAGTTTTTTTAAAAAAGAACCATCAAAATTAAAATTTGAGTTACGTTTCACGGGGTACATATGTCTTAAACAGTGTCATAACTAAAATATCGCAGCTTGACTGTCTCTACAGATAGGGCCTATAAATTATATGGTACGGCCATTGAGCTGTGAATATTCCGTAAATATCGATTTTGGAATAATAAACGCACCTTTTTTGGAACGTGAACGAGCATTATAAAATATATACAATAATCGATTCATAAATATGAAGAAACAGCTGCCCAAAGTTTGAAACACGATATTTCTTATATGTGAACTATAATTATTAGTCTGAAATAACTTTCAAATTATCAGCTTTAAAACCTATTTTATTGTTAAATCTGTACTCAATTGCACATTATTTTACATATAATTGTGTGCGTTTTGTGCACAATAGATTTCACGAAGTAAAGGATTTACATTTAATTATTCACTGATAACTATAAGAACAGCTTTAAGTGTAAGTTTCGCTACCAGCCTTGATGTTGATTAAGAATGAAAAAACTACGGATGCAGAGGAAACGTAAACGTTCCATGAATAATATCTCCACAATAATTGACTTTTATAGCTGAACCCAACACCTTAGCGAAGCAATGAGTTACTTGCTCGGTTGAACCCAAGCAGCCGTCAGCGATAACCAGCCTTATTCACCAAATTGCTTTAACCGAAAGACATTCCGTCGCCACTCAGAAAAACTGCCCATAGCTTCTTTCGATATGCTTCTCACATGCGTATACTCTTTCGTGTTCTCAACAACATGGTTCTAACTATCAGAATAATATATGTAAACATATATATTATTAAACATAAGAATTGCTTATGCTTAAAAAAAACATATATTTCAGATTTTTGCAAGATTTATTATAATATCTTAATTTCAGATAAATATTTACTACAAGACTTGTATGTAAGAGAATCCAATCTTCGGCTATTTTAATTCAGATGCTCTTCATTTTTTCTTTATTTCACTTTGTTTTCAGCTTTGCTTATACACCGCCCAATTTGTTGATGTTGGAAAAAGGGAAGACTTCGCGTGGCCGTTCATCTGCTTTTTCTTTTCAAGACAGCCGAAATATGTTATTACCGCCTCGATCCAATTATGTATGTTCATCTACACCATCTCACCGCAAAGAACATATTCAACGCTTTAAACTAACCGTACCATAAACAAACTATCGTATAAGTCATAATTAATTTTCCCTTTCGTTATAAATCAATATAATATAAAGTAAAAAACTAAGAAATGCGTGTCTCCAATAAAGTTTCTCGCTTCAATATACATTGCACGTAATATTTATCTATTTATATATGTTAATTTGCTTTTATTAGCTGACTGACTCCAGTTTGATTTGCAAATTAAACATGTATGAGTGCTGTAGTCGAGACTGCTCGACTAATAGATACACTGAACCCTGCAAAGATGCGGTATTCAAATCACTTTACGCTTCTTTTGTATATACATATATAAAAGCAACACATACACACACACATAGACATGCACACTTTCTCTGCTACTGCGCAGTTTACGCAGCGACTACCCGTGGGCTGCGCTTGTGCTGCAGTATGGCCTATATTATGGAAACTTATTTGTTGAATTAGTTTTCTTCTAGATGGACTTTTGTGATCAAACTTTTAGAGCGTAATAATGACATTCATATGTATGTATTTGCTAAAGCACAAGACTCTAGTATTTGGAATACGTTTTTTTTCAAATTTGGTGGGAAGGGGGTGTGGTATCCAAAATTCAAAAATTACGAAATGTCTGTATTCATTACACGGATATAGACAGTAAATCTGAAATATATAGCTATTACGGTATTCAAGTTACGCCTGAAAAACTAAGCAAAATTATCGATTTTTATCGATAGTAAGGAAATGTGAACAGTTATCGAAAAAAAATGATAAACTCGTACGAGTACACATTTTGAATTTCAGATCTCTAGCCTTTGTGGTTTAAGGGATCACTGCGTTCACACGGACGGACGGACAGACGGACATGGCTATCTCGACTCAGCTCGTCTCCCTGATCCAAGCCTGTTACACACTTTTCACAAAAACAGAGAAGCTCAACAGTAATTTAGTCTTAAATGTTGAAGTTTCTAGCTCTAAAACTATAGAAAATAATCGATTTGCCATACCCGTTATAGGCGTAGATATATGCACCGTATTTTATTATTGTCGGGTTCTTATGCACTGTATTTTATTATTCTCGGTTTTTTCACCCGAGTATATATTCCAAATTTCAAGTCTCTAGCATCAATAGTGCTCAAAATATTGCAGATTTTATGCCAAACGCTATATATTCAGATCCGATTTACCACGCCCCCAGTGGGCGTAGACATGTCATTTTTCACCAATCTTAAGAAGGAGTCTAAGGTAACGTAACATTATTGGAAACTTACGTTCCAATAATGTAAAAGTTACAGGATATTTTTCAGTATGCCACGCCCTAAAGGTCGTAACAATAATTTTTCAGTCATCGAAAGATAAGGTCGCCAGTAACTTAATTATCTAATTTTGTAGTTTCTAGCTCTAAAACTTTATGAGATATAATTTTTTTCGGTTTCTTACGCTCCCAATGGGCGTAGATATATCCACCATATTTTTTTGATCTTATGTTGTCAACGCGAGTATACGTTCCAAATTTCAACTCTCTAGCACTTCAACTAACAGGGTTTCTCACATACCGGAAAATACATTTTCCGATTTGCCACGCCCCTAGTGGGCGTATCGGGAAAATCTTAACACTTTATAATTCGAGGGTATACGAGTATATGTTCCAAATTTCAAGTCTCTAGCTTCAATAGCGGTGAAATGGTTTGCGTTCATACGGACAGACGGACAGCAAGACGGACATGCCACAAACCCAATATATGCATTTCACTTTCGTGAATGTGTATAAAAACAACGCAATTAACTATCAAGTTCTTGTTTTTCTATCTAAGACAACTAGGTATCAACCTTTTTTATAGTGACTATAATTAATTGGTAAATTAAATTAATTATTAAATTAGTTTTTTCTTCAATAATTTTTATTTCCGTGGACGGGCGTCCGTATGTACAGATCGTTTGTCCGTATGTACAGATCGAAATTGTTTCCAATAGTCGATAACTATTCAATTTTTAATGTTATCGATTAGAACGGTATCGCAATACAGTTATTAAATTTTCAAATAATTGATAACTATTCAATTCAATATATTTTATACAATTTTGATTTTTATTATATTTTGAATATCAGCAAAAAACCTAAAAAACTACATTTCAAGTCTCTATATCTTCTATATCTATATCTATCTTATAGGTTCTGCATCGGCTCGTTCATGCCTATGGACAGACAGACGGACAGGGCTCAGCTCGTCGACATAATCAAGCATATACTATAGTATATACTATATTTAGTTTAGCACGTCTTTTTCTGACTGTTACAAATCCATTATACTCTGATTTCCCATTTTGCAATGGGTTCAGAGTATAATAAGCTTATCAACCGATCTGCGTAGGAACTCGATTATTGCCTTTCATGTGTTCTTGGCGAAGGAATACTTGTATGAATATTTTTAATGTTGGGTATATTGTAGTTAAATAATACTTTTATTGCAATACACTTAGATGAATAAATTAGATATATAAAATAAATCGGTAAAAAATATAATTTAGTTATTATTGACCATTTCCATGACAGCCATTCGAAAAATAAGTTAAGTCCGATTAGGTATACATGGTATACTACCAGTAACTGCCATTACAATGAACTGGTGAAGCTACGCATACACAACGCATAATATTTGTGCTAAGCTTGTTTGGAATATTGCTTATATGCAATACCTGCTACACATATACAGGTATGTCTATACACAGCAACCTAAAAAATATTTTTAAATCGTTTTGTCGGCGTTCAAACCTAATTTGGATAAATAATGATGAAACATGCCGCACACAAATTAATTCAGTTTTTAACGCTTCATTATATAATTGTATTTGTTTTGGCATACAGACTATAAATTCATCCATAACCATTATAACCAGTTGGAATAGGATATTAGCGGTGAGATGAAAGATCTTAACTCAGCGTCTACTCTGACCCCCCGTCAAGAATAAAAGTGATGTTTCTTTTTATTTGTTATAATTGCTGGATAACATACATTTCTTACAACTTGTAGGTAAATAAGTAACAATGCTGTAGTCGAACCTGCTCGACGAGGAGATACCCGTAGCCCAACGAAGAGCTAATAGTCCAATCATTCTACCCTTCTTTTCTACATACAGATGGACGGTTTTCTTAATCAAATGTTTTAAGCGTAATAATGACTTACATATGTGTGTATTTGAACAAGCACAAGTCTCAAGTATTTTAAATACGCTTTTGTAAATTTGGGCGGAGGTGAGGTATTCAAAATCCAAAATATATCAAATGTATGTATTAATACAAGAACCTCCACAGTATATTGGATGTTTTCATCTTTGTCGTCAGCTAATGGGTACTACGAAAATGGGATGATGAAATTATAAGGTCGTACTGCGTATGGTATACAGGACTATATATTTTAAATTTAAAGTCTCTAGCTTTTGTGGTTTACGAGATCGCACCGTTCAGACGGACAGACGGACATGGTTAGATCGACTCAGCTTGTCGTCATGATCAAGAATATATCCTTCTACCTGTTACATACATTTTCACAAAACCTTTATACCCTGATTTCCCATTTTTAATGGGTTTACGGTATAAAAAGCTTATGTATATTTTTTTAAATAAAAAAATATAAAAACAACAAAATTTCTGAAAGTGGAGAAAGAATTTTTCTTACATTTCAAATTTTTGCGCCGCAATATGTAAACCAAGATGTAAGGGTACTGTAAAACTTACTAGTCCTAAATTTGAAACTATGTCAGGTAAACGACTTTACACGCCTTAATATTTTTATATTTTATATTATTATCTGTGAGTGGTATACATGAATGAACATATATTGTAAATTTAAAGTCTCTAGCAAATCGTCAGATATAATTTATGTTCCAAAGGATTGTAATTATTTGAGTTTATCTAAAAAATCTAAACAATATTCTTATGTGCTGGTACAGAAGTATGTTCCAGATTTCAAGCTTATAACTTCGATAGCAGAACAATTATTTACATTTATCAATACAGTCACATAGATGGGCAATACCAATATAAATATATTATATTGGCTATATTACTTTCTGCGTCGTCTATGCGTCTATCTTCAATACTTTATAGACTCAATTAGCTTCGATGTTTATCGTCAGATTTAATCAATCAATGTAAAAATAGCGAAAAATTGTCCAATTGTTTAGATTCTTAGTCTACCGTTAAAACTATTGACGATTTGTTATATAATTTCTAGAAAGTTTTTTTTTCAAGCTATCTCCAAACACCCGATTAATAACTCTTAGAATTATAGTATTTGTATTTTATCTTGAAATCTGTTTTAATAATTTAATGTTAATACAATTTTCATTTAATACTCGTACTTACCACTTTATAACATATGTGCAAGTAATGCTCTAATAACCACAATAAAGTGAACACGTGACACTTGTGGTTTTGAATTATTCAAGGGAATGCGAATACTGAGTAACAAATTGCTTAGACCTATTGCGGCTCATTAACTCTTGATGTTGCCCCGTTGAAGTGTATCGTATTTTTAAAAGCTTGTGTTTCTCCGAAAGTAACAATTGGAAGTGTTGTAGAGCTTGTACAGTAGCTAAATTTATCAGCATCCACCCCTAATTGTACTTATGTTGAGCAATAATTTTCTTGGCAACATACAAAAGCTACCCCGTCATGACGACCCTTTTAAAAGTAAAATATCGGAATGTACGCAATTGATTTATTATACTATTACAAGTCATAAGTTTGCAATTTTTGGATTATTTGATTTGGTAATTTATAATATTTTATTAACCAATAAAATAACTCAGTCCCTATTTCCAAGCCGTCGGTTCTTATAAGTATATAAAAATATATTACTTGTTTGATGAAAAGATTTTTATTTTGTGTGTGCTCCAACGTTTGTCATCTTCTGCCTATATGAATGCAATGCATTACGGCAGCTTTGAAGTTAGAAACATAACATTTGGAATATCTACTCATTGGTGAAATCATTTTTTTAACTCTTAAATAATTATATATCTACGTTATACTTGCGATCTAGTTAGAAGAATTATATCTGTCTTTTTATACTCATTCACGAAGTGAAATAAGTGTGTTAAGATTTTCTCGATATGCTCACTAGGGACGTGACACGTCAGAAAATGCTTTTTTCGGTATCTCAGAAGCTCTGTTATTTAAAGTTCTAGAGAGTTGAAATGTGCAATGTATGATCGCGTTGACAACCCAGGAATATATGGCGGATATATCTACGCAAATTAGAGGCGCGGTAAATTGGGTAAAACTGTATCTTCTACAGTTTTAAAGGTAAATTTCGCACATGAGCTACTGTCAACTCCGTGTATGGGTCGATGATTTTTATAAGCTGAACTCATTATAATTGGGAAATCAGGGTATAATAGTTTTGTTAAAATATAAAATGTACATACATATGTAACAGACAGAAGGAGGCGTAGCAGACTCCATAAAGTATATACATATATTCTTGATCAGGGCGACGAGTTGAGTCGATTAACTATTCTCATTTGAATGTTATCTATTAAAACCCTTATCGAAATGCAGTTAAAAAACTAGCAGATAAACTGAACCCCGTCCGATCTAAGTTTTTGAATATACGCAGCTATGTATTTATTAAAGCAGAAAAGCTTATAAGATTTTTCCTTGAGCGGCATCTAGCAAATCTAAGCTAAATAGCAGTTGATAATTGGAACTGCTTACTACGTGCTTTTGCCAATTGGCCAAACGTTTTGTCAAATAACTTCTGTGTTACTTAATGGATCTCAATGAAATTAGCAGCGTATGATCTATATATTCTATTAAATATTTGTCAGTTTATTAAAAATGCAAGCTCATTCATATACTGGATATATTAACAACTGACCTTATATTTAAACAATATTGTCAAATTTGGAGCCGGTATCCAAAATATAATAAAAATAAAAATTGTATAATATATAACTTAAGCTAAATACAAAGTTCGGGGACTCTAGCTTAAAACACGTAAGTGATATATTTTAATATTTGAATTTGGATAGGGTTTTTAATCGATAACATTAAAAAAGGGAATAGTTATCGGTTTTTACATCATTTACAGAGACCAACAAAAAAGTACATTTCAAGTCTCTAGATCTTATAAACTCTGAGATCGACGCGTTCACACATACGGACGGACGGACTCACATGGCTTATCGACTCAGCTCGTCGTCCTGATCAAGAATATATATACTTTATATGGTCTGACACAGGTAACAAAACCATTATACCCTGATTTCTCATTTTCAATGGATTCACGGTATAAAAACAAGTAAGAAAACTCTAGTCGGTGGTGCCCGCCTAGGAGATCCCCTGAACCCCGTCCGATCTGCATTTTTAAATATATTCCGTATCTTGTATACATTACAAACTTAAACAAAATTTAATTAAATTGCCAATCTTGCATTTTCACAATCAAATAGCATGTTTGACAAAAAAGTAGTTTCTGTTTTAAGAATAATAATAATAATAATTTAATAAAAGAAAAAAATAAAATTAAGATAATCCATTTCCGCAGCTGGAGTCGAACCAACATCTACTGATCAAAGCGCATCACCTCTACCGCGACACCACCATTGTGTGTGTGAAAACAAAAAATAATAAAAAAGTTTTGATATCGACGCGAGGTTTGAACCCAGACCTGCAAGGCACGGCGTGCCCCGCTTCTAACAACACCACCACTGCACTGCTTGAGTAATCAGTAGCAAATTCGAAACTAAAGGCAGCTAAGAATTATAGCAAAATTCAAGCAGTGTCAGCAGTAAGTGTTGTAATTCTTAGAACTGACAAGAATGCTTGCACTCGAATGTCTCAATGTATGTGTGCATATGTATAGAAAAAATGAAAACGGGGGTGGGATGCTGGTCGCATGTGGCTCCAATTGATCAAACGTTTTGTTTAATAACTTCTGAGATACTTAATGGATTTCAATGAAATTTTTAGCATATGATCTACATATCAGATGAAATTCTCAATTGACTAAAATCGCAAACTCATTCACATATTGGCTATATATTATATATATTGCAACTAACCTTCAATTTAAAAATTTTTGTAAAATTTTGAGCCGGTATCAAAAATATAACAAAACCCGAAATTGTATAAAATATAAATGAAGCTAAATGCAAAATTTGGAGACTCTAGCTCCAAATATGTACGAGATAGAATTAAAAAACTGTATTTCGATAAGGTTTTTAATCGATAACATTAAAACTGTATAAGTTATCGATTGTTTGAAACAAACTTGATCTGCGCGTGCTATACAGGGACTTCCAAAATAAATTCAAGTTTCTAGCTCTTATAGGTTCTGAGATCGACGCGTTCATACATACGGACAGACGGACAGACGGACAGACAGACAGACAGACGGACAGGGCTAAATCGACTCAGCTCGTCTCCCTGATCAAGAATATATATACTTTATGGGGTCTGCCACGACTCCTTCTGCCTGTTACATACATTTGACAGCTTAACAAAACCATTATACCCTGATTTCCCATTTTCAATGGGTTCAGGGTATAAAAATAGAAGCGCTAACTTGCACATTTCAATCGCAATTGTGATTTCGCCAAATTTTTAATTTTTGTTATATTTTGGATACTGATTTACTGACTGATTTATACATGTTCACGGTATGACAAAGGCTACATTTATTATATTTTCTGTTTTGCATATAATTTCTGATTAGCTATGCTTCAATGGTTAGACAACAAAATTTCTCGACTTGGCTGTCCTTATGTATTAAATTTTACCTCTGTTGCTTCAATAGCGCGTCCAAAATGTTAAAATTTCCGGTTTTCTTCGCTCCTAGCATATGCATTTGCGAATCAAATTCGATGTGTCCATTTATACAAAATATTCACAAAATAATTTTATAAAATGATAAAATTTTTAAAATACTCGGAAAAAATACTATATTTAAAAAAGTATAAATGCTTCAATGCGTTATTTAAGTTAGTGACTTTTTACTTGGAATGTATACTTGTGTAGGCAACCCATGATCAAGAATATATATTACATCTACGCCTATTGGAGGCATAACATATTGGAGAAAACTGTATTTTCCACAGTTGTAGACAATTGTGCACAGCCTTTAACCTGTAACAAATTGTGAAAAACTATATCCTATATAGTTTTACAGCTGAAAAGTCAAAATTTCAACGATGAGTAACTGTTAACCCTATTTTCTTATACCCTGAAGCAATTGAAAACAAGAATCCCCTCTGTCCATCTGTAGAGTTCTCTAGCTAAAGCACTTTTACTTGTTTTAATCAAATTAAAAATTATGTCGAATCGTAAGAAGTAGAAAATAAAGTAAGTAAAACTATATAACTATATAAATGTTTATATTCTTATGAAAATAATACTGAGTGTACATAAGAACTACAAATGAAATTAATCTGAGATACTCATAGAATGTATGCATCAGTAAGTCAAATTCTGTTATTCATCACTACGCTTGCGTTATAAACAAATATATATTTATTTTTAAGCAAATAGCTGCAAACCTTGAGCTTCAGCATGAGGTTTCTTTACAGTATGTATGTATATCATCTTCATGTGTCTGCATATGCCAGCTAAAGCAATCGCCACTCTGTCTCGCAAGTCAAAAGCGGTATTTCCAAATTGGTAGTCATTTCTTGGTTCGTAGAAAGAAGCTAAAGTCATTATGGCTTCCATCGAAGCGATTTCACTGTATGCTGTTTGTCCGCCGTCTGTTTGTTAGTCTGATGCCCGAAAACTCTTCTTATTATATATAAGTATATCCACTCATATGATACATACACATTTACATACCATAAAAGACTGGATGCCGCAACTTGTGGATGTTAAAATCGCAAAATACACAATGTGTTCCGCCTTCGTCATATACAAAGATGCACCACCAACTTTAATTTGATTTCGATTCAATGTGAGGTGAAATAAGAAAAAATGAGATCCCTGGACTATCTTAATGCTTATATCATTAACTTCATATTCATATGCGCAAGAGAGCTTTGTTAATGGCACCATTTTAAGGCTGTTGTTAAAATATTTTTAAAAAACATTTGTGCATGATGTTGGCGGTAGAGACGAGCTGGCGGTGATCGTTCTCACCTCGTCGACACTAAAACGATCCACATGGTTTGATGCAGTGCCGAAGGCTGACTGAAAGGGACTGTAGGAAAATAAAGAATGGATGTAAGCTTAAAAAATATATGCCAATATATTAAATTTTATATCTCGAAAGAACCCAATTATTGTTAACATAGAATATCAATCCAACTGAGTATATAAAAATTAAACAATAAATAATAAAAAAAATTAAATAAAAAGTTTAGTTTAAATACCTGTTTTAAATTTTTTAAAAACTATTCAATCGTCTTTCTATGAACATTTGTAAATTGTTGGCTTCCCTTAAAAAACAAAAATTTGCAGTCAAACAGTAATGCCAAGTTCCAACTGGGCAACTACTTGTAGCATGTTTATGCAGTAGGTAGACACCTGAAATATGCTTGGCACCTATACCTAAATACATACAAATACACATGCATACATCCTCAGGGGAGATACAACTCAACTTCTGAAATTAGTGTGTTACCCTTCAATAAATTGGCGGCTTGTTGCTTTCAAATATTTATTTCTTATAAAGCGATTCAATGCAAAGACAAAATACAAATTAAAACAAGCAAGAGTACTCTATTCGGGAATGACCGACGAGGAGATATACTGAACCCCGTAACGAGCTACTGATTAGCTTGTTTCGTATGTGGATGTGCTTTTTTTTCCCAAACCTTATTGAACAACTTCGGTGTTTCTTGTCTAATCATAATGAATTTTAGTATCACATGCAAAAAGGTACCAGATATAGACAACTTTCTGTATTTAACAAGTAAGAATTAATAATAATAATTGACTTTAATCTTATAATTATTTCGGACTATACTGATGAATTTACACTTAAAGATAAGATTAAACAACTGAAGTGCTATATTGAAACAAAATAAATCTGCGCTTGCTTCAGCGGAGCCAACGTTTTCATATTGGGATTAAGATTTCATACATACCTCTAGATAGACAAGAGGAGGGCTAGAGGCTTTCGATTTTTGATGCCTTGATGCTTTAAGGTATTTTTCTTCATCCAAATAGATCATTTGCTGTTGGTGGTGCGTGTTGACAAAAGTGAATACTGTCGTCATAAATTTATACATTCCTTAAAGTTTACTCTAAGATGTCTATCATCCCTGTTGATTACCAGACAACATAAATCTTCACCCACAATACACTGTGCTAATCCAATTAAAGATTAGATAGTTGTGCAACTAGTTTTTGTAAAAAAAAAAAAACAAGAAATCTTGATTTTTTAACCATCAGTAAACATCTCATGTAGGTTTTCCGTCTCTAATTTCCAATCTTTATGTCACCACAAAGATTTTTAGCTTAACATACAATATAGTTAGCCAAAAAATTAACCTATTAATAAATCTGATACAACAGTTGGGATTTATGAAATATTTGGGCAGCCAAAAAGCGCATATTGCCATTATTATTATTATTAACGTTTATTTTCTCAGGAAACTTTATCAAAATATTTGGTAGCTTTACTTGAGTGATCCTGTAAAGTTTTGATCACTTACCAGCTTGAAAATTTAATAGAGACGCATCAAATATTAATAAGAAGTATTTATTTATTTATTCAAAAGGATATTGACAAAACGAGAGTCAACTTAATAGGTAAACTAAACCAGTATAATGCCTAGCCTAAATAAGAACAGAAAAAATATTTCAATAATACCACCAACCCAATGGGGGTATTTTATTTGCCAGTCCGGCCAGCTATGCCCCAAATCACAGCCATGTATGGTCAGTGGTATTATTGAACTATGAAAGATAGAAAGTGTTAATGGAAACTTAAAATATATATTAATGAATCTTACGTATAATTATAAATAAAATAATATAGTAAAATTTAAAGTTAATATTAATAAATAAAGGAAAAAATTAATAAACAGGATGAGGAGTAGAGAGATAAAAAAAGAATAGAAAGGATTGGGAAATCAGTACACAATGTGGGAGATTTGCCAGATCATCAAATTTATGACCTGCTTACTCCTGGGTATTGTGTGTGATTTCCCTAAGATGACCTGAAAGCAAGGATTTTATTAACGGAAGAGAGAGTTCTGAGGAAAACACGTGGTAAAATTTATTCTAATGATCGCATAAAACGTGAAACGCGCTAATAAAGCATGAGTGCTCTAGTCGGGACTGCCTGACTAGGAGATACCCCAAACGTTTCCGTTCATTCTACGCTCCTTTTATGCATACATATAACAAATAAACACACGCTTCGCTTCCTATTCATTTTACGCAGAAAATGCGCCTTTTGAAGTTTACTATGGGAAATGAATTGTTGAATAACTTTTGCACTAGATGTACTTTTTGGCACGTAATAGTCACATACTGATGTGTCTATTTACCAAATTACAGGTCTCTATTTGAAATATCATGTTTTCAGGTTTGGGTAGAAGGGAAGGTAGCTAAAATCTGAATATTCCAAACCTATATTTGGAAGTCTCCATATATTGTGATATTCAAGTTACGCTTTATAAAGAAAATTAAATTATAAATTTTTATCGATAGTAAGGAAACGGGTAAACGTAATAAAAAAAATTATAAGCTTGTACTACGTCTGGTTTACAGGAATACACAATAAAAATATCATTGCTATATATGTATTATCGCAGAGTATATCCACCCAGGTCGTCGGCATGATCAAATGAATTTCCTGTTAAATAAATTTTCACAAAACCATTATACGCTGAATTCCCATTTTCAATGGGCTCAGGTTAAAACAAGTAACAGTAATGTAGGTGGGACTATCCCGACTAAGAGATTCCTTATGTACCCTGCGAAAGGCTGATTTTCTAATCATTTAACGTTTCTTTAATGCATACATAATTAAGAACACACACATAAACACGCTCGAGTTCGGATGCCGCAGAAACATTTCAGTCTCTAACTCTTATAGGTTCTGAGATCGACCCGTTCGCACATACAGCCCATCCGTATGTGCGAGCGTGTCGATCTCAGTCAAGCGGACGAACGGACATACGGACATGGCTATATTGCTTACCACGCCTCCTTCTGCCTGTTACATACATTTGAACAAAACCATGATACCCTGATTTCCCATTTTCAATGGGTTCAGAGTAAAACAAGTAAGCACGTAGCACATAATACGCTACCGACTGCATAATACTCATACACGGTACAAAAACAGTTAAGTGGATATTGCAGGATATTTATGTCACGCTCCCCAAAAAGCGTAAAAATTATTTTTGGTAAATTGATAGAGGAGGTTAACAGTAAATCAACTAAAAATGGTTTTCAGTGGCATTAATAAATAATTTAGGCTTGAACTGTGGAAAATTATTCCGTTTTCTTCGCTTTCGCTTTAATATTGTGGAGGCTCGGCTACTGTTACCCACGTCAGAAACTATAGAAGCTATAATTTTTCCGGACTACATAGCCTTACTGTATTACCATCAAGATTTTGTTTGGCGTTGCCATACAAAAATAATTAGGAATTTAAATTCCAAATTTAATAATACTTCAGCTAATGCGGAAAGACCCGAGTATACATATATTCCGAATTTGAGCCTCTTTAATAGCTGTAAACCATATACATACATATGTATGAACATACGATCAAATGTACATTGCACGAGACGAATATATTTTTCAAATTAGATACAATAATATTAACTAAAAAATTATCAAAATTCTGATATATTTATCAGTCTCCACAATTTTCCGTTTCCGACAGTTACCTGTCAAACAACTCTCAAGCTTTTGCAAAAAAATTCGTCGATACTATTGGATATAATGTATGTACATAAAAACAAGTAAGAAAACTCTAGTCGGGGATGCCCGAGTAGGAGATACCCTGAATCCCGACCGATCTGGGTTTTTAAATATACTGCATAACTTTACTCTTCGAAGTTAAGTTTCTAATCTAATCTAAGGCAAAAAGGTAAAAATTCAAGCACAATTCAATCGCAATCGAATGCTTAGAATAGTGCACAGTGCACGCCTTTGGAGGTAGATGTGCGCATGTATAAAATACATATGCATACACTTGGCGCTATTTGCCACGTGCTTTTGCCAATTGGATAAACGCATATTTTAATAACTTCTGTGTTACTTAATAATTTCAATGAAATTTGTACTATTTGATCTATTGTACATATTCTATTGAATATTTGAACTGCGCATGCAGGACCTACAAAAAAAAAATTAAAGTCAACTCGTCTTAACTCCTTGTTAAGAATATACATACATACTTTATACTGTCTTCTGCCGAGATTTTAACAAAACTATTATACCTTGATTTGATCTTTTCAGTGGGTTCAAGGTATGGCAAGAAAAAGTGCTCTTTTCAGGGCTGCCCGACTATGAGATATGAGCCCTGCGAAGACTGATATTCTTATCACTCTACGGTTGTTTATGCATACATATAAAAAATGCACCCACACGTACACACGCACGCACTCTGCTTACTGCACGCAGCGGCTGAGCTTAAGCTGAAGTATGGACTTTAGCATATGCATTTAATTGGGGAACACATTTTGGTTTAAATACTTTCTATTATTTTGTACTCTTCTGACTTAATAATGTCATCTATTTGGGTGTATTTGCAAAGCAAAAGTCTCTAGTATTTGAAATAGGTGTTGTAGGATATTCAAAATCCCAAAAATTCAAAATCTCTGTATTTATTGCACAGTATATCTGCACTTACCGTATTCAATTTACTTTTAAAAATCGAAATCAAATTATCGATTTTGATCGATAATAAAGAAATGAGATTTTGTGGACAAAGCTATATCGACTCAGTTCTTCGTCCTGATCCAGAATATATGTAAATATATACTTTATGGGGTCTGCCTGCCTCCGTCTGCTTGTTACATACATTTTCACGAAACCATTATCTGAAATCTCACTTTCAATGGGATCAGGGTAAACCATGTAAGAGTGCGTAAGTACCCGACTATGATATACCATAAATTCTGTGAAGAGTTGGAGCTGTGTGTTGTTGTTGTTGTTTTTGTACATTTACATATGCATGTACATACATACAAACAGAAAAACACATTTGCCCATACATACATCCATACGCACACATAAGCACGCACGCAGTTAACTTCGTTACGGTATTGTGCAACGAACTAAATTCGTGGAAAATAATTATTATTAAATGTTGAATTTTACCAATTAAGCAATGAGAGATAAATAGAGAGGATACTTGCTTTAATAACTACAGTTAGAAGTTAGTTTATGTCACCAAACAGACATATGTAAATATCTTTATATATGTACATATATAATGTAATTTATATATTTTTGATATCAACTGTACTGATAACAATCATATGTTTTTGATCTGATAAGGAACTTGTCTCATTTTTTCCATAAACGATATATTAGAATATAAAACAAAGTAAAAAGTAAAAGAAAAATATACAATACACACATTATAGTAATATGAATTTATAAAATTGAAATTAGTTGTATGGTTTCAATTAGCTTAAATTTAAATATAAACATTCATTTTATTTACTTACAAAAAAAAATTACTCACAAATTTTAAGCGCTTGATTGATTCAATTTGTAAATTATTGAGGAATTATTTATTAGCTACGATTGGGCAATTGCTGTTTATAAAACCCACTTACTTAATCCCACCTCAAACTCGTATTGGTCTTCACTGAAGAGCGAGATGGCAAGCATGCAGTCATATTTAACTGAGCCAAGCCCACGAAAGAGACAAATAATACTTAAATGCGTGAGGATAGCTTTCCAGCTCGCACAACAACGAAACAACTCAGAGATGTATGGTGTCCGAGGACCAGTATTCATTAAAACATGTATTTCGACCACACTCTTGTCAGTTGAAGCGTTGAGGCCGCCGAGAGAACATCGTTACATAATTGTGAAAATAAAGTGGATTCAAAAAATAAAACACCGTCGCAATGCCACGTCCATTGAAAGTAACTTATGGTGACCAGAAACCTCCGTATTCATATATATCTTTGACTGCCATGGCAATAATGCATTCACCACAGAAAATGTTGCCTCTTAGTGATATCTACCGCTTTATTATGGAACAGTTTCCCTATTACCGAAATAATATGCAAAAATGGCAGAACTCATTGCGGCATAATTTAAGTTTTAACGATTGCTTCATAAAAGTGCCCCGTAACATAAGCAAAGCCGGTAAAGGCTCTTACTGGACTCTTCATCCTAAAGCGATTAACATGTTTGAAAATGGCAGCTTGCTGAGACGACGCAAACGATTTCGAGTGAAACAACTAGAAAAAGATTTATTAAATTCAAAGCTGACCTCAATTACTACATATAGAAAATATGGAGCTGGGCAAACCATTGAAACTTCGGATATAAATAAAACATCAACTGAAAACAAATATTTCAAAAATATTAACACTCAAAAAAGAGATCAAGCCCTATCATCTTTACTTTCATCAAATGAAAGTGAAATTGAAAATTTGGATGTGGAAACTATTCCAACACGTCCAAAGCGATCATTCACCATAGAGAGTCTTATGGCTCCAGACATAAAAACTAACTATGAAGAAAGATTTACTCAATCATGTTCTCCAACTCAAGAAGACGACAAGCTCTATACAGATGACAGCAAAGCAGAACAGTTACTTTTATTAAACCTTAATCAATTTATGACGCAACAACAACGCCTATATATGCCAACATTATCGTATCCATTTTATAATGAGCAACCTACAATAACTGATTTCTACAATTATAAGCATAAAACAGCATATGAACTTCGAAACCATTTCTATGGGCCCTTACCAGTGTATTAACAAGGAAAAACAATACTTTCGAAGCGCCGAAGATTAAATACCCTTGCAGATATAATTATACTAGCCGCAGCCAACAGCGTTTAAGCTCATGTAAAGCCCTAAGTCACTTACAAAGGCAAAATAATTTTGCTGTTCGACTTTTAATCAACATAATAAATTTAGTCAATAATCAATATTACATGCAAATTTCTATTATATTCGCGTTATCAATAAGAAATTTTCGTCTGCAAGAGTTTTAACAATTTATGTATACGATATGAATAGATCAAATTAGATAATAAATTACCAACGTTATGCACTAAGGTTGCATTGTGATAGAATACGTTAGTAATAAGTTGTTTATATTATAATGCCTGCGAATTAAATTATACAACATTAATAATAAACACACATCGGCTTTCGGACTATTTGTTGTTAAATATTTGCCACTCCTCCTATTTAGACTTTCCACAGATTAATAGCTGAATTAAACAGTCGACAGGACAAGGACAGCTGCCTTGAGCATCCAATCCAAAAATAAGACTATACTTTTCGGGAGCCATTCGACGTTCTGATAATCTGATTCTTAAACTAGAACATTTCTATCACTACAGGCTTTTGAGACACTCTATTACAGTATTACATTTGGGATCCTCTAATATAAACTTGATTTTTAAAATACAGTTACGTATTTAAAAGTAAGGTTCTTGTACACAAAACCCCCTTTAAAATTAAAAAAAAAATTATTTTATTTATTAATGCTTACATGCAGCATCTAGCATTGTATATGAAACTAAGAATATTGGAATATGTATTAACTATATTTGGTTGCCTAGGTATTTATCAAAGTATGTGCTTACGTATTTATATATGTATTTACGTACATAAGCATATTAATAACGGCATGTCTGTGTGTATATGTTCATACATACATATGTTTGTCTGTGAGTACATTAATGTACAAAAATGCTGCAAATTTAAAAGACTCACAGGCACTGCTCAACTGTGAATAAGGAACCCGGCTCCGATTTGTCAAAGAGTAGATTATCAAGGACAGCAGATACTGGGATAAAGGTATTTTCGCTGACGAGTCCAAGTTAAACATTGTTAGATCAGATGGGAGACCCTACGTCTGGCGAAAAGCGAATACCGAGCTGCAAGACAAGCATCTAAAACCCACAGTTAAGTTTAAAAATTATGAGCAGTTGTAATTTTTATTTGATGGTGGGTCAAATAAGCTGTGAGCCACTGTATGTACATAAGTACTTCTTAATAATTCCCTCCTCCTCGAAACTCTGAAATTCAACTAAAACTCAGAGGTTTCCTGCTTTAGGCTATAATAGTTTTGTTAAAATATATGTAACAAGCTGAAGGAGTTGCAGACCCCATAAAGTATGTAAGTAACACTGAAAGTAAGTAACACAGAAGTTATTAGACAAAACGTTTAATTGGCAAAAGCACGTGGCCAGCAGCGCTAAGCAACGCAAAGCGTACACATTGTCGCTATACCTGTGAACACATATGTACATCAAACGCCTTTTTATACCCTGAACCCATTGAAAATGGGAAATCAGGGTATAATGTTTTTGTGAAAATGTATGTAACAGGCAGAAGGAGGCGTGGCAGACCCCATAAAGTATATACATATGTATATACTTGATCAGCTCGACAAACTGAATCGAAATAGCCATGTCCGTCTGTCCGTCTGTCCGTCCGTCCGTCCGTCCGTCCGTGTGAACGCAGTGATCTTGTAAACCACAAAAGCTAGAGATCTGAAATTTGAAATGTATACTCGTGTATACCCTACGCAGTACGAGTTTAATATTTTTTTCCCATTTCCTTATTATCGATGAAAATCGATAATTTTCTTTGTTTTTCAAGCGTAACTTAAACCTTTTTCTATGATTTAATTTTCGTTAACCGTCTATGAATAAATTGTAATTTTGGATTTTCGATCCACGCCCCCTTCCCCCAAAATTAAAAAAAAACGTATTCAAACTAGATTTATGCTTTGGCAAAAAAATCATTAACCTTAAAGTTAACAAATCCATCTAAGCAAACCTATCAACAAATTCAAACCGCTCCACGCGCGTCCTGCGAACTGCGCGAGGAAGTCTTGTCGTGCGTGTGTAATTTTGTTTGTTATAAAAAAGTTAGTTCGTTTCTCCAAATAATGGATGCGAAAACTACTGAACCGATTGCGCACAAATTTTGACACATATGGAGTCAACTGACAGCTCGGTTTATGGCTAATTTTATGTCGAATCACACCAGCTAGCGCGAAAAAATGGGTTTATAGCGGTTCCCTGCAACAATTTTGTTTTCTATCGAGAAATTTGTGTGTAAATCAATTATTCAGAAATCAATATTCATGTACAACAAAGGTACTGCTTTTCAATGGAAAATTATTCCCAATTTTTGCAACGAATTAGAGATATTGAATAAAATTTGTTCATTTCCAACAGCAAGAATCTTGATTAAAGTGCAACAATTTGTTTTCTATCGAAAGACGAGTGTGATCGCACCGTGATTGAACGTTCGTCAAAAAGTAAGTATCGAAATAATGCCCACTAAAAAAGCGAATTTGGGTCGTCGACTCGCAACGCAGAAAACGTCAGAAGAAATGTTTCGAAAGGACTGAAGAAGAACGGGAATTGGACGGGAGACAGACCGGCTGAGGAGCAGGCAGAGGATGAAAGAACCAGCAGAAAGACGCGCAGCCAGGCTTGAGGATCAGCGTTTGCGATACGAGAGAGGCGGTCTGCAGTAAGATTGCTTCGCTCGCAAAGAAATGGTGCAACACTTCACATCCAAACCAAATTCGAGCATGTTTGCGAAATTGACCGCTTGCCACCCTTCATCTCCAAATGAGTATGGGAAAAATATCGATCACATTTGGCTGAAGAATTTACAAGAGTACGCCAAGAAAATTCTGACATCACCATGGGATTCACAGAAGACATTACAATGAAACGTTAAACAATGAAGATAAGTGTTTAGCAATTGCAAATAAAGTGCTAAGTGAATTGGGAATGCCAACACCCACCAGAAATGCGACTGCTTCGATTGACGTGGATTACGCCGTGAGCAGACTACAACAGTGATGATCTTCAGTCATATGTCCGAGCAAACATTACCAAATTAACCCGTGAACAGAGGGAGTTAGATCAGTTGACGAACAAAAAAGTGGAAGTGGGGGCATCTTCTTCTAGATGCTCCAGGGGGACTGGGAAAACGTTCCTCATCAATTGATTCTGGCCACGGTTCGAGCCAAAAAGGACATAGCTTTAGCTCTTGCTTCATCTGGAATAGCTGCAACATTGTTACCTGGTGGAAGGACTGCTCATTCAGCGCTGAAGTTACCATTGAACATGCAAATCGTGGAGACTCCCATGTGCAACATTTCCAGAGGATCAGGTATGGGAAAAGTATGCAGAAATGTAAACTCATGTTTGGGATGAATGCACGATGGCACACAAAAAATCGCTGGAGGCTCTTGATCGATCATTGCGGGATTTACGTAGAGCCGATCAACCATTCGGAAATGCGTTGATATGCTAGCAGGGGATTTCAGACAAACGTTGCCTGAATTTCTCGATCGACACCAGCGGACGAAATAAATGCTTGCTTGAAAATTCAACAATGGCGACATGTGCGACATGCAGTTGACGACGAATATGCGTGTCCAGTTGCAGAACGATGAATCAGCTGAGGTATTTCACAACAGTACTGGACATGGAAACGGAAAGCTGCCAGTTAATGAGACGTCAAGAAAAATATCATTGCCCGAAAATTTTTGTAATTTAGTTGCATCAAAAGAAGAACTAATCGAAAAAGTATCCCTGAATTCGAATCAATTTAGGAATCACGATTGGCTCAGTGAACGAGCGATACTTGCTGCCAAGAATAGAGACGTCTATCAACTTAATCATGTCATCCAATCCAGCAAGAAACTGAGGAAATACAAAAGTCAAAGACACTGTTGTGGAGGCAGATGAAGCGGTTAAATCCAACGGAGTTTGAACTCACTTGATTTGCCTGGAATGCCACCACACATATTGAAATTGAAAATAGGTGTCCCAATTATCATGCTTCGGAATATTGATCAGCCAAAGCTCTGCAATGGCACGCGACTCGCGGTCAAGAAATTGATGAACAACGTTGTGGAAGCAACGATCATAACTGGACCATTCAAAGGTGAAGATGTCCTCATTCCTAGGATTCCTATGATCCAGACTGATACACCGTTCCAATTCAAAAGATTGCAGTTTCCCATTCGATTGGCATTCGCCATGACAATTAAAAAGCTCAGGGTCAATCTATGGAATTATGTGGTTTGGATTTAGATGCGGATTGCTTTTCACATGGACAATTGTATGTGGCGTGTTCCCGTGTCGGTAAACCAGATAGTCTTTATATTTATGCCGAGAATGGAAAAACAAAAAATATTGTATATCCCCAAGTATTACTAAATTAAACGCATTTAAAACTTATGCTTTGTTGTGTTCCTTATTTCTTATACGTGCAACCACAATATGTCACAGCGAAGCGTGGACGGGTACAGCTAGTACGTAATATAAAAGAAGCGTAAAATGATTAAATCGAATCTTCGAGGGTTAGGGTACTTTAGTCAGTCTCGACTAACACTTTATTGTTTTATTCAAGAATGGCCATTGGAATAATTTGTCAAAAATAATCTTTTACTTCGTGTATGAGTATACAAAAGAAACCTTTAAAAGACTTTTTCAAACGGTAATGTAATAAAGCCATTGTATGTAACCCGTTTAGCCTAAACAAATGCCAGTATTATACTTCTCTTAAAAAAATATTATACTTTATTTAATGAAGTTAATTAAATCTAATTTATTAAGGATCCGAAATACCAAACTTCGTAATCTACGGACTACCACTATATCCAAATACCAGTCTAAAAGTATAGTATTATATGACTGATCATCTCCTATCAACAAACAATTACTTTACACATAAAAAAAATATAATACCCTTTTTCCAATATTGTCTGATTTACAAAAGGTAATTCCGCAGACCACTTAACACACTACTTAATTTAAACTTAACTTATAAGTTAGATAAATACTATACTTGTAGTTGTATTTGTTTTCTTTTAATTATTTTTAACCCTAACCCATTGAAATGGGAAATCAGGGTATAATGGTTTTGTTAAGCTGCCAAATGTATGTAACAGGCAGAAGGAGGCGTGGCAGACCCCATAAAATATATATATTCTTGATCAGGGAGACGAGCTGAGTCGATTTAGCCCTGTCCGTCTGTCTGTCTGTCTGTCCGTCTGTCCGTCTGTTTGTATGTATGAACGCGTCGATATCAGAAAATATGAGAGCTAGAAACCTAGAAATTTTTTTTGGAAGTCCCTGTATAGCACGCGCATATCGAGTTTGTTTTAGAAAATCGATAACTTTTCCCGTTCTTTTGTTATCGATTAAAAACCTTATCGAAATGAAGCTAATAAATTATATCTCGTACATCTTTGGAGCTAGAATCTCCAAATTTTGCATTTAGTTTCATTTATATTTTATACAATTTCGGTTTTTGTTACATTTTTGATATTGGTTCAAAAATTTTTAAAAATTTCAAATTGAAGATTAGTTGCAAATATAGCCAATATGTGAATGAGTTTGCATTTTTAGACAACTGACAAATATTCAATATAAAATGTAGATCATATGCTGAAAATTTCATTGAAATCCATTAAGTATCACAGAAATAATTAAACAAAACGTTTTGTCAATTGCAACATGTGACCAGAAACCCACACCCGTTTTCATTTTGTCTATACATGTGCACACATACATTGAGACATTTGAATGCGAAAATTCTTGTCTGTTTTAAGAATCACAACAATTACAGCTGACTGCTTGAATTTTGTTATAAATATATAAATAAAACTACTTTTTTGACAAACATGCAATTTGATTGTGAAAGTGCGAGATTGGCAATTTATTTAAATTTTGTATGAGTTTGTAATATATACAAGATACGGAATGTATTTAAAAACGCAGATCGGACGGGGTTCAGGGGGTCTCCTAGTCGGGTACCCCCGACTAGAGTTTTCTTACTTGTTATACCCTGAACCCATTGAAAGTGGGAAATCAGAAAATAATATTTTTGTGAAAATGTATGTAACAGGCAGAAGGAGACGTGGCAGACCCCATAAAGTATATATATTCTTGATCAGGTCGACAAACTGAGTCAATATAGCCATGTCCGTCTGTCCGTCCGTCCGTCCATGTGAACTCAGCGATCTCGCAAACCACAAACGCTAGAGATCTGAAATTTTAAATGTATACTCGTGTATATCCTACGCAGTACGAGTTTATCATTTTTTTTCGATAACTCATCCCATTTCCTTATTATCGATAAAAACCGATAACTTTTCTTCGTTTTTCAATACCGTTAGAGCTTTAGATTTCAAATTTACTGTGTATATCCGTGTAATGGGTACAAACATTTTGTAATTTTTGGATTTTGGATACCACGCCCCCTTCTTCCCAAATTTGAAAAAAACGTATTTCAAGTACTAGCGACTTGTGCTTTGGCAAATACATACATATGAATGTCATTAGTACGCTGTAAAAGTTTAATTACGAAAGTCTATCTGGAAAAAAACTAATTTAACAAATAAGTTCCCATAATATAGCCCATTCTGCAGCCCAAGCGCTGCCGACGCGCAGTCGCTGCATAAACTGCGCAGTAGCAGAGCAAGTGCTTGTGCGTGCGTGTGCATGTGTGTGTGAGTGTATGTGTTGTTTGTATTTTTGTATGTATATAAGAAGCGTAAAGTGATTTAAATATCGCATCTTCGCAGGGTTCAGGGTATCTCTTAGTCGAGCAGTCTCGACTAGAGCACTCTTACTTGTTTCAATTGTAGTACCCTGCATCTTCTGTTTGTAAGCGATTGTAAGCAATGGTCTTATATAGAAATGTTAAGGAAGGTCTCCTCTATCATATTAATAAAAGTTTCCTTTCCCAAATTTTCCAGTTTGCTTTTTTAACAAGAAAAACGCACAAAAATGGTCAAAATGACGCGCAGCTGCACGCAGTAGGTAGAATGTCGACGGTCATATCAATTAAAAATATTATTAAAAAATTTATTTACAACTTAAAAAAAATAAAAACTAAAATCACATTTTTCATGTTTGACATAAATCATAAAACATGCGATCACCCTGTCAACGGATCTCCTTGTGCAAACATTCATGTTCAAGTTTGAAGAACTTTCTGTCAAATGCCATTTAAATTTTAAAAATACCGTTATTGGTTCAAAAGCTATGATTTTTGCAACGCAAAATGAGCTAATCCCCACTGTGCGTCGTCTTAGAAATATGAGACGGTACCGAGTTTTTTTAAACGCCATATGTCTCATTTACCTTGATATCATTCGCGGTTACAGCATTGTGTAGTGGGTGCAGTATTCTGGTGACCAACCAGCTAAATGTAAAGCAATCAGATTATCACGTCGAATTCTATCAGTTTTGGAAAAATATTTTTGCACCCTTTTTGCTTATACTACTGGAGTATATTTTATAAATTGCAAGTCTCAATATTATGTTAAAAATAAATTGGGTGTTTACGTAGCAAAAAATATATTTCCTAATGAGCGACGCCAATATCTACTAAATAATCTACTTAATAATTTATAGAGCGATGGTACCAACGGGTATATGCATATTTCAAATTGAAAGTTGAAATCAGTTTCCACAATACATTCCCATATGTCTCATTCACCTTGATGTCATGTTGTTTATTTCTTAGTAACTTTATAAAAATGTTTGACAAGCCAATTGTAATGCGATTATATTTTAATTTAAAAAAACTTTTGCTGGCTCTATTAAACAAATATAGGTGCACATGCTCCACATTCATATATATATATATATTTTTTAATATTAAAAGCTTAAATTGTAATTAAAATCGTCTATAATTTGCGTGCTGTTGATGATTTCCTCTATGTGAAGGTCGGTTATACGGATGCCTTGGTCCATTGTTATTATTACGATGTTGATAATTGGAATCGTTATATCTTTGTTGGTATGGTCTATGGTGGTAATTTTGATTTGGATTATAGCCTGCAATATACAAAAATAAAAATATTGAAACTTAGAATATGAGTAATCTAGTCGGGACCGACTAAAAGATACCCTAAACCCTGCGAAGTGCTGATATTCCAACTATTTGACGCTTATTTTATACATTCATTTTAAATAAAAAATGCATACATACATACGCGGGCATAAGCAGGCGCTCTGCTTTCTGCGCAATTAACGCACCCACTGTAACGCACCCACTAAAGTATGCAGAGAATATCGTTTCTTCCAGATTAACTTTCCTAATTAAACTTTCAGACTCTAGTATTTGAAAAAGGTTTGCGGGAAGGAGGTATCAAAATCCAAAATATACTAAATCATTACAGGAGCTAAATTAAAAATGATAAACTTAAGTCTATAGTTTTTGTGGACGGGCAGACGGAAATGGCTAGATCGACTAGATCGGCTTCTGATCAATTAAATGAATTATTGAAATTTTTCCATTACTTAACAAAAATTCGTAACATTTAGTAAAACTGTGGAAGAAAAAGATTTGCTTGATTTGCCGCGATAAAATAATATAGTAGCACAGTTGTCAAATATTCTATCTGTAAAACTGCAGAACATAATATATATAGGATATATAATTTTTCTATCAATCTGAAAAAAAGTTAACAGTAACCCAGTTGCCAAATTTTGGGACTCAAAAAATATGAAATACATTTGTTTTTATCCGATTTGCCACGTCCCAAGAGGCGAGTGTGCATGGAGGTTGGCTTCAGGAGTAGATAAATATTAGCGTTTACTTATCAAAAGATTTAGTATTTCAAGTACGTATCGAACAAATCTTAACAAGTGTTAAGTTATAAGAGGAGGTGCAACGACTATATATTCTACATTTCAATACTCTAGCTCTCATAATGGCAAAATGGTTTCCGTTCGTACGCACAATACAGGCATTGCACAGTACTATTTCACTTTAATAACGATGGTAAAAACTGAAAAATAATTTAGCAAATACTTTTTTAATTTTACGAGTTTCTAATTTCTTGAAATTTTTCATTTAATTTCGTTTTTAAAACGTAGCTTGAGTACAACAAAAGATGTACACTTTAAGTTTATGTGAGGTAAAGACAAAGTTTTTGCACATCTCGGGTTTTGGATACATCCCCATTCCCCCAAATTTGCAATAAATGTAAGGTGCGCGAAATAAGTAACTGGGACAGTACGTTGAAGAAGATAATAACTTAACCAATCAAGATTTTTCAAAAAAGTAAATTGGTGTTTAAGCTTCATAAAATTATTAATAAACCTTAACTGAATTAAATCCAAAATAACTTTCGAAAATATTAAAAAAAAATTAAACAAAATATTTTCAAACGAAATAAGTAACTGGGACAAATTAAAAATTTGTATCTTAAAACTGTAAAAAGTAAACAAAAATCAATACAAAATTTTTAAAAGCCAAAATTAATTTTAAATAGAGCTCTCTTTGTTGTTTAACACTTTAATTTTTCGCGCTGGCATTGATTTAATCAGGTTTTGGAGCATTTGGATGTCCAATTTTTCCCATTCTTGGACAATGGCATTTTTTAATTCAATTAAATTTCCAAATTGCTTCCCGTTGGTATAAACCCGTTGAGTCAAGATGCCCCACAGATTTCAATCGGATTTAAGTCCGGACTGCGTGGTGGCCACTCTAAAACAGGCATTTCTGAGTTTTTAAGATAAGCCTTCGTGAACTTTGCTGTGCGGATGGGCGCATTATCCTGCTGGAAAGTCTAATCCTCACAGTAATGATCCTCTCCAAATAGCATTAAAACAGACTCCAACAGTTCAACATAGTTTTGTACATTCATTCTATGCGTTATAAAACAAATTGAATTGAATTGCCTATATCATTAAGGACCGTCCTTGAAAATTTCTGGACACATTAAAGACCCTTCGTAAAAATTTCTGATACATGAACTTTTTTTTAGTGTTCGCACATCTAAATTGAACTTTTTCTCATCACCTACAAAATATTTTTGGACTCAGTGTCCCAAAATTTGTATCTGTTGGCAAACTGTAATCTAGCAGCTTTGTGCCTTGGCAGTAGCTCCGGTTTCAGAGGTTTTTTTTCGTATGAAACATTTTCTGAGCTCTTCAAAATTGGTTGCATACGTCTCGTGGATGTCCGCAGAGACAAATTACTCCGTATTTGAGATGTTCTGATACATTCTTTGACCGCTAGATTTTTGATTCGTCTTTTGACCCGGTTGTCAACCCATGAGTAAATTGAGTAAATTTTTTTTACAGTATTCTTATTTATGTGCCCATTGCCTGCTATTTTGAAAATTTACATCCCCTTATTACGCAGAGCCACAGTTCTGCCACGCTCTTCATCAGTTAATCGGGCGAAACTCGACATATCTTTGTACAAAAAGTCATTTAGAATTAATTCAAATATTAATTTTAGTTAAAACTCACTTAATATTATTTATTTTAATACTTTAAACAAAAATGCTTATTAAAAGTTCAAATAGCACGTGGTTATCTATCCACAAATGAAAGCAAAGTATTCTGTCCCAGTTACTTATTTCGTTTGAAAATATTTTGTTTAATTTTGTTTAAATATTTTCGAAAGTTATTTTGGATTTAATTCAGTTAAGGTTTATTGATAATTTTATGAAGCTTAAACACCAATTTACTTTTTTGAAAAATCTTGATTGGTTCAGTTATTATCTTCTTCAACGTACTGTCCCAGTCAGTGTTGCCGTTTCAGCTTTTTTCCCGTCAGATCTGGCTTTTTTGAAAGTCCGACTGCGGGAAAAATTGGAAAACAGCGGGAAGCGGGGATTCTAGCTTTTTTGAAAATCGAAAAAGCTTTTTTCAGATTTTTTTTATTTTTCCAATTTTATCAGTATTTTTTGCTTGCATACATTATTTAGTGATGAAATTGAAAATGTATCGATTAAGCAACCACTATTATCGCTCAGTTTCCCACCTCTAGGTTATTCAAATTTTTGTTAATACTGTTCTCGCTAATTAATGAGAAGTGTTTTTCAAATAAATTAAAAATGCCAAAAGAAATATACAAGCAGAAAATTCGTGATGTTTGGCTGCATAGCACAGATTTTAAAGATTGGTTGAGGAAGGACTTAACCGATCCATCACGCGCTTTATGTAGCTATTGCAAAAGCAATATTACGGCGACACTTAGAGATTTGCATATCGGCGCATTGAACAAAAAAAAATAGATTTTGTCCAACACCCATTGCCAAAGACTATTGACCAGGAGAAGGCAGCTCTTTGTCTGTTCGTATCTCAGCACACTGCAATTGCTCCCGTGCTCTAAAAATAAAGCTGCATCGCACAAAGTGCACATATGTTATTAAAAACATTTCAGCTCCGCATTTTTGCGATGATCTTGTAAAGGATATTGACAACTCAAAATTTAGTTTGCTGCTGGACGAGTCGACCGATATAAGCTATACAAAATTGCTTAGTATGTCAGTGTTAGTATCAATAATGTGTTAAATTGATTTTTAAATATCTGTATATATTTAAGTGTGGTTGTTAACTACTTTTCTGTAGAACGTGGAGCTGTAGTATCCACTTTTTTAAGCTTAATTAGGCTTGAAAGTGGAGATGCTATGGCAATGGTGGAAGGGTTGAGAAAGGAGTTTGCATTTCAGAAGATGAACAGTAAAAATTTGGTCGGTATTGGCACAGGTAACGCTAGTGTCATGGTTGGAACTAATAAAAGCGTATATGCAGAGCTCAAAAAGCATGTACCGTCCCTAATAAATAACAGCTTTTTTTTTAACTTTTTTTGCTCGCGACTGCTTTTTTTGTATTTTTTTTTTGGTTGATCTAGCTTTTTTTGCTCCGAAAAAAACGTCAACACTGGGACTCCCAGTTACTTATTTCGCAACCTTATTTCTTGTGCTTTGGCAAATACATACATCTGGTTGTCGTTAAGATTAAGAAATTGATTTATATGTGTGTATGTTTTGTTTACTATACTTATAGAAGCGTAGAATGGTTGGGATAGGGGCTGTTCACAGGGTTCAGGGTATCTCATAGTCTCTCATTCCCGACTAGAACACGCTTTCTTGTTTTTTATTACCTTGCATTGGGTAATTATAATTTACACAATTTCTTCCATTGTTTTGATAAGCCATGCTTTGTCCATTGTCGATTCTATGATTTCTCATAGTGGATGATACTAATCGATGACCGCCGGGGGGAATGTAAGCCCTTTGCGACTGTATTCCAAAACCTAAAGTATAAAGAAAAAATTAAATATATAAAAGATAACGAAATAACATGTATAAATGTGATATAACTCGATTAGATTTCAAAGTTAATACTATCCTATATAAGTATATTTAAAATGCAATTTATGAGCTTGGTACAGTCTGAGCTGGTACAGTAGACGTTCTAAAAAAAAAAACAAGTCATTTAACTCAAAATATAAATATATATTAAAGCTAATTACGTTATAGAAATTTAAATAACAAAAATGCATAAATTAAGGACGATAGAAAGACAATTGTAAAAATAATATATATATATATATATATATATATATATATATATATATATATATATATATATATATATATATATATATATACATGTATATGAACTGGCTATTTTGATTGTCTTCGAGTTTCACATTGACATTGACATTGAAAATCCATTTCAAAAAGCAGGTAAAGGTATATGACCCCTCTACCCAGGAACAACAAAATTTTCTTTATACATATGTATATACACTGTACTTTTAATTTTTAAATGTAGCCGTATAACATTCAAAATAGCTTTAATCGATTCGACAAAAATGTCCGCAGTACTAAATAACAAAGCACACCTATCAAAAAAATATTAATTACATGATAAAAGATTATCCATCGTAAATACAAAAACAGTTTAAAATATAATATAAGTGAAATATTCATATGGGCGTTACCGATAACGGGTCCATTCTTGTTATTATCCGATTGTATGACTTGAGGAGGGTCCACAGCATTTGGAAGCCTTTTTGCTAGAAAGGTAAAGTTCTCATCATATTTCGGGTCCTTGTACACAGTAGTTGTAACATCATTTTTATCAATATCAGGTAAGCCAGGAATTGGAGATTTCAGAATACTAAATAATAGATAAATGTTTGTTAGCTTATATATATTTATATATTTTTCGTTATAATTAATTACACAATTTACAAAAAGATGGTAGAAACAAATACAACAATGCCATGCGTAGTACAAGTTTTTAATTTTTCGATAACTCATCCCATTTCCTTAGTATCAATAAAAGTCGATAATTTAACTTAGTTTTTTAAGCGTAGCTTGTAATAAATACACAGATTGTGTATTTTTTGGATTTTGGATAGCTTTCGCAAAAATACAAAAAAATATGGGACTTAAAAAATGTAAGTAATGCACAATTATTTACACTTATTGTTCGCTCTTTACTTTCTCAAATATTTATGCACAAAAAGTTTAAATTTGTTCGCATTATTTAATTTCTGAGAGCAGAGCATTGGAAAGTCATGAAATAGTTTGTCTGTCATTAAAAAATTTTTCATTTTCATAATTTGCGAGAAGGGTATGAAAGCGTTGATGCACATCAAAAATACTACTTTAACAGGTATTTATCTTTCGGTGTGCGAAACTCTAACTGCCTGTGGAAATTGTAAAACCATCTTTATTTTAGTAAACTGTTATATTTCAAATGCTTTCTTAATATTATTAGAATACAAATATTTTGGATTATCTTGCATTCATCTGTTATTTATTGGTAACTTTTAAAAAATGCATCTTCTAACGACTATATTTTTTTGGCGTTCCGTTTGCTTTTTAAAAATGACCAATAGGCTCAAAAAAATCAGAAATAAATAAAATAAGAAGATACATTATAATACATCCCATCCATTATAATAGATCCCCTGAACCCCGTCCGATCTGCGTTTTTGTAATGTAATGTAATGTGCTGGTAATGTAATGTAACAAACTTATACAAAATTTAATTAAATTGCCAATCTTGCACTTTGAAAATCAAGATGGCATGTTTCTCAAAAAAGTAGTTCTTGTTTTAAGAATAATAGTAATAATAATTTAATAAAAGAAAAAAGAGAAAATTAAGAAAATCCGAAATTTCCGCAGCTGGAGTCGAACCAACATCTACTGATCAAAGCGCTTCAGCTCTACCAGCCATTGTGTGAAAAAAAAAATAATAACAAATTTTTGAAATCGGCGGGGATCGAACCCAGATCTACACGACGGCGTGCCCCGCTTCTAACAACACCGCCACTGCACTGCTTAAGTAAACAGTAGCAAATTCGAAACTAAAGGCAGCTAAGAATAATAATATTCAAGCAGTGTCGGCTGTTAGTGTTGTAATACTTAGAACTCGCATTCAAATGTCTCAATGTATGTGTGCACATGTATAGAAAAAATGAGTCATTGCTTACGGGGTGGGTTTCTGGTCACATGTTGCAATTGACAAAACGTTTTGTTTAATTATTTCTGTGATACTTAATGGATTTCAATGAAACTTTCAGCATATGATCTACATATTATATTGAATATTTGTCAATTGTCTAAAATCGCAAACTCATTCACATATTGGCTATATTTGCAACTAAACTTCAATTTGTATTTTTGTAAAATTTTGAACCAATATCCAAAATATAACAAATTGTACGAGATAGAATTAAACAAGTAAGAACGTTGCAGTCGGGCGCAACCGACTGCGTGATACTCTGTTCCCATAGGGGCTTCTGGCATATTACATTTTAAAGTTTATCTTAATTTGTTAAAGTCGCCGCTCGAATTAGCTTCTGACTCAAAATAACCATATATTTATTAAAATTCTAAAAATATATATATGTAAATGAGTAAAACTTTTATAAATTATGACTCGCTTCAATCGTTTGTATGAATATGATGATTTTATGAGCTAGACAAAAAATATAACTGCACCATGCATTTTATAATTTTTATGCAAAGCAGTCTGTTAACTTAAGAGTTGTCTGTTAATTTGAAAGTGTGATTGATTTTCTTTACATAATCAATTGAGTCTATTAACAGTGCCACTTGGGAATCGTCTGAAGCATTGCCAACATACGAAAATAACGAAATAACTGACCTAGGCTATGGAAAACTATATTAATATTAGATGGTCAATTATTTAAATATTAAATTGAAATACATATATTTATTTGTCTCTTATAATTTTTTCTGCCTACTTAGCAAGAAATTAAGCTTATTTATGTAGGCGGTACATGCTTATTGCAGTTTAGCGCCACCTACCGGATTATTCTTGTGATGGTGATTCTGCTGCAATTTTAACTCAAGAGCTCTGCAAAATAAAATTCCAATTTGCCACGCCCCCAGTGGTCGTAGACAAGTTCTTTTTGGCCAATTCTTAGAAGGAGTCTAAATTGACGTAACAGCAAAATTTGGAAGCTTACCTTCCAAAAATGTGGAAATTACAGGGTATTTTTCGGTGCGCCACGCCCTAAAGGGGCGTAACAATTATTTTTGGGTCGTCGATAGAGGAGGTCACCAGTAACTCAATTAGCCAATTTTGAAGCTTCTAGCTCTAAAACTTTAGGAGATATAAAAGGAAATTTTGTGCAAAATCTAGATATTCAGATCCGATTTGCCACGCCCCCAATTGGCGTAGACTCGTTATTTTTGGCCAATCTTTGGAAGTAGTCGAAGGTAACATAAATGCCAAATTTGGAAGCTTACGTTCAAAAAATGTGGAAATTACAGGGTATTTTTCGGTGTGCCACGCCCTAAAGGGGCGTAACTTTTATTTTTGGGTCATCGATAAAAGAGGTCACCAGTAACTCAACTAGCCAATTTGAAGCTTCTAGCTCTAAAACTTTAGGAGATATAAACTTTTGCGGTTTGCCACGCCCCCTATGGGCGTAGATATATCCGCCATATCTTTTTGATCGTGGGTTGTCAACGCGAGTATGTATTCCAAACTTCAAGTCTCTAGCATCAATAGTGCTCGAGATATAGAAGAATATGTATAAATCACTATATAGTCAGATCCGATTTGCCACGCCCCCAAGGGGCGTGGATATATAATTTTTTCATCGATCTTTTTAGGATCTTAACAGTAACTTACATGCCAAATTTGGGCATTCTAGCTCTAAAACTGCAGAAGATACAGTTTTACCCGATTTGCCACGCCCCCAATGGGCGTAGATATATCCGCCATACCTTTTTGATCTTGGGTTGTCAACGCGAGTATACGTTCCAAATTTCAACTCTCTAGCACTTCAACTAACGGGGTTTCTGACATACCGGAAAATGCATTTTCCGATTTGCCACGCCCCTAGTGAGCGTATCGGGAAAATCTTAACACTTTATAATTCGAGGGTATACACGAGTATATGTTCCAAATTTCAACTCTCTAGCTTCAATAGCGTCGAAATGGTTTGCGTTCATACGGACAGACGGACAAGACGGACATTGCACAAAACCAATATACTCTTTTTCCCTTTGGGAACAGAGTTTAAAAACTGTATTTCGATAAGGTTTTTAATCGATAACATTAAAACGGGAATAGTTATCGAATGTTATACAGGGACTTCCAAAAGACTTCAAGTCTACATACGGACAGACGGAAATGGCTCAATCGACTCAGTTCGTCACCCTGATCAAGAATATATATACTTTATGGGGTCTGCCACGCCTCCTTTTTGCCTGTTACATACATTTTAACAAAACCATTATACCCAGATTTCCCAGTTTCAATGAATACAGGGTATAAAAAAAGTGTAAGCTTAAAGAAATTTTCGACTAAAAAACATGTGTCCGTGTCCTTCGAACTCCCACCTTCACAATCAAAAAGTATATTACAAAAATTTAAAAACACTTAAACATCGCCGGGTATTAAGCCAGTAACTTTAAGTTTTCGTGCAACACCGCCACTTCACTGCTCGAACGCCATCTAGCAAATCTAAACTAAAGTGATAATTCAAACATAATTCAATCGCAATTGCGATTCTTAGAATAAACGATTGCACGCGTATAGGAAAAATTCATACGCTTCGCGCTGTCTAATAACTTCTGTGCTATTTTAACGGATTGCAATGAAATATTCAGCATATGATCTGCATATTCCATTGAATATTCAGCAATTTATTAAAAATGAAAACTTTTTCAAATATTGGCTATATTTGCATATTAACTTTTATTTAAAAAATTTTTCGAAATTTGGAGCCGGTATCCAAATTATAACAAGACCAATATATACATTATATACATATATACATTCTGATGTGTCATTATTAACCATACAAAAGATTATTATGCTTGAACATGTTGAATACTATATTTTGTTTCTCCTATAATAGTATTTGAATCCTGTACCTCCACAAAAAGGCACAATAAAACTAAACCAAACAAGGTAATAAAATTAATATTGCATGTGCCGACAATTTTATCGTATGAACATTTTGTGCAAGGTTTATTTCAAATGAACACACACGATCAAAAAGCATGAACAACGTTATCAAATAATTCAAATAAACGGCAAAACGCTTAATACTGCGCTGTGTTTTCCAATTAGAAATGTATGTTTTTTTAAAATATGTAAATTATTATTCGCATCACAATATTTTTGTTTCTGTGCCATTTATCTATTTGTGTATATTGTATATTTGGTACATATCCTATTTTAATATTTGTGTGTTAATCATTTATACTTACCCGTTTAAAGCTGTATTTATCTCTGATATTGAAATAGTCCCGCACATCCCATCAAATGATATAGAACAGTCAAATTGGGATTTTTCAGATTTGATATACATTTTTTTAACCGTTTCATAATGTGGACTGAATTTACTTATATATAAATTATTTTCGCCTCTTTTGTTACGCTTGACTGAAAATAAATACATAAATATCTTATATGAAAAATCGAAAAAATTGTAACTTCTTTAACACCGACCATTTCAGGTTTCTAAAATAACAAAAAATATAAGCAAGTAAGAAAGTTATAGTCGGGGGTTCCCGACTCGTAAATACCCTGAACGTCGTCTGATCTGCGTCTTCAAAGACAGCATGTTTGCAAAAAAAAAAAAAAACAAAACAAAAAGAGTAAGAACGTAGCAGTCGGGCATTACAGACTGCAAAATACTCATTCACGAAACAAACGCAACCAGCTCCACTTTCTGATTTGCCGCACCCCCAATTGGTATATTTATATTATTGTTAGCAAATCCATAAAACAGGGCAACAGAAATAGTCGTTAAATTTTGAGTTTCTAACTCTATGTACGTAGATATATCCGCTATATCTTTTTGGTCTTGGGTTGTCAACCCGACTATATATTCCAAATTTCAAGTCTCTAGTATCAATAGTGCTCAAAATATATAAGAATATGTATAAATCACTATATACAATATATATGTATATATATGTATATATATCACAAAAGTCTCTAGCTGTTATAGGTTCGGAGATCGACGCGTTCATACATACACATAAATAGACTAAGCTCTTCGTCATGATCAAGAATATATATACTTTATGGGGTCTGCCACGCCTCCTTCTACCTGTTACTTACATTTGACAAAACCTTTATACCCTGATTTCGCATTTTCAATGGGTTTATGATGAAATTATTTGTGTACATTTATATATCGCAGACGTTAATATGTATTAATAATGCTTTTGTCCCTATATATTCATAAATCACAAGAGTAAAATAACGGGGGAAATGACCTGCATGTTCCAGAAAGCTTTTTCCAACCTTAAAATAGTTCTAATTGTCAGTTGGAATCTACGATAATGGAGTTTGAGACAATCAATGACCTTTAATAAGTTTTAGTGGCAGAATGGAAAATATTAGATATTTCATTCGGATAAACTTGGTAAATTTAATATCTAAATGTTTTTATGACAAAATTACACAAAATATAAAATACAAGTAAGAAAACTCTAGTCAGTGGTGACCGACTAAGAGATCCCCTGATCCGTCCGATCTGTGTTTTTAAATATACTCAGGTTTGTATTTAAATGTAAAATAAAATTATAAAAAAAAAATTTTGTTTTTTTTCCAAAGATGTACGAGATATAATTTAAAAACTTTAAATTTTGTAAAACTAACTTGATATACACGTGCTATACACGGACCTTCAACAAAAATTTCAAGTTTCTAGCTCTTATAGATTCTGAGATCGACGCGTTCATACATACGGACAGACGAACATTGCTAAATCGACTTAGGTTGTCTCCTTGATCAAGAATATATATACTTTATGGGGTATGCCACGCCTCCTTCTGCTTGTTACATACATTTGACATTTCAACAAAACTATTATACCCTGATTTCCCATTTTGAATGGGTTGAGGGTATAATTAACAATTGAAAAAAAAAAAATTGTTTTTGTTTGTTTATTTTCAGAGTATAACAAAAACTTACTTTCTTCGTCAGTTAAATGGCTATGAAGAGGTATAAGTGCTTTAAATAGCCTGTTTTCATCAACAAATGGTAGTAGGGCAACTCCTTGCCACGCAAACTTTTTTCCATTTAGATCAATTTTAAAATCCTCGGGATAAAAGTCAATAATCGTTGAGTCCTGAAATCACAATTTTGAAACTTAGTTAACATTGTTAAAGCAATAAATATGGAAAACTTTTAATGAAATTACTAATTGTCCTTCAGTCATATCCTGAATATTTGATTACGATATAGTCTTAAAACAGAGATTATTACTTACAGGTCTAGACATTAGCTCCGCCCAAGGTTCTGGAACATGAGAACTGCTGGCCGCTGGAAAAACTCCCATTAGTTGTTCCAAGGGATTAAACTAAAATATAGAATATAATATATTAGTAAAGTAAGAACAAAAGACAAACAATAAATTTTATTGAGTTGGTCATAAACAAACTAAGAATACTCTAAGGTACTCTTTACTCTGAGCAGAGATGCTGTTTCAAACCTTTTAGTTTTCTTCCGTATACATCTTCACAAAATGCGCACACAAAGGCGGCAGAGCAGGTGCGCCTGCTCTATCCATAACCCTTACGATGGAAAATAAGATAGACAAGTAAAAGTGCTCTAGTCGAAACTGCTCGACTAGGAGATACCCTGAAACCGCGAAGATCCGATATTCGAATCACGTAACTCTTCTTTTATATATACATTACAAGCAACACATACACACACATGCAGACGCACGCATAAGCACATGCTCTGCTAACTGCGCAATTTACGCACCGACTGCGCTTGTGCTGCAGTGAAATACGTTTTTTTCTTATTTTGGGGGAAGGGGGCGTGGTATCCAAAATCAAAAAATTACAAAATGATTGTATCCGATACACGGACATACACAGTAAATCTGAAATCTATAGCTATAACGGTATTCAAGTTATGCTTAAAAACGAAACATGATCGATTTTCATCGATAATAAGGAAATGGGATGAGTTATCGAAAGAAAAGATATACTCTTACTACGTATGGTATACACGAGTATACATTTAAATTTTCAGATCACTAGCTTTTGTGGTTTACGAGATCGGTGCGTTCACACGGACGGACGGACGAACAGGCGGACATGGCTATATCGACTCAGCTCGTCGAGCTGATCAAGAATATATATACTTTATGGGGTCTGCCACTCCTCCTTCTGCCTGTTACATACATTTTCACAAAAAACATTATAAACTGATTTCCCATTTTTAATGGGTTCAGGGTATAAAAATGAAATGCGGTATCGAAAACTGTATAAACTTGTACTGCATACTTTTTACAAGAACATATATTTAATTTTCTAGGACAGACGATACGAGCATTGACCCATCCACAGACTTATTTGACTTGGCATCTTATCCAAAACCGTTTTAAGCTTTACGCCTCTTTGTGTCATTATACCGTATTACATCATTTTTAATGTGATTAAGTTACAAAATTAAATCTCTATTATTTTTTTATTTAGTTGAGTTATCTTACCGGCTTGGTTCCTTTTTCGAATATAGTGGATAGTCCTTGAATATTTACAAAATCCGAAGCAAATGGAGCATAATGGTAAGGAAAATACCAATTCCAAGAAGCACAGCCTTGATAATAATATTTTAGAACCCAACATAGTCCTCTAACATATTGTAGTGCAACAGCATAACGAAATTGAAGATTATCAGGAGATACATCAAATTTGGACTCGTAATATCTGTTTTTAAACCCTTCTTCCCATAGTCGCACTTCATCATTATTTTCTTCCTCATCATCTAAATTTGCTGCTGTACTAGAACGTTTTGACCCCATTCTTACGGAAGCTGCTTCCTGTTTATAGTTTGTTATAATTTGAGCTTTAGCGCTTGGTCCAACTGCTGACGGTCCAAAGACAGATTGTTCCAACGGCTTACAGTTATGATTTTCCCTTTTTAGTCTCGCCTTGTACTGCTGCTCTCTGCGTTGTCTATCCTTGAATATTTGATCTTCAACATTTCCTAAGTCTGTCATGATTAATTGAACCCTATCCAAATTAACTTCACCTGAATCCGTTAAATACCCTTTAGTTTTATAAACACATTTTTTATACAGCTCAACCAATCGATCAACTGCGCCTTCACGAATTTCTAAGCTAGGTAAATGAGGTAGAAAATCATTTCCGACAAAAAAGCACATGAACACCCAGTCATCTAGAACTCTCTCAAAATCATAGCTGAATGGCAAATTGGGCATTTCCAATGTTTTTTTAAGATATTCTCTTAGCACACTCAGTCGAACAAATATAAATTTCACTTCTGCTCCAATGGGAATATCTGGGGCAAAATTACAGTTACTTGAGCCAACTGCACTAAGGCCAACACATTTGTCCATTTCGTGGCCAAATTGATTACAAATGTCACAAGGTCGCGGCTTATTTGGAAGAAATTCTTCGCGAATTATAGTAAAATTTGGCTCGTGTGTTGCGAGCCCTAGCATTATAAGATCTGCATCCGCCCCACAAAGAACATGGTGGGTATTAGGATCATGATCTGGCTGTGCACGTTGTTTCCGAATATAGTCCATGATTTTGTGTTCTCCTTCGCCAGGAACGTTTGCGTCAGATAAAATAACTTGTATTCCCTTCCATGCTGGATTGTTATTAAGCCGATGATGTATATAATAGTGTAAGCATTTACTTAATCGATCCATAAATGGCGTCCCTGGAGTTATGCAGTTTGAGTCAAAGTGTTCGCCTTTTTCTTTTTCTGGTGGGAGTTTGCAGCCTAAATACGAAAATAATTAAACCTTTAAATTAATTATGCACTTTTATTCAAATAAGCTTTTCAATATGAATTTATTCAATAAGGAAAATTTGAAGAGAATCTTAATATATTTCAGCCCCTCCGCTGCCCAAAATTTAAACGATTATGTATATACTAGAGGGCTACATGAATTGCGAAAATCCCAAAATTTGAATTGACAATGCTCAAAATGAATTTAGTGAAGTTTAGTGCGCGCCGAAGTGGTTTGACTGAGTAAGTGCGCTCGTGTAAAACGCACAACATTCAAGCCAGAAAAAACGAAATGAATGAGTGGCGTGTGCGTGTGCAATTCGAATGCCAAACCGACGCGTAAGCGAAGTGTGGACGCTTCTGCATGTCGCCTTCGGCTTTTTTTCTTCGTCTATTGTTTACAGTGTTGTCAATTCCGCTTTTTTGTATTGTATTGCCCTTAACATCGCTTTCAGCTTTTTCTGGTTTCGTTTCCCGCCAAATTTGGCGTGTTGAAACTTGCTGGCAACACTGATTGCTTATAACTGCCAGAATTACTGGACTGTCTGTCTTCGGCTTCGCCGAACTTTTTAGTCCTTTTTACGACTCATTTATTCTTACTCATTGCGCTGAGTGCCGTATGCACTCATATTCATACAAATTCAACTCATTGTGCGCCTCGTACTCACTCAATTCAATTCAATTTAATTCGAATGAACTCATTTGACAACATGTTGTGAGTGAAGCCATGCAGCCCTCTAATACATATTTACATACAAACGTGGATTTACTTCACCCAATAAAGCTTTTTTACCAACCAACATTAAATTTACCATGGATATATATAATATATCCAATACAATATAATTGTCTTTGCATTATTGTATTTTGTATAGTTCTCCCATCTGTTTTATTAAATCACAGTCAGGTTTTTGATTTTGATGAGAGATTCATTAGAAAGCCGCAATCCAAAAACTGTTTGTATTTCTATGAAAATAGTAGTATCAAAAAGCATGTAGGACATACATATGTACATATGAATGTACATACTATATCATTGAAGTAAAAATAATTTTGTTAAGAAAACTTTGACATTGACCGGTATCGAACCTTAAATATATGTACATACAAGGTGCAATTCAAAAGTTCCAGGACTTTTTAAATTTCGCGCTTTCTAGTGGTGCCATCTGAAAATTTTATCGTTTGATTGTCTATTTCTCTGTCATGTTGTGTCAAATTTTCATGACATTCGGACGTATAGAAGCCGAGATATCGCGCTAAAAGTGACAGTACTTTTGTTGTGTCCGTCGAAAAATGAGCGAACATCAAGTTTTGTTTTAAACTTGGGAAAACATTTACCGAAACTCATCAAATGATGAAAAAAGTTTATGGCGACGATTGTCTATCCCGTAGCCGCATTCACGAGTGGTTTAAACGTTTTCAAGAGGGACGGGATGCTTTGGAAGACGACGAACGTTCGGGCCGGCAATGAAAGGAAAACGGTATGCTGACATTGATGCTATTCAAAAGGCTTCGACCGCCATACTCAACGCCATACCGAAGGATGACCTAAAAAAGTCATTTGATAATCTTCTTGATCGTGCAAATCGTTGTATTCAGTCCGAAGGGGACTATTTCGAAGGCGACCAATAAAATTTTTGCCAAAGAAAATCAATTTTTTATTTTTTTTATAAAGTCCTGGAACTTTTGATTTGTATATGTAAGTATAATAAATATATACCATAACATAAAGTAGCAGATAACAATTCAATCGCAATTGCGCTCCTTGAAATAGAAAAAATGCACGCGTTTGAATGTACATATGTGTGCATGTACATACATATGTACATATGTATGTTACTGAATGGATTTTTATGAAATCAACATATTCATATAATCTACATATTTATTGAATATGTTGCAGTTTAATAAAAATGCAAACTTTTGTACATATTAGCTATGTTGCATCTACATAGTATGTAAGTATCAATTTAAAGAATTTTGTTAATTTTTCATCCGATATCCAAAATCCGAGATTTAATTTAATAACTAAAGTTCGTAAGTTTAATAACTAAAATTATTAATTGATTACATTGAATCGGGAAGTGTTATCGATTATTTGAAAAAAAAAACTTGAGTCGCGGGGAACCTGCAAAAAAAAAGGTCGTAGCTCATAGATTCTGAGATCGATGAGTGCATACATACGGACTAGAGTTTCGCATGGCTTCACTCACAGCATACATACGTCACATTGAGTACACTCGAATTGAATTGAGTGCGAGGCACACAATGCGAAATGCGTTAGAATAAACAACTTCGGCAGAGCCGAAGACAGTCAAATTACCAACTATTACAAATAACAAACAAGTAAGAGTGCTCTAGTCAAGACTGCTCGACTAGGAGATCCCCTAAACCCTGTGAAGAGCCGATATTCCAAACATTCTATGCTACTTTTACATATACATACATACATACATACAAACAACATATACAAACAACATACACACATACGCACGGACTCACGCATACGCACGCGCTCTGCTAACTGCACTGTTTACGCAGCGACTACGCTAAGTCTGCAATATGCCTATATTATAGGAAATTTATTGTTGAATACGTTTTTTTGAAGATAGACTTTCCTAGTCAAACTTTCAGAGCGTGATAATGTCAATCATATGTATGTGTGTATTTGCCAAAGAACATGTCTATAGTATTTGAAATACGGTTTTTGAAAATTTGAGGCGAAGGGGGTGTGGCTTAATCGATAACATTAAAACGAAAATAGGTTTTTTTTTAAGCAAGCTGGATCTGCTATACAGGGACCTACAACAAAATTGCAAGTCTCTAGCTCTTATAGGTTCCGAGATCGAGGTTAACAAAACCATTATACCCTAATTTACCATTTTCAATGGGTTCAGGGTATAAAAAGCCGAACCCGAAAGGCTGAAGCGACCCCATTTCGCTTCTAACTTATTTTTTCCCTGCTTTGGATTTGTCTTTGTGTTGGCATTCGAATGGAATCGAAACGTAACCTCTCTTGAACACGCACTCCCACTCATTTACTTCGTCTCGTTCTCGTTCCCGTTGTGCGGTCGAGTCTTACTTTTTTTTGCCACTAATACGGACGAACATAGACTCAGATCGTCGTTCTTATCAAGAATATACATACATTTATATATACATACATACTTTATGGGGTTTGCCACGACTCTTTCTATGTTACATACATTTTCACAGAACGATTATACCCTTAATTCCCATTTGCAATTAGAGTTGTATAGCAGTACCAAGTAAAGTTATTTTGAAGCTATTCTATAACTCACGCAGTTTAGCATTTGTTAAATATACATTACAAATTTTTTTGTGATAGTATTTATAATTTTATACATGAGTACCATAAAATATTACAAAATTTGCATTAAGCTTTTGGTATTATGAAGTTAATACAACTTTGATTGGTTTCTGACAATAACCCTACTGTTATTTTTTTTACCATTTTTAAATATATACATACATAAAAAAATAAACAGCTTAATATTATGTTATTACTATTTTTAGAGTGAGGCTGGTTATGTTTGGATGTGAAGCGTATTCGCAACTTCGTTTTCATTCTACATTCATGTTTGTACATACATACATACATACATATGTATGTGTGTATGTACATACATACATATGTGTGTGTGTGTATGTACATACATACATATGTGTGTGTGTATGTACATACATACATATGTGTGTATGTACATACATACATATGTGTGTATGTACATACAATAATATTCTTACCTCGTGTTAACAGTTCATTTCGAATGCGTTCAATTTCAATTCGCTTTTCAATTGTTTCTTTTGCAGCTCGAAATCTTCGCGATCTCTGTTGATTCATTTTTGCTCTGGGAGCTACTCCATCGATTGCCATATATAATAATTTTCTAGGTCGAACAATACCGAAAAGTCTGTCAATGCATTCAAATATAGCGACCATCATTTCTTCTTCATTTTTAGGAGCTGGTTTGTCTTCAGGATGCGTGCAAGGATGTATTATGCCGTTCATATCTAGATATAAATTATCAAACTCCACGCCATTGGGGTTAGGTAGAGTAGAATCTTCATAAATAGTCTTGCCCGTTTCCGCATCTGTTTGCTAAATTTCGTTCATAAGTAGAGGTTTTAATGAAATATACCCATCACAACTTACCTTATTTTCATTACATTCTATAATAACACATGGATATTTCTTGCTTAGCCACCGAAAAAAAGCTGGTACTCCCATTTTGAATCTATGGAACTTAGTAGCCTAAAGAACTCAGTTATAGAATCTACTAAAATAATTGAAATGAATTGAAAAAAAAAACAAACCGGAAAAATATTCAGAGTTAAAAACTGGTGGTCTAAAGATAGTATCGATATAATTTATTTCAAGTTTCCACTTCTAAGCATTTTGTAAACGCATCCAAGACTCATCGATTTTTCTTTTCCGTTCCATTCCGTTCAGCGTTCGTATTTCCACAGCTGTATACACACCAAATAATATCTGATCAGAAAAGGTTATATGTATAACATCACTAACCATACAACACATAGACTGGACAACTAGTACAACGAAATTCACCGTATAAATATGAGTGCCGGGAGACCCTTTCAACTTCGAATTCGAATTCGGACACTTTTGGGTTCGAGCAGTGAAAAAATGGGGAGCGAAATCAGTACGCTGCGAGCGCTCAACCAAGAAGGTTGAATTCTAATATGAAGCACTACTATATGCCATTTTTTCCTTACTCTCTCTCTCTCTCTGCTCTCTCTGCTCTCTCAAATATATATATATATATATATGTATGTACGCACAAGCAGCAGATCACAAAAATTGAAATTTGTTCGCCGAGAGGTCTCATTCCTTCCCTTCCGAGCAAAGGGTATACCAAATTGCTGAACACGGTTTGCCATGCTCATGCAAAATGTTAAGATTTTCGTCATTATTTGTGTGAAGGGTATGAAAGCGTTGGTGCGTTTAGCGAATATGTTTTTGCGCGAGCATGCACACATATGTATGTATATACTTTCAGTCCCTTGTTCACATGTACGAGCATTTGTGTGTGCTTGTGTGCGAAACTCTACTCTTGCTGCCTGTGGAAATTGGAAGAACCCAACATTTCGATCATTTGGATGCTCACACACATTTGCATACATGTACGAGCATTTGTGTGTGCTTGTGTGCTTGTGTGCGAAACTCAATTCTTGCTGCCTGTAGAAATTGGAAGAACCCAACATTTCGATCATTTGGATAGCTCACACACATTTGCATACATGTATGTGTGCATGGGTCGTGAATATTGGCGTGTGCCTACCTCGACTTTGAGTTTTGTTTGATCTTGTGGACTGCACACATACATTTGTATATGTGTGTGTAAGGGCTGCGTTGATCGAATGTGTCGAGTGTCGCGGATTCAGTAATTGGTAGATTTTTTGTATTGTAGAGTGACTGTCAAATGAGCATTTATGATTTGCAAGTCATTTTGGCAATATGAAGTATAGCTTGATGCATTCTGGCACCTGTGAGGACATATGCATTTCCTGACCTAATTAAATGTTGTATAACTCACTATCCGAAATATTCAAACGAATTAAATAAACTTATTAGTTAGTGGATTACTATGACTTTTTCGATGTAAAAATGTTTATGTACCTATTTTATTAAAGTATCTTTAGTATTATATCGATATCTGTAGACACATTTATTTACATGTGCAGGTGTAACTCTATAAGAATGAATGTACATACATACATATGTATGTATATGTGCAGCTCATTTCGAAGTCCACAAGACCGAACAAAACCCAAAATCGTTCACACAATTCTAAGTCGAGGTAGGCACACGCCAATATTCACGACCCATGCACACATACATGTATGCAAATGTGTGTGAGCTATCCAAATGATCGAAATGTTGGGTTCTTCCAATTTCTACAGGCAGCAAGAATTGAGTTTCGCACACAAGCACACAAGCACACACAAATGCTCGTACATGTATGCAAATGTGTGTGAGCATCCAAATGATCGAAATGTTGGGTTCTTCCAATTTCCACAGGCAGCAAGAGTAGAGTTTCGCACACAAGCACACACAAATGCTCGTACATGTGAACAAGGGACTGAAAGTATATACATACATATGTGTGCATGCTCGCGCAAAAACATATTCGCTAAACGCACCAACGCTTTCATACCCTTCACACAAATAATGACGAAAATCTTAACATTTTGCATGAGCATGGCAAACCGTGTTCAGCAATTTGGTATACCCTTTGCTCGGAAGGGAAGGAATGAGACCTCTCGGCGAACAAATTTCAATTTTTGTGATCTGCTGCTTGTGCGTACATACATATATATATATATATATATTTGAGAGAGCAGAGAGAGAGAGAGAGTAAGGAAAAAATGGCATATAGTAGTGCTTCATATTAGAATTCAACCTTCTTGGTTGAGCGCTCGCAGCGTACTGATTTCGCTCCCCATTTTTTCACTGCTCGAACCCAAAAGTAAGTGTCCGAATTCGAATTCGAAGTTGAAAGGGTCTCCCGGCACTCATATTTATACGGTGAATTTCGTTGTACTAGTTGTCCAGTCTATGTGTTGTATGGTTAGTGATAACATATTATATGTATATGTTTATAGCATAGCATGATGATTTTTAACTTTAACGGGATTCTTGTTGACGAGAAAATTATATTAAAATTTATTATGTTTTGTAGGACCCAGCAACCAACTTCGTCTGTCTATCGTTTGATTAGTACACACGTTCTTTCGTCGACTGCTCTTCTAATTGTCTAAATTAGTTATTTATGTACATATGTATGTACTTATATAGTACATATAGTAGAGGGCAGTACGACAATCATGGTCGTTTGTTCGCGCTTATTAAACAATTTGTAAGGTTAGAAATTGATTATCGTTAGTTTCAACTTCTAATACAGAGGTGTCCGTAAAAGCCGTGTCGAGGAACATTTTTTCGAAGTTGAGTTTGCTCGGGTCCCTTGCCAAAATGACTTCTGCAGGTAATAAATGCTCATTGGACAGTCACTCTACAATTCAAACCATACAAAATTATCAAATACGGAATCGCAAGACACTCGACAATTTCAATCATCGCATCCCATCAGTTTCCCGTCAGATCTGGCTTTTTTAAAAGTCCGATTACAGGCAAAACTTGCAAATAGCGGGAAGAGGCAATTTAAGCTTTTTAGAAAGACAAAACAGCTTTTTAAGCTTTTTTATTTCTGCATTGTTTTTAGCATTGAAGGTTTTGAAGGTAGGAAGCAAAAAAAAAAGTTCATCAAACCGGATTTTATGAAAATTGAAAATGTAATAACCTATTACCACTAACCATACAACACATAGATGCGTCAACTAAAACAAAGTTATTCCACGCTAAAAAAATTTGTGCGTTGTGGACCACTCAACTTCGTATTTGCTCGGCTCGGTCGCTTTAGGCTCAGACAGTAAAAATATGGTCCGGCAAGCGCTGCGAGCGCTCAACCGAAATGGTCACATTCTCATATGAAGAACCACTATATGCTATTTTTTCCTTACTCTCTCTCTCTCTCTCTCTCTGCTCTCTCAAGTACATATACACGTACGGCGTACACACACCAGCAGCGTACCCAAATTGAAATTCGTTCGTCGAGACGTTTCATTCTTTCCCTTCTGAAAGAAGAGTATACCAAATTGCTGAAAGGGTGTGCCAGCTCATGCAAAATGTTTACAATTTCATTATTATTTGTGTGAAGGGTATGAAAGCGTTGATGCGCTTAGCGAATATGTTTTTGAGACCAGCATGCACACACACACACTTACAGTCCCTTGCTTACATACATATATGAGTATTTGTGTGCGAAACTCTTGCTGCCTGTGGTTGCTTGATTTTGTGGACTGCACACACCATTTTTATATAAGTATATTTGAAATTGTTTAAAAAATTTGTTTTTTCATAATTTAATTTTACAAGTTTTCTTTTTTTCTGCATTAATAAATACATATGTATGTAACTGCGTATTTTTAATAACGCAGATCAGACGGGGTTCAGGGAACCTCCTAGTCGGGCTAAACCGACTAGAGTTTTTTCTTATATGTTATACCGTGAACCCATTGAAAATGGGGAATCAGGGTATAATGGTTTGTTGAAATGTCAAATGAATGTACCAGGCAGAAGGAGGCGTGGCAGACCGCATAAAGTATATATATTCTTGATCAGGGTGACGACCTAAATCGATATAGCCATGTCCGTCCGTCCGTCCGTAAGTGTGAACGCGTTGGTCTCTGTACGGCACGCGCAGGTCAAGTTTGTTTTAAAAAATCGATAATTTTTCCGTTTCAATGTTATCGATTTGTCAATTGCAACAACATGTGACCACCCTCCCGGTTAAGTGGAGGTGGAGAACTATCGACGGCACTATCGGAACTATCGATGGGTTGACACTGTGAAAAAGCAGCAGCAGCAGATCAAGATCAATTCTCTACGATAATAATTCAAGGCGCAAGAAGGAAATTGACAGAGAATTGGCAATTATGATTGCTGTGGATGTTCAGCCGTTCAACATCGTTGAGAATGAAGGATTTGTACGTTGCTCGCAAATATTGGACCCAAGATATAAAATACCCAGAAAAACTTATGTACGCCTTAAGGAGAAACATATTAATATGTTGCTTAACTTAAATAAAAATTGTTGGCTTATAAAGAAATAAAGTAAGCACTGTTTAAGTAAAATTTAATTTAAAAAAAAAATTGGTTTAAAATAGGTATTAAAGAATGTATAAGTTTAAGACAACGAATAATGAAATAATATAATTATTATTTAAGACAAATGATTGAATTTAAACAAAATTTTGATTAATAATATGTAATGAATGAATAAGTACCAATGAAATATAATATAAGTAGTGCTTAAAATAAATAATTGAATTTTAAAATTTTTTCTGTAACTGAATTCACTGTCGATAGACTACCGATGTTTACAACTAAACTATCGTCCACTATCGTTGGTACCGACTATCGATATTTATAAATCTATACCGTTAAGCAGTGGCACACTTTTTCTATACACGTGCACACCATGCATTGAGACATTCAAACGCGAGCAATCTTGTCTGTTCTAAGAATCACAACTTTTGCACCTGACACTGCTTGAATTTTTTATTATAATTCTTAGCTGCCTTTAGTTTCGAATTTGCTACTGCTTGTCTAAGCAGTAATGTGGCGGTGCTGATAGAAGCGGGGCACGCCGTGCCGTGCAGGCCTCGGTTCGAACCTCTCCGATGTCCAAATTTGTTATGGTTTTTTTTTACACTCGCAATGGCGGTGTCGGTAGAGGTGATGCGCTTTGATCAGTAGATGTTGGTTCAACTCCAGGTGCGGTGATGTCGGATTTTCCTTTTTCTTTTTTTATTATTAAATTATTACTATTATCACTAACCATATGTGTTGTATGGTTAGTGCTATTATTCTTAAAAGAAAAACTTTTTTGACAAACATGCTTTTTGATTGTGAAAGTGCACGATTGAAAATTTAATTAAATTTTGTATAAGTTTGTTATATGTACATATATACGGGGTTCAGTGGATCTCCTAATCGGGCACCCCCGACTAGAGTTTTATTGTTTTTTTTTTTTAATTATTGCTTCTGATGAACGCAAAGTTGATCAATCAGATTGATGCTGTGGTGCTGATGCCAATGGCTTGCCGCCAAGATGGCAATCCTGATTGATCTGGGTGCCTGAGTTACCCGTAGATCTAGTCTATAGTTTGATCACCTTATCATCAACTTAGACAAAATAGAGTTCGCCGAATGAATCCGCTATGTTTTTGAAGAGGGTTGTCACCAAGTTCACCATGTGTTAGCGATGATATTATTAGGAGACGCACCGTCTTCCTTCACATCGGGGTCACCATGTGTTATTTACCTTCTTTTTTTTTATTTATTGTTTATTGTAAGCTTCTAGTACGGAACCAGTGACTACGGCCGTCGCAACGGAGATGAGTAGAAAACAGTGAAAGACGTATGGAAAGTGATGGTCTTATATACCTGTTTCTTAGATGGTTGGGATCAATACAAAATTACATGAACATTATGACTATCTATTTTTACTTAGTAATAACCTAAATAAATATAATAAGGTTTTATTACGATCTAAGGACTTTCTTAAAACTGATAGCCCAATACGTTTACACATAGCGATAATGATGGGTTATTTGCTTGCCATCTGGTGCAGCTAATAACCCTTATACCCGCTATCTTAATTTATTTGGGGATCCTACATGTAGGATGTTGATCCTGGGTGAACGTAAACTCAGACATACTCCCGGCCGTTGAACCATGGTTCAACTACCAGATATTTATCCGGAAGGTATCTTATACAGTTGCTGGGGCCGATACGACGCCTTGGATCCTGGGTGTTGTTGGAACTGTTGAATGGGTCCTTCGGGTGGTCTGAATCGTTTTGCATTCGGGTTGGTCGAGGGATCAACTTGTGGTATATCGAGTGCGTGCTTATGTTGTGGCTCATTGATGACTAGTAGTTGCGCCAATTTGTGTATAGGACGATTGAATGTGCCATGCGCTGTTTCTACATCGACTACTCGTATGTGGTTGTCGGTGCCGGTGTAGACCTTTTGAACTCTTCCGATGGGCCATTATCGACATGGTATGTTATCTTCCTAGATGAGTACCATCATTGCTTCTGATACGTTTGCGGTTGACATCGTCCAACTTGTATGTTGCTGGAGCTCGTGAAGGTATTCCTGTGACCATCGAGTCTATAAAGTATGCTTCAGATGTTAAAGTAGATTCAACTATTGTCCGAGAGACCTTCCGTCCGTCCTTGTCGCATCATGGGCTAGTGCTGTTTGCGGTTCGCTAATCAGGAAGTGTCCAGGTGTTAGTGCAGCAAAGTCATTTGGGTCGGTTGACATAGGAGTTATGGGGCGAGAGTTAAGTATTGCCTCTATCTCAATTACAACGATGTCGAGTTCATCATACGTTAATGAAGCGGCCGATACATTTTTCAACAGTAAATGTTTCATTGGTTTTACTGCTGCTTCCTAGAGTCCCCCAAAATGTGGTGATCGAGGTAGAATGAACCTCGAATTTTACATTTCTCTTGTGACATTCGGTTAATATACTGGCTTTAGCCTTGTCGTCGTAGATTGCGTCTTCCAGCTCTTGCAAGTTTTTGTTGTTAACTTTGTAGCATTGTCGCAGTGTAGGTTTTGACAATTTCCACGGCGTCCCATGAATCTTTTAAAGACCGCGATGAATTTGTCAGTGGTAAGATCACTTACTGTCTCCATATGGACTGCCTTAGACACAAAACAGCAAGATATTGTGAAGTAAGCCTTGTCTGGGCGTTTTTCCTCGAACTTTATGATAATTCCAGAATGGACCACAGTAGTCAACTCCAGCATTTTGAAATGTTGTTGCTGGGGTGATGCGTTGTTCCGGTGGATTGCCCATTAATTTCTAGAACATCTTCGGCTTAGCTCGAATGCACCGGACACAGTTGTGAGTTGCGGCACAATGTTTTTCCTCTAATTATCCAATAATCTTGCCTTGACTTGGCAAGTAGTGCTTGTGGTCCACAGTGCATATTATTTTCGTGAAGTCCTTGTAAAAGGGATTTTACAACGGTAATAAAATTGGATGTTTTTCATCAAACGAGAGAGCTGATTTTTTCGATCCTACCTCCCAATTGAATGATTCCATCTCTATCCAAAAGCGCTGTCATGGATTTGAGTTTGCGTTTGCTGTCTACTATGCCATGTTTTGTGAGGTCCTATAATTCCTCAGGGGAGTCTGCCTGTTGGATCTTGCGTAATATGATTATTTATGTGTGAATGTATTGCACTTCTTTTTTGGCTTTCATAGCCTCATTATATATGCTATAATGAATGCGCTGTAGCCTTCGAAATTAATCGTTGTGGTTGATGGAATATATTACATCTCCTGTGACTGCAGCTGCTACAACCCTTGGTATTCCTTTCGTCCCACCGTGTCGTTATCGCTGGGCAATTTAATAAATGGGTTTGGCCGTTTTGATGGTGATCCATGTAGAAATAACGGTCCGTGTAGCCAAATACTCGTTGAGTCCAGATTCCTCGCTAGTGCTCCACGTGTCAGCGGTGTTGTTTTGTGAGGAGACATGACGTGAACTCCTGGAATTTCGCAACTCTATTTGCTACAAAGGTTTCCAGACTAGATGATTGTGAATTTATCCATGAGAGGACAGTTCTTGAATGTGTCCATAAATACGCTAGATTGCAGCTGCTCTTCATGTGTATATCCTTTCGTACTCTAGCAGTGAATTCCGCTCCTAATACTGCCGTACAGAGTTCCAGACGAGGTAGTGATTGCCTTGTTAATGGTACTGCCTTATATTTCCCACATAACAAGCGGACGGTTGTTCTTTTGTCCTTGTATGTCACCCGAAAGTAGACTGCAGCCCCATATGCCTTTTCCGAATCGTCAACAAAGGTGTGTATTTCCTTTGCTACGGGCATTTTTCCATCTAATATGTGTCAAGGAATCTTGAGATTGTTAAGACTTTGCAGGTCGTCTCTGTACATTTTCCAATATTTTTGAAGACTTGGAGATAGCTGCTCATCCCAGTCAATAATTGATTCACATAGTTGTTGCATACATATTTTTGCCCTTACCACAACTAGGGCAAAGAGTCCTACTGGGTCGATTATCTTAGCCAATTCTGAGCATACAACTCTTTTGGTAATTTTAGTTGCGTCTGCCGCTTCAGCTCGTGGATATTCTGTTAGTGACAGTCATTAACATAAAAATCATTTTCCACTGTCCTTGCTCCGAATAGATATTGAATTTTTGTTAAGTTTTCCAAGTGCTGCAAACATTTTGTAGCTAAAAACGGGGCTGACGTTGTGCCGTATGTGACAGTTTTTAGTCGGTAGTACTTAAGCATCTTCTGGGATGAGTTTCTCCAGACTCTCATCTGATGAAACTGATCTGCCGGAGTTATCCATATCTGACGATACATCTTTTGAATGTCAGCAGTAAAGACATATTTATGAGTCCTAAATCGCAGTAGAATTGAAAATAATTCACTTTGTACCGTAGGCCCAGCGTACAAGATATCATTTAGGGCCTTGCCAAACGATGATTTTGCAGAGGCGTCGAATACAACTCGTAGTTGTGTTGTGCTACTGTCTGGTTTCAACACAACCTTCTGCGGTGTTACTTTCTTCATGTGGCCAAGCCTTGCATAATCCTTCATGAACTCTACATAGTTGCCTTGTAGCTCTCACGGCAGAGTCTTTTTCCAATGGTAAAAAACGCCTTATAGAGAGATTCTATGTCGGAGTTGTCGTGCAAAGTTTACCAGCTATTATCCAGCCTAATTTGGAATTCTGCGTCATTGGAATTTTTCAGCTACTTTTAATTTGCTCCGACAGTATGAGCTCGAAATAATGTTCTGCTCCAAGTAATACATCCAACTTTCCAGATTTCTCAAAGTTTGGGTCCGTAAGTGGTAGGTTGCTTGGTGTACCTAAGATATGTTGCGAGTAGCACATAATTGTTTTTTTAAACTATTTGCTGCGGCAGTTATTTTTACGTAATGTGTCTTCTCAGGTGTAGCAACGTGTTATGCATTTTGTTGCACTTCATGCAGTTGCTACATGATGGCATGATGATTTTGCCATATGATTGGGCCAAAGACAGCTTAAGCACAATTTTTGGTTTAATGCCCATTTTAAACATGCGTCTACAGATTTTGACGAAAATTTTTCACATCGATAAATTCGATGATCTGATGAATTACAGAATTGATAGTTTTAATCCTTTTCTGATGAGGCAGACGCACATACTTTTTGGCAATGAATCTTTGCTCCAAGAAGGTTAGGAACTGCTTAATATGTTGAATTTTCCTTGTGTCCTTAATGGATTGGTCATATGATGATGTTGTGGAAATTCTTTATAGATGATGCATCGTTTGTCACTAACGGTTGATCCAACAGAATGTAGAATCGTTGTCGTCATGGCTCGCTTATTGTCAAACCGCGCCTTCAGCATAGTCCTGGCGGTATCATAGTTGGACTCTGTCAAATCCAATTGTCTCACCAGTCTTTCAGCTTCTCCAGAGAGGTTTGTTTTTAAGTAACACATTTTTTACTGTTGGCAATATTGATCATGGATCATTTTATTGAATAAATCATAAAACTATTGCCATTTTAAATATCATTCTCGAAATTTTGGTAATGATACCTTTGATATGTTTTATTTTTGCCCAATATTCCTTTACAAGGGGCGTGAATCGTGCCTGTGATTCCTGTATCTATCCAATCATCCTCTGTAGCGCTGCTAATAGAGTAGATTGATGCCTTTGGAGAGGTATCAAGTCCAAGCGTGCTGTCTCTATAGATCTTAGTTCGATAAATTTTTTAGAAAATTCCTCTTGATATTTTATTGCAAGATCCTTGATCTACGAGAAGAAACTCTCTTTTACATAAGAGCTCTCCTCAGGATTGTCAGCCATTTGAATCTATATTTTTATACCCTGAACCCTTTGAAAATAAGAAATCAGGGTATAATGGATTTGTTGAAATGTCAAATGTATGTAGCAGGCGGAAGGCGGCGTAGCAGACCCCGTAAAGTATATATATTCTTGATCAGCTCGACAAACTGAGTCGATATAGCCATGTCGAAGACACTTCTATCAAACAGAACTCTAGACACTCATCTCACCCAAATCCTCTTACACAATCACTCACCTTTGATACTTTACATCCTTCCACATACAGACTTAAAAGAGCCCAGCTTGAACATCTACCAGACCGTACACTCCCCTTACCTAATCCACGCACACGCACATAACTCATACCCCAATATGATCTTTATTTATTAATATAGCACACACCAGTTACTCTCACATATTTTGTATTAATTCCACACACATACTGAATATTTGTCAATGTTTTGCCAAAAAGAGGTTTTAAAGTTTTTCTTAGAAAAATGAAACCCACATACAATAAATGATTGCCAAAACAAAAAAATTCTTGATCAGGGTGACAAACTGAGTCGATATAGCCATGTCCGTCTGTCCATCCGTCAGTCCGTTCGTATGTGTGAACGCGCCGATCACAGAACCTATAAGAGCTAGTGAAAGTCAAGTTTATTTTAAAAAATCGATAACTTTTCCCGTTTCAATGTTATCGATCAAAAATGCATTTATAATTCTATCTCGTACATCTTTGGAGCTAGAGTCTCCAAATTTGGCATTTAGTTTCATTTATATTGTATATAATTTTGATTTTTGTTATATTTTGGATACTGGCTAAAAATTTTACCAAATTCTTTATATTGAAGGTTATTTGCAAATATAGCCAACATGTGAATGAGTTTGCGATTTCAGACAATTGACAAATATTCAATATAATTGTAGATCATATGCTGAAAAATTCATTGAAATCCATTAAGTATCACAGAAGTAATTAAACTCAACGTTTTGTCCATTCCAACATGTAACCCAGTACCATTAGGTAAGTGATGCATTTATTCTATGCATGTGCACACATACATTGAGGCATTCAAACGCGAGCATTCTTGTCTGTTCTAAGAATCAAAACTTTTGTAACTGATACTGCTTGAATTTTGTTATAATTCTTAGCTGCCTTTAGTTTCGAATTTGCTACTTAGACTTTATACTTACATATACTTTTTTATTTTTATATATGTACATATGTAAATGTATATACAGTGTACCAATAAAGTCTCCGTACAAGAGAAAATACATATATATATATATATATATATATATATATATATATATATATATATATATATATATATATATATATATATATATATATATATATATATATATATATATATATATATATATATATATATATATATATATATATATATATATATATATATATATATATATATATATATATATATATATATATATATATATATATATATATATATATATATATATACATATATATCTATATATACATATATATATATATATATATATATATATATATATATACGTACATATATAAAGCGAGAAATCAACCAAAATTAAAATACAGTCTTATTATATACTTAATTAACTTTATTTTACAGGAAAAATTATACCGATACGTTGATTAGTTTAAGAGTTACAACTAAAAAATCATTAAAAAAAACCATATGCGTGTTAAACAGCTAAAATCCAAAACGGAAATTGAAGAAATTTTATGCCTTAGCTGTTCCACTATTGTTTCAATGTTTGATGTTCTTATACTCTGTTCTCAAAGGGAAAAAGAGTATATTGGTTTTGTGCAATGTCCGTCTTGCTGTCCGTCTGTCCGTATGAACGCAAACCATTTCGACGCTATTGAAGCTAGAGACTTGAAATTTGGAACATATACTCGTGTATACCTTCGAATTATAAAGTGTTAAGATTTTCCCGATACGCCCACTAGGGGCGTGGCAAATCGGATTATGCATTTTCCGCTATGTCAGAAACCCTGTTAGTTGAAGGGCTAGAGAGTTGAAATTTGGAACGTATACTCGCGTTGACAACCCAATATCAAAAAGCTATGGCGGATACATCTACGCTCAGTAGGGGCGTGGCAAGTCGGGTAAAACTGTATCTTCTACAGCTTTAGAGCTAGAATGCCCAAGTTTCGCGTGTAAGTTACTGTTAAGATCCTATAAAGATCGATGAATTATACATCCACACCCACTGGGGGCGTGGCAAATCGGATCTGACTATATAGTGATTTATACAGATTCTTATATATCTTGAGCACTATTGATGCTAGAGCCTTGAAATTTGGAATATATACTCGCGTTGACAACCCAAGATCAAAAAGCTATGGCGGATATATCTACGCCCATAGGGAGCGTGGAAAACCGCAAAAGTTTTAGAGCTAGAAACTTCAAAATTAGCTAATTAAGTTACCTCCTCTATCGATGATCCAAAAATAATTGTTACGCCCCTTTAGGGCGTGGCGCACCGATAAATATCCTGTCATCTCCACATTTTTGGAGCGTAACCCTGCAAATTTTGCTGTTACGTCACACTAAGGATTGGCCAAAAATTACATGTCTACGACCTCTGGGGACGTGGCAAATTGGAACTATATTTAGCAGGGCTCTTGAGTTAAAATTGCTGCAGAATCACCATCACAAGAATTATACGGTAGGTGGCGCTAAACTGCAATATTCTTACATATCTGAATTATTCATAAGCGTGTACCGCCTACATAAATAGGCTTAATTCCTTGCTAAGTCGGCAGAAAAAATTGTAAGACACAAATAAATATATGTATTTCGATTTAATGTTTAAATGCTCGAAATAATTGACCACCTAATATTAATATAGTTTTCGCATAGCCTGGGTCAGTTATTTCGTGTTTTTCGTATGTTGGCAATGCTTTAGACGATTCCCAAGTGACACTGTTAAAAGACTCAATAGGTTATGCAAAGAAAATGTAACGTCATACTTGCAAATTAACAGACAACTTTCAAGTAAACAGACTGCTTTGCATAAAAATTAAGTGTAGACACTCTTGCATGGCACCGTTATATTTTTTTGTCTAGCTCATAAAATCATCATATTCATACGAACAATTGAAGCGAGCCATAATTTATAAAAATTTTACTCATTTACATATATATGTTTTTGAAAATTGTAATAAAATATATATTTATTTTGAATCAGAATCTAATTCGAGCGGCGAATTTAACAAATTAAGATAAGCTTTAAAATGTAATATACCAGAAACCCCTCTGGGAACAGAGTATCACGCAGTCGGTTGCGCCCGACTGCAACGTTCTTACTTGTTTTTTTTTTTTAGATACCGGCTCCAAATATCGTCAAAATGTATACTACATACATACATATATATATTGCGTGTGTTGGACGAAATGGGCCAACTTCTTCGTAGATATGCCCCGTAAAGAGTTAACTCTAGAAAAAAGTGGGCGGATCTAGCAGCTCCACAGAACAGGCAAAAATCCTATGCAAATATTTTTTTTATTGTTATGAAATTTTTAATTGGTTTGCGTTGCTGCTGCGTTTTAGGCAACTAAATCTAAGCAGAAATATTTTCTAAATAACTCTTTGAGCATACATAACAATTAACATAGGATACATATCTTAGGGAACGAACACTCTGTATATTCAAACGTATATTCTAAGTGGTTGAATTGATCGAATTGTAATTGAATTATCAGCTGCTACTTTAGTTTCGTATTTACTACAAATTGCTCGAGCGGTGAAGTGGCAGTGTTGATACCGTTTTTACAACCTGAACCTAATAAAAATGGGAAAGCAGGACATAATGGTCTTGTTAAAATGTCAAGTGTATGTAACAGGTAGAAGGAGGCATGGCAGACCCTATAAAGTATATATATGTAATGTATGTAAATTCTTGATCAGGACGACGAGCTGAGTCGGTTAACCATGTCCGTCTGTCCGTGTGTATGAACCCGTCGATCGCAGAACCTATAAGGGCACTTAAATTTTTTGTAGGTCCATGTATGGCATGCACATATCAAAATTGTTTCAAAAATTCGATAACTATTTCCGATTAAAAACCTATCGAAATCAACTTATTATCAACTTGCCAAGTAGATTTTAATTCGATTCCAGATGCGCTGCTGTCAGGCTTTCTCCTTTTTATACTCATTCACGAAAGTGAAATGAGTAAATTGGGTTTGTGCAATGTCAGTCCCTCTGTCCGTATAATGAGACTTGATTTGAATTTGCAACATACCCATACACATATACTCGTGTATACCCCTGAATTATAAAGTGTCAAGAAATTCCCGGTATGTCAGACACCCTGTTAGTTGAAGTGCTAGAGAGTTTAAATTTGAAACGTATACTCGCGTTGACAACCCAAGATCACACATATATGACGACAGTTTATATCTCCTAAAGTTTCAAAGCCAGCTTTAAAATTTAATAATTGAGTTAATGGTGACCTCTTCTATAGGTGACCCAAAACTAATTGTTACGCCGCTTTGGGGCGCGGCATACCAAATTATACCCTGTAATTTATATATTTTTGGAGCGTAAGCTTCCGTTACCTTAGGCCGGATCGGGGCAAAACTGTAAGTGTTGCCGTTTTTCCGCAGGAATTTATAATGGTTTACACACTAGAAGGATATCGCTTAGTCGTTCGACCAATTTCACGTACACCATTGTCCTCTAAGTGGAGCCTTCCCATAATTAGACGCATTTCTAGTGGGATTTGCTTGTCTCGACCCAAAAGGACCGTTTTTTACTCTCACAAAAATGGCCCAAATGGAATTCCAATGCATAACTCAAGTATGTGAGACGAAGTAAAGGAAAAATTAAGATTCTCGTTGGAAATATTAAGCAACACCTAACGGCATCTTTCCCGTTTCTAGTCCATAAAATGGCCATAAAGTACGTAAACTTAATTTGCTTACTGTACTTGATAGCAGAGAGAGTCAGGTAAAAAAGCATATAGTGGTTCTTCATATGAGAATTTACCATTTGGGCTGAGCACTTGCAGCTCACTGACTTTGCCGTACCATATTTTCACTGCCCGAGTCTTAGAGCACAGATTTTTAGCGTTGAAAAAGTTTCTTCAAGTTGTCCCATCTATAGCGTTAATCCGCTGACTGGACGACAGAAAGCATATTAGTTTGTCAAATTGTAAAACATTCCAACAGCTATGAAAATAAACACGTATCAATATTAAATTGTATAATTGCTTATATAGGTCTTTATTACAATGAATTAAATAGATTTACAAAAATTATACCTATGATAAAATAATACATAAGAACATAAGTATTGTTGTTTGTGTTCGCAAATATTTTTAAGCCTACAACTTAAAATATGTTTTTTTTTTTATTAGGAATGTATATGCACTCCGATTATTTTATATAAATGCATTTTTACTGTAAAACTTGCAGGCTTAAATAAAAATGATGTTAATACATATTTATGCAGTTATTATGTATTCTAATTTAACTTATTTTGATTCGAATATATAGACATACACACATACAGAAGCACATCTAAGAGCTCAATTTCGAACAATAGTTTAACAGGTGGTTTCTGGCATTGGATTTGGCTCTTGATGGCTAATATACAGTTTTGTTTCATCTAGAACATTTGAAAATTTAGGATTGTGTTTAGCACTGTGACAGTTTTCTTTAAATTTCAATATCTCTTTAAAGCCTGTTTTATCCGTTATATCCAATTCTCTAGGTGTCACGGGAAATTCGTAAATTTGCGTTTTTTGGACAAAATTTTCAGCCGCATCATATTCTTTATTATCAACATTGACATTGCGATTATTAGTCATTAAAAATTGTACATCGTCCATTTGACTCATTTGTTCCGATAAACGACGAATATTTAGTTGCAGCTCATCTTTAGACGGTTTAGATATTGAAGAAAAACTGTGTCTACTCAATAAATTATTGGAAGTGTATACATTTAAAAGATTGGAATTGATATTTTCTGTGAATCTGAATTGATTTGGATTTGTAACATAATTTGATTTTATTGGTATTGATTGAAGTGATGTTAAATTGACATTTAAGGAATCTTCAAAAGAACTCAGTAAAGGCTTACCTTTTGCTGGTGAAAAACTGGCCGATTTTGTCGGAAAACTTTTGTTTTGTGAATAATTTATGTTACAGCTATTATTAGATGTATTTTTTAAATTAGGAGAAGAAGGTGCAGAGAGTACTAATTCCCCATTTTTAAGTATTTTTTGTTGTTGCATATCTGGTTTTAAGTAAGATTTTTGTTTTGCTTCCAGAACAAAATCTGATTTTGCACAACCCGATTTTAAATGCCAATTTTGAAATCTTTCTTTAGTAAATGCTGTTTTTCTGTGAGCACTGCTTGGGCGTTTAATCCAAGGGTCTACTGAACTTTTTTCGACTTCATTTAAACCATAATCTAGCAACTCATTTTTTTTTATCCATGGGTCTATACTTGAAACTCGCAGCAAGGAATCTGTACTTCTCTTATTATAGCCGTAGTCAAAAATTGATTTCTTATAATCGACAATATTCGGCGATGTCTGCTCAGATTTACTAGTTTTAAATGTAAATTGACGTCTATTATGATTGTCTTGAGCCCCAAGAGAACATCTAGGTTGCGGGTTTACATCTGAAGCAACTTTTTTTTTTTTTAATTTCAAATCACTTTTTGACATTTCCGCTTTGCGTAAATGTAGTTCTTCATCAGTATTCTTATCTTTTTGATTCGAGATGTTTTCATGCATCGAATTTAAAAAATTGCCTTTCTGTTGATCTTTAACAAAATAGTTTTTAGTAGAATTTCCCATACAATCATTCTGGTGATAAAGTGGCTTTGTACATCTACATATCATGCTTGGATGAGTTGCTAATTTTTCTCCTTCACTGAAAAAAACCGGGTTTTCAGTCATTTGTTTAGCAGACTTTTGTTTGACAATTTTATTATCTATGTACCGACCAGAAAGTTTTCTTTGCTGAATATTAGGATATGAATTTAGATTCCCGGGCGAATGTGGAGAGTGTATTGGAAGTGTGGGGGCAGGATTATAAAATTGCTTAAATGGGTTCACAATTATATCATCTGCATTTTTAATGATATATATTGAGCTATTTCCAAGTTGTTTAGTATCTATTTTTTCATATCCTTTAGAAAAATTAATATTTGATTGTTGTGAAGAACACATGCTTTGGGCTAAGGTGGTGGTGCAGCCCGATTTTTTTTGCTAGAGAAATTTTTCAGCAACAACTTTTGATGTAGTCGAATTGGATGCTGAAAGACCTGAAACGATATTATATATTTAATATATGTATATAGAAAAAGTTTCAACTTGAAATTACGAAATCTATTTAATTCTGATAGTCAATAATATAAAGAAGCTATACACATGTTCATTTTTTGTTTAATTTACGATTTTGTTGTTTTTACGAACTTGTGAATTGAACATTTTCCATTTAATTTTTTGGGCCTTGTATCTAATAAGTGAAGTAATTCAGCACATTAGCACAAAATTCATAGGTCCTTATCTCGTATTGTAATTTTTTCTGACATAATGGATCAATCCAACAAAAATAAATGAATGTAAATAAAATGAATGTAAAGTCTAATCTTTTTAATGGAATATAATATTGGGACTCCGACCAATACAATTTAATTTTTAATCTTTGACAAATAAATAAATAAGAAGCAACTTTTAAATTTGGTAATTCATAACTTCAGCAAAAATCTTGAAGCATTTGTGGTCTAATTCAAAAATATTATTCATTAGAAGTAACCTAACAATGATTTATAGTCCAGAATTAAAAACTAAACCTTTTAAAATTGAATTAAAGTTGAAAACTATACGATACACCTGAATTATCTAAAAGTTTAAAGATATGGGAAAACTCTAAATTAAACAAGTAACAGTGCTCTAGTCGAGACTGCTCGACTAGGAGATACCCTGAACCCTGCGAAGAGCCGATAATACCAAGCATTCTATGCTTCTTTTACATAAACATACATACAAGCAACACATGCACAAACACATACGCACGCGCTCTGCTAACTTACGCAGCGACTGCGCTTGGGCTCCAATATGACTATATTATGGAATCCTCATTGTTGAATAAGCTTTTTATACCCTGGACCCATTGAAAATGTTGAGTCAGAGTATAATGGTGTTGTTGAAATGTCAAATGTATGTAACAGACAGAAGGAGGCGTGGCAGACCCCATAAAGTATATATATTCTTGATCAGAGCGACGAGCTGAGTTCATATAGCAATGTCCGTCCGTATGTGTAAACGTCCATATGTGTGATCAAGAATATATCAACTTTATGCGGCCTGCCATGCCTCTTTCTGCCTGTTACATACATTTTAACAAAACCCTGATTTTCCATTTTCAATAGAATCAGGGTATAAAACACTAAGTCGAACTGTGCTTTAATATTTATTATTATGATCATTTTCGGCTGTCAGTTAACGATATTATATTTAATACAATAATTATTCCTGTATAAGGAATCAAGAATACTTACTATTTAGAGCAGGTATAATATAATATAATATAAGGGAATTTAATAATTAAGATTTAGCAGTTAACTTAACCTATTAAAACCAAGTAAGAACGTTGCCGTGCCGCTCCATTTTCTGGTTTGCCATGCCCATTGGTATGTTTGGCAAATCAATAGAGGAGATCATCAGTAATTTAGTCGTAAAATTTGAAGTTGAAGAAAATACCCGATTTGCCACCCCCTATAGGCGTAGATATATGAAATACATCTTATTATTCTTGGGGTATTAAATTTGCAAATTTCAAGTCTCTAGCATCAATAGTGCTCAAAATATAACAGATTTAGTGCAAAGCGCTATATATTCAGATCCGATTTGCCACGCCCCGAGTAGGCGTAGACATGTCATTTTTGGCCTACCCTTGGAAATTGTGCAAGGTAACGTAACTACAAAATTTGGAAGCTTACGTTTTAAAAATGTAAAAAATACAGGGTATTTTGCATGCATTTATGCATTTGCGGATTTGCCACGCCCCTAGTGGGCGTATCGGGAAAATCTTAACACTTTATAATTTGAGGGTATACATAAGTATATGTTCCAAATTTCAAGTCTCTAGCTTCAATAGCGTCGAAATGGTTTGTGTTTATACGGACAGACGGCCAGACGGACGGACAGCAAGACGGACATTGCACAAACCCAATATACTAATTTCACTTTCGAGAATGAGTATAAAAAACAAGTAAGAAAACTCTAGTGGGGGTGCCCGACTAGGAGAATCCCTCAACCCAGTCCGATCTGCGTTTTTAAATATATCCCGTATCTTTTATCTATCACAAACAAAATTATACAAAATTTATTTCAATTGCCAATCTTTAACTTTCACAATCCAATGGCATGTTGTAAAAGTTGTGATTCTTAGAACAGACAATAATGCTCGCGTTTGAATGTCTCAATGTATGTGTGCACGTGTGGAAAATTGGAAAGGGCGCTACTGCTTAAAGGTGCTGGGCTGCTGGTCACATGTTGCAATTTACCAAACGTATTGTTTAATAACTTCTGTGATAGATACTTAATGCATTTCAATGAAATTTTCAGCATATGAACATACACATTTATTGAATATTTGTCAATTGAGTAAAATCGCAAACTTTTTCATATATTGGCTATATTTGCTAACCTTCAAAAATTTGGTAAAATTTGGAGCCGGTATCCGAAATATGACAAAAAGAAACAAAATTGTAATTGTATACCAAAAAATATAAATGAAACTAAATGCAAAATTTTGAGACTCTTGCTCCGCAGATGTACGAGATAGAATTTAAAAACTGAATTTCGATAAGATTTTTAATCGATAACATTAAAACGGGAATAGAATCAAAAACCTACTTGACCTGCGCGTGCTATACAGGGACCTACAAAATAGGCTCTAGCTCTTATGGGTTTTGAGATCGACACGTTCAAACATACGGACGGATGGATGGACGGAAATGGCTATATTGACTCTGGTTGTCGTCCCGATCAAGAATATATATACTTTATGGGGTCTGCAACGCCTCTTTCTGCCTGTTACATACATGTTAACAAAAATATTATACCTTGATTTCCAATTTTTAATGGGTTTAGGGTATACAAATGTTTTTGTGTTTTGAACTTTAACGAAATTGTGAAAAGAATTATTATCTTACATACAAACTTTAAAGACTAGACAATCACTTAGTTTCTTAGCAAACAAAGAATCTGTGCTACTCTAAATATATATATTTATGATCAGTAATAGTAGCAAAGACGATTAATATAATTTTGTTCTAGTTATACTTGTAGATCACATCATAAAGGTTACACAAGTTCTTCTTTTTATTGTCAAACATCATATATTATTTAGAAAATGATTGTTAATTATATAGTTTGGATCAAAATCGGAAGATTTTGTAGGTTGGAAATGGATAGTTATAATTAAAAAACTTACTGTGAATTAATTAACCTAGATTACTTCTTATAATGCATATTAAATATATTAATAAAAAAGTTATGTAGTTTTTATTATTGCTACTAACCATCATTATCATCATGCTTATTTTTTTTGTTATTAGATTCATTTTCTTTCGCAGCTGGAGTCGTTTGAGGTTTTTCACAAAATTTTAAGCTTGCTGCCATATGATTCGGATTAGGTGCTCCTTCAGAAGTATTATTACAAATACTTCCATCGACATTTATCTTTAATTGTCATTTAATCAATTCCACAGAAAGAAACTTTCTCAATCGTTCATAGTATTGCGGGTGTAGTTCGACATCATTATGGCCAGCTCCCTGAAAAAAAGATATTACAGTTTGAATTAAATAAGAAAACAATATTCTAAAAACGTAATCACTTTTAAAATTAACTAAAATAAGGGAGTAATCTGTTGCCCACTGCTCAATATGCACGTTTTTTATCATATGGCTGCCTTAACAACTATTAAAATGGCACACAAATCACAATTTTTTTTAATTAAAAGATGGTGACTTTAAATTAGAAGTCAATTCAGTAAATGCAACAAGCAATCAAATATGTTTAGCCTTTAAAATAATTTTTAGTCTTGAAACTTTTCATTTAGTTTTATATACATACATATGTATGTATTTATTTGATTTTTAAATTTATATATATATATATATATATATATATATATATATATATATATATATATATATATATATATATATATATATATATATATATATATATATATATATATATATATATATATATATATATATATATATCCAATATAAACCAAGTAAAACTATACTTTCCCCTATGGAAAATAAAAAGTTTTATATTCTTTGTTTATAATAGAATGTAAAGAAGAGAAATGAACAAATCCCGTTACTTTTGGTCATATTTAGTTTTTTTTGACGATTTTACAGAAATGCATTGAAAATCGGCCGATCATTAAAATAGTAGTGCTGGGTATGAGAGCTTAAAAAAAATTAAAAACATTAAATTTTCAAAAACCGTATCCATGTGAAATGTTATTAATTATATTATATTTTAGTAATTTAAATTAATTAGAATTGCAATTTTTTTTTTATTTTAGTGGGCAGAGGAAGGCATTGGTCGGCAGCAGAGAGATTTTTACCTGTTAGAATTTAAAATCTGGGTAAAACTTAAAAGGCAATGGAAAATATTGTTGGGTGCAGAGCTGTTATGATATTTAACGCCCCACACTATAAGAAGAAGCATAAAAAACCAGGTGGTACCTTTAAAACAAGCTTGGAAGAGGGTAGACAAAAGGTGCGATATGCAAGGATTAGTCTGTTAGGCTCAGCTAAAAGCATTAAAAACGAATTTTATCAGACAGTTAGTAATGTGACAGTTAGTAGTTGATCTAAGCAACATAAATAAATTGCTAAAAGTTCCAGAAAGGTGTAAATTTTCACTAAAAAGTACCTGGCCGAAAAAAATTCAATTTGCGAAAATTCACGGCAACTGGTCCATCACAAGGTGGTGTCACCTACTGTGAACGGATGGGAGCAAAATTGTTCTGTTTGGTGGGAGAGTCTCTAGATAGTACGTACAGAGTCTACCAAACACGGAACATCTTCCCAAGTAGGTGGTTAATCACGGCGGTCGGAGCACCATGATTTGGCCTTGTTTTTTATAGGCAGGTGTTAGTGTACCCCAGGTGATAAATGGAATCGTGGACAAAAATGTCTACATCCATTTGTTGAAAAATACAGTGCTACCATATACCAGTTGAGAAATGTCTTTGAAATGAACCTTCCAGCAGCATAAGGACCCCAAATATGCGAGTCCTCTTGTTTAAGATTGGTTTACGTCAGAAAAAATCTACGTAACTCCATGTCCAACTCTGTCCCCAGATCTAAATCCGATTATAAACCTATTGGGGATGTTGAGAGAAGTATGGGAACTTCAAATCAATCGACTGCGCCAAGTGGTTCAGGGGGCGTGGTACCAAATCCTTCTGAAGCGGTGCCAGGACCTTATTGATTCCATACCACGCAGGTGACAAGCCGTAATAAAAATTTTTGGATTCAAAACTAAGTATTAGACCCTAAAATATGTGCTAAATATAAAACATGAAGTTAGACTAATGTTAAATAGTTTTTTAAAATCTTTTTTAGTATCCACTACTATTTTACTGATCGATCAAATTTTGAGAATTTGCCTTTCTCAAGCCCTGAAATGCACATGTCCTAAGATTATAGCAAAAAAACATCTGAATTAATAAGAATATATGTTATTCTTAATTATCCTTTAAAATTGCATTCAAAAAATTGTGTTTATCACTAAATTATTACGTCTAACAGTTAGTGCCCAGGCGCACTACTATTTTACTGACCGCAGCTGTATATATATATATATATATTTAAAAGAATATTTTTAATATTACCTCCACCCAAAATGGTTCCACAGTTTTAGGACAACGCTCGTAAATACCAATTCCATGAGAAAAGTCGATGACCTCGTCGTCAGTTCCATGAATAACCAAAACTGGTGATTTTACTTTAGCGACTTTATCAATACTGTTTTATCATAAAATAATCAAGTTAAATTATCTGCAGATTAACGTTTTTTTTTTTTGTATTTACCTCGGAAAAGCATCAAAAAACCAAGTTCTCTTTGTGTTCCTAAAAACAACTCTGAGACCCGACATCAACGGCGAATGAAGTATAACAGCACCAACCTCGTACCGTGATGCTAAATCAACAGTTGGAACTGTTCCTATACTCTGTCCATATAATATTATAGTTTCTGGACTAATGTTTAACCTTTGGAACAATTGGATTTAATACATCTATATATTTTTATTTAATTTTCATATCTATTACCTGGTGCGCATTGCTTGCCAAGCAGCTTCGATATCTGCGTATAAATTTTTTTCAGAAGGTTTCCCACCGCTCATGCCATATCCCGAATAATCATAACCAAATATGTTGCAATTGATTTGTGATCCAAGAGTCAGATAGAAGCTACTCATTTGTCCTAAGTCAACTGCATTGCCATGGGAAAAGAGCAGAGTATATTTTGCATTTTTACTGCAACGAACATATGTGCAAGTGATCAAATTGCCACGCGATGTACGGGTAAAAAATGCCTCAATTTTCGATTTTTCACGTTCCGAATACTGCCACTCAGCACGATCATATAGCTGTAAATTGTATTTAATATTTGTGTCATCGGCAGCAGTTAATTTGTATGTTGGCTCAGGCGGTTGAAAAGCTAATTTAGCAGCTATTGGTCCGGGACACGGTGGGCAGCAGAACATGCAGCACAGTTCACTAATGCTAAACATATTCAATATATATAGTCCTTAAGGGAATGTTAAGATCTAAACTTTAATTCACTTCTGCTGAACTTGGAGCAAACTTGTTTTGTAAAGTAAACTTATTAAAAATTTTTAAGATTTACTGATTGAATAATTTAATTATACAATGAAAACATATATAATAATTACAGGTGTAAAATTTAAGCGTTATAAGATGAGCATTCTCATGTTATTTTAGTTTAACCACTGTCACAACAATTAGTAAGTGTAATGCCCGTCCATACATATATTATACATATGCAAGTTCTGACGCTCCCATTCCATTTAGTTCAATAGGCACTTTTACTATCGATTCTTTTTATAAATGTTATCGAATAAACAATAATAATTATACACAGTTTTTTTGTAACAATGGAATAAAAACGATAACAAGCAAAGAGTCCTCTTTATCCAATGCTTCATATATATATAATCGACTCAGTTTGTCGAGCTGATCAAGAATATATATACTTTATGGCGTCTGCCACGCCTCCTTCTGCCTGTTACATACATTTTCACAAAAACATTATACCCTGATTTCCCATTTTCAATGGGTTCACGGTATAAAAAGTGAATGCTTTACACGCTTCAACTCTATTTGTCAAAGCTGCAGCAAGGATCTCTCAGCTTACAGGTTATCAAGTGTAGCAAGGCAGAGACGTACCAATAGTTTTTAGGAAAGCCTACAAATGATTAAACCGGGAGGCTCGCAAATAGCTATACAGGCTTGCTCATATTTTATGTGTTAAACATTGTAAATTTGAAATAATCAATTCCTTCATTATTGCCTATAATTACCTAACTTAAAGCTTTCAAAATGTGCAAAAAATAGAAAATTTGTTAGTTATTTATAATATGAGCGATAAACACTTAAAGTTTTTAAAGAAGCCTCTTGTAAAATAAACTCATATAAATTAAAGATTTTACTTTGTAAACACTTACTTACATTCTTTTTAATACCTTATTGAATCCAGCAACTTGCTATATATGTAAAGCATCATTGGAGCAGCGCTCTACTAGGGCAATATAAAACAAGTAAGAGTGCTCTAGTCGAGACTGCTCGACTAAGAGATACCCTGAACCCTGGGAAAATGCGACATTCAATTCACTTTACGCTTCTTTTATACATATATACATATATATAAACAACACATACACACACACACACGCACAAACACTTTCTCTGCTACTGCGCAGTCTACGCAGCGACTGCGCGCTGGCAGCGCTTGGGCTGCAGTATGGGCAATATTATGGAGACTTATTTGTTGAATTAGTTTTCTTCTAGATGGACTTTCGTAACCAAAATATCGACTCAGTTTGTCGAGCTGATCAAGAATATATATACTTTATGGGGTCTGCCACGCCTCCTTGTGCCTGTTACATACATTTTCACAAAAACATTATACCCTGATTTCCCATTTTCAATGGATTCAGGGTATAAATAGGCTTTGTCAGAGCTAGACAGGACCAGACCGAAAGACTAAAAATTAAAGACTACCAAAATAAATAAGGTTAGCCTAATTTGCCTGAATCTATATCTTTTATATCTGTCAAGCACTTCTTTGGTCGTGGCAGTTCCAATATATGTACATACATATATAGCAAAAACACATGTACCCACATACGCACACGCTATCTGGGTATCTCGCAATTTATTAAGCGCCTGCGCTTGGGCTTCATTACTGTGTTTTGTTCACATAAATATATATTTAAGATATCAGGTGTCTAGATTGTGTAGCTTAAGAGGTCGTTTATACGAACGGAAAAGCAAAAATACGGACAAGGCTAGGTCAAAAAAAAAACACTAAGATAAATTATCAATGCTCGGTCATAAACACTTAAGCTGGTGTCATTATGAAGTTCATTCTACTATGTTTTGTTACACATAATTCTTAATTGCTAATATCTAAAACAGCGTCATTAATTTACGCTATCATAAAAATGTAATCATTTGGAAATAAGACTCGAATACTTGCCATTTTTCTGAATATCGTTGATCTATGAATTCAAACTACCGATCAACATTTCAAAATTTGAAAGAGCCTAGTATATTAGGGAATCTTGTTAAGTTTTGTACACACAGTAAAACATTTATAAAATTGAATGAAGGTTTTTATTTGCTCATAATTAAAACTTTTAATTATATTTGGAAATCCAATTTAATCCGGCAACTGTCGTTGTTTTCGGTTTATATTCACAACCAATCCAATCATCATAGCCAAAGAGTTGTATGGTTTTAAAAATATAATCATAATTGAGTTCGCCAGGTGTGTCTGGCTCATTTCGATTGGGCACCTGGGCAATTTGAAAATGACCAATTACATCCCTATTTTCTTCGAGGGTTTTAGTAAAGTTTCCACATATGTGCTGAAGATGGTATAGATCAACCATAAGTTTTATATTATTACATTTAAGGTTTTTCAATACGACTGAAGCTGTAAATAAAAAATATAATAGTACATAATTTAATATTAAACAAAAAGTTGGTTGTACCTGAAATAGTGATACTCTGCCGTTGTACACTCATTATAATCTAGTGACCAATACCATTCGACTAACAACATTTACCATACAACAATAATTTTTAAATAATTTTTTTTAACTAACTCAACACTTTTCTTGGCCCATGATACTATGTGGTTTCTCGAAAGTAACCAACCGACATGGGTTTATGGACTCAGATTGTCGTTTTGATAAATAAAAAAAATAAAATAATAAAAGTATATACAATTCATGGTGTTGGCTACGTCTTCAGTCTGCATACATTTGAACAGAATTATTAATAATATTATTGTTCAATGGGATGGGCTTACAAAAACAAGGTAACGCCACTTGATGTTACTCATCTGGGGACTGCCAGTAGTAATCCTTGTCCCTGTTAATTTAAGTCTATACACAGCTTCTACGATCGGCCCCACTGGATAGAAATTGGGCAACCGCCCAATTGTGAACTAATGTGTGTAGCAACCTCAGCTGCATAGTAAGATTGAACTCTGTAAAGTATTATATTTGACCGACCTTTTACTATGACACTAATGATTTGAGCTCGGATAGCGGTTTAAAGTCGGGACTCTTTAAGCACGGAATTAAAAAAAAAAACAAACCCCCGAAGAGAAAAAAGTCAAGCTGTGATACACGAGAGCGAGAAAGTGATCCATGTTTCACTGACCTTAAGCTGGGCTTTCAAAAAAGCTAAAGGTTTTAAAGAAGCCCAGTAGCCAGTAGAAACCATGGCTCAAACTGATGTTCCAAACGCACAGCGCTGGCAACGTCACTAACGCAAACCGAAAGTAACAGCCAAAAAAAGGGAACAAAAAAAAAGCCCCAAAGAGAAGCGGTCCTCATAAAAACTGAAGGAGCGCAAAAGTAAGCAGCATTATCCAACAGGACGAAAATGCAAATGTAAGAGGCCTAAAGAAAACACGATCCGGGGACTCTTTATAAAAAAAGGGGATAAACTACAGACGGAGCTAGAAAATGCTAGAAGAAAAGGCTAGAAGATGAAACCAAGATTGCAGCCTAGTGGCGGAGGATCACTACTATAAGAAAGACAAAAAAAGAAATTGGTAAGTCTACGCACGTTTCAGATACGTCGCAGTGATCAGCTGCTACCTGACACCCAGTGATGATATAAATACTTTCCAAATTCTTATTGATCGACTACAGCATTTTCATATAATAATAGTGGATATGACCGCTAGGACCTGACTAGTGGTAGCAAGCCGAGGGAACAAAGTACGGAGTAGTTCCAAACGTGGATGACGATACGATGGATAACGTAGTGAGTACACTATTTCTACGAACCGAAGGAGCGTGCACCTGTAGAGCATCACTGCTGAGCCACCAAGCTTTACCGACGAGGAGCTTAAGCTTGCAGTTCTTTCCCCGAGATACTGAAACTGATAGCAATGGGACGGCTGATCTTACTTCTTAGAATGTATAATGCATGCCTCAAAGAAATGTTATTTCCAGGAGCGTGGAAAAAACAGAGACTTATCCTCATTAGCAAAAACAAAGGTGGGACAAAGGCCTAATACACCATCAGCATTTCACCTATGATGGATGGTAAACACAGCTGAAAAGCTGTTAGAAAAGCTCATTAAACGCAGACTGCTTGCTGCAGTAGAGTCTGCTGGAGGACTGCGTCATAAACAGCACGGACTTAGAGCTGGAAAAACCACAATCGATCATAGGAGCAGACCTGTGGAATATAACCTACAACGACATTCTAAGGCTGGAACTGCCGGAAGAAACTGATTGGATATGCAGATAACATCACTGCCGTCATCAATGCCAGAAATAGCGTAAAGCCTCAATGAAGACTTACGCAAGTCATGATCTGCAGGCATTCGTGGCCTATTTCGGAAACATAATACGGATTCAAAGGATAGTGAACTATCTAGGCGTTAGTCTAGATAGTATACTCAGCTTTTGAGGATAGCTAACATGCCACCCAAAAAAGTCAAATCAACAAACTCGTAACTTTAGACAATATTCTAATTTTTAATTGTATACTGACCTCCATCTGGAAATATGGAATGGAAAGGTTAATGGAATCGCACAAAAATATTATTAAAATATTAACAAGTAAGAAAACTCTAGTCGGTAGTGCCCGACTAGGAGATCCTCTGAACCCCGCCCGATCTGTGTTTTTACATATACTCAGTTATGTATTTATTAACGCAAAAAATATAAGCTTGTAAAATAAAATTTTTTTTTAACGGTATCCAAAATATATCAAAAACCGAAATTGTATAAAATAAAAATTAATCTTAATACAAAATTTGGAGACTCTAGCTCGAAAGATGAACGAGATATATTTTATTAACTTCATTTCGATAAGGTTCTTAATCGATAACAAAAGAACGGGAAAAGTTATCGTTTTTCTAAAAAAAACTCGATATGCGCGTGCTATACAGACTTCCAAAATTTCCAACAAATTTCAAGACTCTATCTCTTATATGTTCTGAGATCGACGCGTTCATACATACGGACAGACAGACCTACGGACAAGGCTAAATCGACTCAGCTTGTCTCCCTGATCGAAATATATATACTTTATGCCAGTTACATACATTTGACAGTTTAACAAAACCTTTATACCCTGATTTCCCATTTTCAATGGGTTCAGAGTATAACGTACCACACCTGCTACTTTCCTCAGACGTATCAGCGGTTCCATGTATTATATAAAAAACTCGGAGCTAGCGAAAAACTTCAACTTGGTCGGTATCACTAAACAATTTTCTCCTACCATATCATACTTGCCAAAGAAGAAAACGCAAAAGATTAAAGAAAATTCACCCATCTTTTTGACCGAATCAATTCATCAAACATTCACCTTAAATTTGACATACCACTTTACCCCTGCTCAGTGTCATACCCAAACGAACATTAACATCTACAGTTTTATATCTTCCATACAATACTCAAAACTAAGTTACAAACAGTAAGTAACAGTAAGGAAACCATACTTAATGAAAATGACTAATAAATAATAATAAACGTAATAAGAAAAAAAAGTTTAAATAAAATAAAATATAATAATTTCCGTTAAATAAGAAAATATTACAAAGTAAATAAATGCTGTACCTTTGACGAATGAGTCCATATAGTATGATGGAATGGCATACTTATTTATCGGTTCAATTACACCTATAATATCATTGTCCAACAAGACGTCGGCAGCTTTTTTTAAATTCGACACATAGGTCTCATAATGCTCGCTTTCTAATTTTGTATTTACCACTCCTGCCATCAAATGTATTCTGGAAAAAATATTAATACTGTTAGTCGTTTTTGTATACCCTGAATTTATTGAAAATGGGAAATATCTGTTTCTGGCCCTCACATCATTGAAACAACAGTTATACACAGGAGAAACTCGATTTAGTAGTTAAGCGCATACTGGTTCCAAAGTAACTTAATGTAACAGTTAAAGTTTTTTGGTAAAGGAGTCAGGAAGCAGTCTGCAGTAACTTAACTTCATCTATCAATGACCCAAACATAATTTGTGCGCCTCTTTGGGACGTAGCATATCGAAAAAACACTGTAATTTATACAATAATTTCGTAAATCCCAAAATACAATAGAGTTACTTTGGATTCATTCGAAGGAGTGACCAAATATGCTATGTCCACACCCACTGGAACGGAACCGTTGCAAATCCGGAAAAAATGTATATTCGACAGTTTTTACTCATCATTTTATTTCTTATTATATTACTGTGCAACTCCTCTATTGATTAGCCAAAAATATACTTCTTGGTGGCGTGACATATCGGAAAAATCTATGTATGTACATATGTATGTATATCTTGCAATGCTTTGATGCCAGAGCTCCAAAATACAATAGGATAGCTAAATTACTGCAGACTGCTTCCCGACTCCTTTACCAAAAAATAAATACATATAATAAAACTGTTTTTAGACCGTGAAGGTGTATTATGCTAGCGTTTTGGACTGAAAACGCTATATGCTATATGCCTTCTTTACTCTAAAACTTCTCTTCTCTAAAAGTACACCTACCTTTTACAATAAAAAGCTATAAAGAAACTCAATCGGGAGTGCCAAAGTATACGGAAATTAATTAAAAATATCCTCTTAGGAGTACAGCTTAAAATGTCTAAAATTTGATTAGTATTTATGCATGTAAAACGAACAGTATGTATTCGTTGCAAGAATTTTTCATTTTTGATTAGCTGTTAAATGGAGAGTTTAAAACCCTTCCTGAAGTCAACGTATACTTCCTTCAATAAATTGATTGAGCTATAAACAGTATATATAATGTTTACAATGTGTACATACAAGTTAATTAATTAAATAATAAGACTGTATTTAAAATTGCTCTCTTTCTCGCTTTGTATAAATACATACACATATGCACACATATGTATGTATGTATATGTATGTATGTATATACATTCACACACATACTCGTACATACACACATATGTATGTAAATATGGGTGAGTGCATGACCATACAACCATGTGTTGGTTATAATCAGAGCTGTTAAGAATTCCATTTGAATGGAAATTCAAAATGGGTTTTTGTTCTGAAAACCCATTTTGAATTTCCATTCAAATGGAATTTTTAACAGCTCTGGTTATAATTATGGTTGTATCGTTAGTGGTATATGTCAGCTTTAATATTGATTATTTCACTTACTTCTTGCAATTAACCGTTTTTGCAAATGCTATTGTTTCATTTAGCTGCTTCTGGAACAATATTTCCTCTCCTGGAACGCTTGTAGAACCATATTTAAGCTCACTGTTCGTTTTGTCTGGAATAGAGACACATATGTATGCCGAAACGTTATATTTTATATTCTGAATAAGTATGTAAATTGTTGATTTAATTCCGTTTATTATATATATATATATGTATATAATTTTTGGTAGTAATTTAGTCGGTAAATTTGGAGATTCTAGCTCAAAAACTGAAGAACAAGTAAAACAACTGTAGTCGGGTGTGCCCGAATAGGAGATCACCTGAAACCCGTCCGATCTGCGTTTTTAAAAATGCTCCGTATCGTGTATCTATCAGAAACTTATACAAAATTTAATTAAATTTTCAATCTTGCAGTATCACAATCAAATGTTTCTCATCTAAGTAGTTTTTCTTTTAAGAATAATAGTAATAATTTACAAAAACAAATACATTAAGAAAATCCAAATTTTCAATCTTGCAGTATCACAATCAAATGTTTCTCATCTAAGTAGTTTTTCTTTTAAGAATAATAGTAATAATTTACAAAAACAAATATATTAAGAAAATCCAATTTCAGCGCACCTGAGTCGAACCAACATCTACTTATCAAATCGTATCACCTCTACCGTCATCGCCATTTCATGTTTGTAAAAAAAAAACAAGTAAGAACGTTGCAGTCGGCGCTACCGACTGCGTGATACTCTGTTCCCATAGGGGCTTCTGGCATATTACATTTTAAAGTTTATCTTTATTTGTTAAAGTCGCCACTCGAATTATATTCTGATTCAAAATAAATATATATTTTATTAAAATTGTAAATATATTCATATGTAAATGTGTAAAATTTTTTATAAATTATGGGTCGCTTCAATCGTTCGTACGAGTATGATGATTTTATGAGCTAGACAAAAAAATATAACAGTGCCATGCAAGTGTGTCCACACTTCATTTTTATGCGAAGTAGTCTGTTAACTTAAAAGTTGTCTGTTAATTTGAAAGTGTGACGTCAGGTTTTCGGAAATTGGTGTGCGCTTTGTATGAAAAAGCCGATAGTGTGACATCGGAAAGTTAACATTTAAAGTAACGGAACTACTCTTTACGTAACATATTTAACATTTCGAATCGGGAATTTTTATGATTGCTACTCGTCGTCTAAAGCATTACCAACATACGAAAAACACGCAATAACTAACCTAGGCTATGCGAAAACTATATTAATATTGTTGGTCAATTATTTCAGCACTTAAACAATTAATCGAAATACATATATTTAGCAGGGAATTTAGCTTATTTACATAGGCGGTACACGCTTATGACTAATACCACTAACTATATAACACATAGATGGGATAACTAGAACAAAGTTTTTCAACGCTAAAAATTTCTGCGTTGTGGACCACTCAACTTCGTATTTGCTCGGCGCGGTCGCTTTAGGCTCGGATAGTGAAAATTTGGTCCGGCAAAATCAGTGCGCTGCGAGCAGTGTTGTGAGATTTTGAGACCAAAAAATAGCAAAACTAACTATGAAAATAGCTCGAAATAGCTAAAAAAATTTAAGAAAAATAGCTGAAAAAATAGCTAAAATTATTTATCCTTTTTTATGTTTATTACTTTTTTTAAATTTCGATTTTGCACATTTGTTTTTACCAAATTCATTTGGCTAAAAATCCTTTCCACCTCTGCGTTTGACCATGGCAGTGAAAGGAGTTCCAAAGCGAAGCCGGCCAAATGTTTCAAAATTGGAACACCTGAATCTGTAAATTTCAAGGTCTAAAAACTTTACATTATCTGAAGTGTTGTGCCACTTTAAAAGATGTATTTTCTCAAATAAGCTTAAAATATTTTCAATATTTTTGCATTGAAAATATTCAAGAATTGGCAATATACTAGGTATATTGGCCCGCAACACACTTTCTACCGATAAGTTGTCAACTTTGCGTAGTATTGCTACGTTTTGTAAAATAGCTAAAAATATAGCTAATAGCATTTTCAAAATTTTTATAGCAAATCGCTTTGAAAAATAGCCCGATTTGCTATTAAATAGCCAAAATGGCAACACTGGCTGCGAGCGCTCAAACATATCGGTCAGATTCTCATATGCTATTTTTTTCTTACTCTCTCTCTCTCTCTGCTCTGTCAAGTCAATTAAATTCGTTCGCCGATGACTTTCATTCCTTCCCTTCTAAGAGAAGAGTATACCAAACTACTGAAAGGGTTTGCATGCTCATGCAAAATGTTTACAATTTCATTATTATTTGTGTGAAGGGTATGAAAACGCTAGTGCGCTTAGCGAATATGTTTTTGCGACGAGCATGCACACACACACAGTGTTGCCAATTCTGCTTTTTTTTCCATCAGATCTGGATTTTTTCAATGTCCGATTGCAGGAAAAATTTGAAAATAGCGGGAATTCTAGCTTTTTAGAAATACGAAAAAGCTTTTTTCAGCTTTTTTATTTTTTCATTGTTTGGTTTTAAAGGTGCGAAGCAAAAAAAAAAAGGTCACCTGAGTCAAAGTGTATTGTATTGCCCTTAACCACTAACCATATAATGTATGGTTAGTGCCTTAACATTCCTTTAAGTTTTTTCTGGTTTCGTTTCCTGCCGTTTGGCGTGTTGGCAACACTGCTGTAAATACATGCATATGTACATACATACATATGTATGTATGTACATACGTTCATATGTACGTACATATGTACATACATATGTATGTATGTATGTAGTATACTTAGACTTACCAAATGAAATATTGATTAGACTAACTAATATTCCAGTTTCTTTGATTATTTGTGCAACATCAAGAAGTTCCCCCTCGGGATATGGTATTTCCACTGCACCGAAACCATGCTGATGCGCTAGCTTAATTCTCTGAGATATAGTTGATGTAGTTTCAGTAAAAAGAAAGTTTAAGTTTGCAGAAAACTTTAACGCCATGCTGCTTGGTTTGAAAATCTTATTTCAACTAATTGTTCGTAATATAACCTTATACAAAGTCAAAACTTAGTAAGCTCGCACTTACCGATGCATATGTATGTGTATGTTTTCATATACACATTTATGTGTGTATATACATACATATGTATATGATTATCTATATATATGTATATATACATACATATGCATGAGTATTCATGGACACAAATACAAATGAATCTGTGTGATACATTTATGCATGTGTTAAAATAGTCTTATCTATGCGCAATCCCAATAAAAACTTGACAGCTTCTAAAAATACTTCTAAAAGCATGGTACTTTCGAACTGAACTAGTTTGCATTGGTTAGATTTTTATACTCGTTCACGAAATGAAATAAGAATGTACATATGTATGTTATATGTATATGTATGTATATTGGTTTTGTGCAATGTCTGTCCGTTGGTCCGTATGAATGAAAAACATTTTGCCGCTATTGAAGCTAGAGACTTTAAAGTTGAAATCAATACTCGTGGGTACCCTCGTGGGTATACATTTGCCACTGAAACAGAGGTAATTAAAAATTACTTTACTATTTTTAAATGATGCGCTGATTTTCTGAGCTGGCAATAATTGTGCTCCAAATTCTATCCTTGGCGTTATCAAGTACAGAAATATTAGAAATAATTGGAACTATATCATATTCAGAAAAGAGCATGTGGTTGTGATAACAGCACCACTCAATGTTAAACGCAGCTATAAAATTATACAATTAGATCAGAGACTTTGATATTAATAACACTCCAATAATAGAGTATGTTAATAGTGCAAGTAAACGATAGTGCAAGTAAAACCAATCTGCAGCTTAATCTCACTATTCTTAAAGCTTGTAAGTGACGGTACGGCAGAATCACGCTAATTATGCCTGAGCTTCATCACTTCAGTTTAGTCTTAAGAATAAGAGTATCAAAAGAAGCAACTTGTTGAACTCTAATGTATTACAAATAAGTAACATTTCGTTTAATAACCAACCTCATTGTTAGAACATATTATTTATATAAAGTTTAGTGGAAAATCAATAGAGGTCAACAGTAATTTAATTGTTCAATTTGGAGTTCCGAACTGTAAAACTATAGAAGATGCAGTTTACGTTCTGAAAATTTGGAAATTACAGGGTAATTTTTGGTACGTCACGCTCCAAAGAAGCGTAACAATTATTTTTAGGTCATCGATAGAGCAGGTAATCAGTAACTCAATTATTTAAGTTTCGGGCTCTAAAGCTTTAGGAGTTATAAACTTTTGCGGTTTGCTACGCCCCCTTTGATATGGCGGATATATCTACGCCCACTAGAGGTGTGGTAATTTAGAAAAAATGTGTCTTCTATAGTTTGAATATTAGAAACTCAAAATTTTACGATTTAATTACTGATGATTTGCCAAAAATGATGTATATAAATTATAACAAGACTGTTTTATACTTTTGAATCTTTTTATTTACTGCTCGTGTGAGCTTTCTGAGAGAAGATTATAAACTGAACTTTTATAAATCTAAACGGCGGCTCCAAGCCATCGCTGCCGGTGGCCGGGCCGAGAGAACGCTGAGCTTGCGTCTTCCTTGGATGATCAGCCCGCTTCTGCGTACTGGTGTCCAATTTCGCCTGCAACTCTGTCGCAACGGCGTCCGGTGTAGAAGTTGCTGACTCGTTGTCAGCACTATTTGATCGGCGCGTGTTAACTCCTCCCCGGGTAGGTTGAAACCCGTCCTCGGGTTTTCCATTGATCGGCTTCCGTTGACATAGTTTAAAGCCGATGGTGTAGAGGCGCAGTCGCGCACGGCGAAGGTTTTTTTCCCGCAATCGGCCACCACGTCGCCTTCTTCTAAATCTATTATTATATTATTATGCTGAACGGAAAAATATTGATTTTTTTGCAATGTAACTTAGGTCTAGGGAATTTGATTAAAAAATATAGTAGTTGATAATTTTGAAAAGCCTTAATATTAGATACCTCTAGTAGGTCTGTTACGCTAACATTGGTGAGTTGCTCATTTAGTTCTTTTACATCAATGCTGTCTAGTATGAGTGGGCTAATTAAATTTATTTTTGCAAGTGAAATTGAAAGAATCAAATCTTCTAGGTCCGAAATTATCATTCTGTTTTTCGCCAAGATAGTCGTATAAAGATATTCGACTTCAGCATCTGGTTTTTGAATTGTGTTTAGAGTTCTTGAAATTTCGTTGAGTCTTACTTGAATTTTGTTATTGATCTCGATTTGCTTGTTTTCAGCATCTACTAATTGTCCCTGTTTAAATTTTATCTGCTCCCAGTCATTAAAATCTGGGGTTCCTGCTATTGCTTTAAGGGCACTACCTATCAAGTTTATGCTTCTGGCCTGTCTATAGTGAACGTTAAGGGTACTACTAATTAAAGTGGCTATGTGTTGTAAGTCGGTCTTAAGTACTTGTCGCATATGGTCTTTGGGTAGTCCGTCCATTAAGTTCCATGTCTCGTCAACATATGTCTCGTATATCGTCAAGTTAGTCGTGTGTCCCATGTAGCCGTATTCGTCCCAAATCGTCACGTCCCCGTCTATTATAGGTATGTAGTCCGCGTGCGTATAGTCATTAAGTCTCGAAGTCGCTTCAGTTCTAGTCAGAGCCACTATTTTTAAAACTAAAATATATTTTATCCTAAGTTAAAAAAAATAAAAAAATTAAAAAATGGTTTACTTAAGGTTGTCCTTATGGACCACCCTCCCCTTTATAAGGACCGTTGTCCCAAGGTCTAATAAGGGTGAAAGTTTATTTCCCAGTCTCTTTTTGGACTTTACCCATACTTTCTCACCTATTTAGTACCCTTTTTAAATGTATGTAACAGGGAGAAGGAGGCGTGGCAGACCCCATAAAGTATATATATTCTTGATCAGGGTGACGAACTGAGTCGATTTAGCCCTGTCCGTCTGTCTGTCTGTCCGTCCGTCCGTCCGTCCGTCCGTCCGTCTGTCCGTATGTATGAACGCGTCGATCTCAGAACATATAAGAGCTAGAGACTTGAAATATTTTTTGGAAGTCCCTGTATAGCAGGCGCAGATCAAACAATCGATAACTATTACCGTTTTTATGTTATCGATTAAAAACCTTATCGAAAGACAGTATTTTAATTCTATCTCGTACATCTTTATAGCTAGAGCCTCCAAATTTTACATTTAGTTTCATTTATATTTTATACAATTTCGGTTTTTGTTGCATTTTGGATATGAGTTAAAAATTTTACAAAAATTTTCAATCTGAAGTTTAGTTGCAAATATAGCCGAAATGTGAATGAGTTTGCGATTTTAGACAACTGACAAATATTCAATATAATATGTAAATCATATGCTGAAAATTTCATTGAATTCCATTGAGTATCACAGAAGTAATTAAACAAAACGTTTTGTTAATTGCAACATGTGACCAGAAACCCACCCCCGTTTTCATTTTTTCTATACATTTGCACACATACATTGATACCTTCGAATGTAAGCATTCTTGTATGTTCTAAGAATCACAACAATAACAGCTGACTGCGTGAATTTTGTTATAATTCTAAACTGCCTTTAGTTTCAAATTTGCTACTGCTAGTCTAAGCAGTGCAATGGCGGTGTTAATAGAAGCGAGGGACGAAGTGCCTTGCAGGTCTGGGCTCAAACCTCGCCGATGTCAAAACTTTTTTATTGTTTTTTGTTTTCACACACACAACGGTGGTGTCGCGGTAGAGGTGATGCGCTTTGATCAGTAGATGTTGGTTCGACTCCAGGTGGAGAAATGTCAGATTTTCTTAATTTTTTATTTTTTTCTTTTATTAAATTATTATTACTATTATTTAAAAAAAAAAACTACCTTTTTGACAAAAATGCTATTTGATTGTGAAAGTGCAAGATTATCAATTTAATTAAATTATGTATAAGTTTGTGATGTATACAAGATACGGAATATATTTAAAAACGCAGATCGGACGGGGTTCAGGGGATCTCCTAGTCGGGCACCCCCGACTAGAGTTTTGTCACTTGTTGAACCCTGTTCTTGTTATGTTGCTCCAAAGACTTTTCTTGTGCTGACGTGAGGTTGTTTTTTATCTGCACTGCAACGTTTGTAGGGATATTATGAATAATTTCTATCGGCTTTTTCTTTGTCACCGAAAGGATCGACCTATTGTACTTTATTGTTGCAAAGAGAGTACTGTCAATAGTATCTTCAATGTGAGTTCCAACGACTTATATCCCCTAAAGTGCCATGAAAACGCTCGACCTGCCCGTTAGATGTACTATGTAGGTGGGGTGCATTTGCGATCACTATGTCAAAGTTGTTTGACAACATTGCCCTGATGGTCTCTGAGTTTAGCGATTTTTCGTTATCGCAGTAGATTGTTTTTATCTTTGGAAAAAAATTTAAAAGTTGCAAGAGTGGAGCCTTTACGTCCGCAATTGCTCGTGGTCGGATTGGTTGGACGACAGCAAATTTGGAAAATACAGGTTAAGAAGTATTTCCCATTTGTGGAGTAAATGTCTACATGTAACATTTCTCCAGCATATGAAGGTAAAGGTTCTTGCCTGATCGGGTGTCAAAAAACTCCCCCTTTCTTTCATATTCCCCCCTAGCCACCCAACCCCCTCCCCCCCTAAAAATCCCAATTCTCTTTCCTTATACCCCTCTTCTCCTTCCTCCAGAGCGTTGATATTCTGGCGAGACAGAGCGTCTGCCACAAGGTTTTCTTTGCTTGGCTTATAGATGATGTTTGCGTTATTCTCATCAATGAAAGCCTTCCAGCGCTTTATTTTGGCATTCGGATTTTTATCCGATACCGCAAATGTTAGCGGCTGGTGGTCTGTGCAGATGTTAAGGTTTTTAGCACAGTACAAGTAATTTCTGAGATTTTTCAGTGCCCACACAATGGCTAGGAGTTCTCGCTCATTTGTGGCAAAGTTAATCTCATTGTCTCGCAATGTGCGCGAGATCATTGTTATAGGGCGTCCGCCCTGAGATAGCACAGCGCCGAGCCTTTGGCCTGACGCGTCTGTTGTCAAGTCAACTGGTTTTCTAAAATCGAGATATGCCAACAGCACAACCTCGGACGCTAGCAACTCTTTTAATCTGTTAAAGGCGTCTAACTGGGTTTGGTTTAATTCGAGTTTCACTTTCCTCGAATGGTTGGCACCTATAATAACTTGCTAACCCTAGAAATGATCTAAGGTTAAACAATGTTGTCGGTGGTTGGAAATTCTTTATGGCCTGTACTTTGTCGGTCGATGTCCGAATTCCACCTCTGCATACTGTGAATCCCAAATATTCCACATCCTTTTTGAAGTTTTTGGACTTTTCTTGAGAAACCCTCATGCCTGCATCCCTAAGACTTTTCAAGACCCACTCAATGTATCTGATGTGGTCTTCCTTATTGGGGGAGAAAATTATTACGTCATCCACATAGACGTAACAAGTTTTTCCAATTTGATCCCTAAGGACATCGTCTATTGCCCTCTGGAAAATACTAGGGGCGTTTTTAAGCCCAAAGGGAAGTCTGCAAAATTCATACTTCCCATTGTTTACAGAGAATGCAGTTTTTTCTCTGTCTCTTTCCGCCAGTTCTGTTTGGTGAAAGCCCGATTTAAGGTCCAGTGTTGTGAAATATTGAGTCTCACCCATATTCGACAATATGGTCGAAATAGTTGGGATAGGGTATTTATCGTCGGTTGTCTTATGATTTAACTTTCGAAAATCGATTACCAGACGGTTTTTTTTATGGCCTGATTCGTCGACACCTTTTTTGTCGACCACCCATATCGGATTGTTATATGGTGACTTTGAGGGTCTAATTATGCCATTCGTTAGAAGTTGTTTAACTTCTGCGTTGACAAATTCTGACACGCCCATAGGATACGGGTATAACTTAGAGTATACCGGAGTATACCGTTGGAATTGTGCCAATAGTGTTAATATTGTACGGTAAGGATTCGTTAACGTCTGCAAAGGCGTTAATCGTTCGGTGAATAATTTGATTGAAAGTGAGTCTGACTGCGGCAGGAACGTCCGCGTCACTAATTTGAAAATGGTTCACTTGTTGACATGTTGTGAACTCAATTTTCTCTGTAGAGGCTCCTGTATCTATCAAAAGTTTGATTGCTCGCCCTGCGACCATGCGTCTTACAAACGGTAGCAGGGAGCTTCCACTAAAAAATTACAGCTCTCTGCTCCTGACAGGTCATCTTCGACCGCCTCTGCTTCATGATGTGAATAAGATTCGTAATTCTTATTATCGTTGCCTTCTTCTTGGGGCAGGTGGTTGAGGTTCTGTTGAGTCCTCATAGACTGATCCCCATAGTTTTGATTGCCTCTATAGCCTTGAGTGGGCTGTCTAAAGCGTGAGGAGGAATCTACTTCCATTGGTTCAGGGCCACGCCCTTGTGAGTTTTGGGGTTGAAAGCGCTGTTTTGAGCTGTTTGCTTTCGGCTGACTTTGGTTATCTTTGTTACCTTTCTGAAAATGAGGATTCTTCTTCTGAGAGTTGAGTTGAGGTTCTGTTGAGTCCTCATAGACTGATCCCCATAGTTTTGATTGCCTCTATAGCCTTGAGTGGGCTGTCTAAAGCGTGAGGAGGAATCTACTTCCATTGGTTCAGGGCCACGCCCTTGTGAGTTTTGGGGTTGAAAGCGCTGTTTTGAGCTGTTTGCTTTCGGCTGACTTTGGTTATCTTTGTTACCTTTCTGAAAATGAGGATTCTTCTTCTGAGAGTTACCCTCATATTCCTGTTGGCTGTTTTGACGCCAATTCTGGGTCTTTTGACCACTAAATTTCTGCGGTTTTTCTTCAGCATATTTTGCAAAATTAGCCGCAAAGATGCCTCTTCCATTGCTTGACTCTTGGCCTCTTGGGCTAGAGCCAGAGCGGTTGGGAGGTCGTGAGGCTGTGCTGGGAAGACAGCCCACCTCAGGGACTTTTTCAGTCCGGAGACGAATTTATGGAGGACATCGCTCCTGAATTTTTCATTCAGAACGGCCGCTCCAGCAGGGTCATGTGTCATTAAGGTTTTGTTTGTCAATAATGTAAATTTTTTCCCGACTTCATCATAGTACTTCGATAATGATTGGTCGCCCTGCCTAATTATAGCCACAGCTTGATAGTGTCTTGAGCTGCCATTATACAGCTCAAACACTTTATAATCGGAACAAGCGGCCTGTCTCCATGAGACATAATTTTCCACTTTTCCATCGAATTCTGGAATAGACTTTACTATATCTAAGGGCTCATCGCATTTGGCCCCTGGTACTATCTTTATCTCCTCGTAAACTTCTATCTGCGGAGCTGTCCTTTAAAGCTGGGCGATTTTTTCTGTAAGGCTGTCTATTTTTTGCTCGAATATTGCTGCCTGCTGTTCGAGGGCTGCGCGCATTTGAGCTTCGAGTTGCGCTACTTGTTCGTCTGTCATTTTCTTTTGTTTATGTTCTAAATAGGAAGTATCTAGTTCGTCCCCGCTAGAATGTCAAACCGAGATCACTTTACACTCACAGTATTCTCAACGAAATTTAATATTTAAAAAAAAAACTATGACAGAATGTTTAAGTTTCAGAGTTTCAAACTTTAATATTTAATCAAAAAATGTTATGATGTAGAAATAATTTTTAATTTAAGAGTCATAATAAGTATTTATTTAAATTTTAGCATATCATACTAGACAGCTTCTTTTTTCTTTATTGTTAAAAAAAATGAGCAATTCACTTACATGATCGTTTCGAAATTAATTTAGAATTTTTCTGGTCTCTTTTTTTGCTAGTTTGTCCACTTCGGTTTCGGATTTCGTTGCTTTGTTGTTGTTGTTTGTTTCTTTCTGTTTTTGTTTTTTATTTATTTATTTAGTATTTTTTTTTTTTGCACTATGACTCTTGGCGTTGGCTCGAAGAGTTACACAGATCACAAATAAGCAGTTATATTATTTTGTTTTGGCAAAACTTGTGGGTTTACTTGCCGTTGGGCGCCAATTATAACAAGACTGTTGTATACTTTTGAATCTTTTTATTTACTGCTCGTGTGAGCTTTCTGAGAGAAGATTATAAACTGAACTTTTATAAATCTAAACGGCGGCTCCAAGCCATCGCTGCCGGTGGCCGGGCCGACAGAACGCTGAGCTTGCGTTTTCCGTGGATGATCAGCCCGCTTCTGCGTACTGGTGTCCAATTTCGCCTGCAGCTCTGTCGCAACGGCGTCCGGTGTAGAAGTTGCTGACTCGTTGTCAGCACTATTTGATCGGCGCGTGTTAACTTATATACTAATTGAGGAGTGGCAAATCGGTATAACAATGAGTAGTCTGAAGTCGATAGAGCCCAACTGAAACGTTCTTACCTGCTTAAATTTTGGATTTTGGATACCACCCAATCTTCCCCTTTAAGTTGTAAAACGCGTTATTCAAGTACTGGAGACTTGCACTTTGGCAAATACACATTTTTAAGCTCTGAAAGTTTGATTTAGAAACTGTATCTAAAATAAGTAAGAGTGCTCTACCCGAGACGGCTCGACTATGAGATACCCTAAACCCTACGAAGAGCTGATATTCAAATCATTATACACTTCTTTTATACATACATACATACACACATAGCGAATAGTATATTTACACACAGTATGCAGTATGGGGTATACCATGGGAACTTATTTGTTTAATAATCTGGCTATAGCTCGTCGTCCTGATCAAGAATATATATACTTTATGGAGTCTAAAAAGAAAACAAGAAAGACTGCTCTAGTCGAGACTGCTCCACTAAGAGATACCCTGAACCCTGCGAAGATGCGATATTTAAATCATTTTACGCTTCTTTTATATATACATATATACAAACAACACATACACACACACCCACATGCATACGCACGCACAAGCACTTTCTCTGCTACTGCGCAGTTTACGCAGCGACTACGCTTGGGCTGCGCTTGGGCTGCAGAATGGGCTATATTATGGAAACTTATTTGTTGAATTAGTTTTCTTCTAGATAGACTTTCGTAATCAAACTTTTAGAGCGTACTAACATATATATGTATGTATTTACCAAAACACAAGTCTCTAGTATTTGAATTAGGTTTTTTTTTCAAATTTGGAGGGAAAGGGGGTGTTATCCAAAATCCAAAAACTTCAAAATGTTTGTACCCATTACACAGATATACACAGTAAATTTAATATCTATAGCTAAAACGGTATTCAAGTTACGCTTGAAAAACAAAGTAAAATTATCGATTTTCATCGATAATAAGGAAATGGGATGAGTTATCGAAAAAAATTGATAAGTTCTTACTGCGTAGGATATACCCGAGTATACATTTCCAATTTCAGATCTCTAGCTTTTGTGGCTTACGAGATCGCTGCGTTCACACGGACGGACGGACGGACGGACAGACGGACGGACAGACGGACAGACGGACATGGCTATATCGACTCAGTTTTTCGAGCTGAACAAGAATATATATACTTTATGGGGTCTGCCACGCCTCCTTCTGCCTGTTACATACATTTTCACAAAAACATTATACCCTGATTTCCCATTTTCAATGGGTTCAGGGTATAAAAAGTTTAACATAATCAACTACCTGAAAGAAGTAAAGGAAATTAAATGATTTATGATTGACAAATAACTGAAGCTGCAAGACCTCGAATCAGAGGATAAATAAGTTAATATAGACCTAGATATAAACTAGTGTTCCAAAATCATTCTACAAGTTATTCCTGGTCTACAAGTTATAAAGGCTTACGGAGAGTACAGAAAAAGTTGTCGAAAGCATTACACCTACAGCAAGAAATAATCAGTGACTTAAAATGTAATTACAAAGTCTACATTGTTAGTCGGCGAGCTTCAATTCCAAACGAAAGTTTATTTAAGTTTAAAATAGGCTGGCTACAACTTTTTCCCATCTTTCTGGCAGCTTTTGAATTCCTCGTCGGAAAAATTGTTCGTGATTTGACGCGATCTACAAGTGATCCAATTCTTGGCTCCTTTGAAGGAACTAAAGAGGTGTTCGGCTAGAGCGTCATCAATCTGAAAAAATAAAAATCCGGTGTAGGATGTCCCATTTCAAAGTTTACAGGTATGTTTTCACTGCCTTGGAAACATGTGGCCGAGCGTTGTCATGCATGAAGTATGTTCTTTTTACGGTCGACTCAAACGCATTAATTGCGTCCGATAAAGGGCTCCTGTAATGGTTTCGCCTGGTTTCATAGTAAACTACGCCTAGCTGGTCCCACCATTTCTGTTTTGCCATTGGAGGAGTTGTTCGCACGTGCAAAGGCGCCTTTCAATGTATCTTGTCCTCGTACGACACCCAATATCCCAGTTTCTGGATCATTCCTAAGCTTTTTAAGTGATGAGAAACGGTTTGCTAAGTCCAATAAATTTTCGAGTTCCTGTCGCGTTCCACAAGAATCTTCATCAAGCAGTCTTTAATTTTGCATTCTCGAACTTTTTCACGGGTCCGGGACGCTCCTTGTGACTTCATATTCGCCATTTTTAAAGTTTTGACACGTTCTTTCACTAATACAACTGTCACTATAAGTTTCTACAATCATTCTATGCGACTGAGCTACATTTTTTTCGAATGAAATGCAAATAGCAAGACTTCCAGCAAATGATCCTTGTTCGGTTCGAATTTCGCCATGCTCGCGTACGAACAAAACAAAGCACAGTAAAAATAGACAAGCAAGATTTCGATCAGGTCGATAACAATAAAACGGGAATAGTTATCGATTTTTTAGAACAAACTTGATATTTTCGTGCAATATGTGGACCCACAGAAAAAATTTCAATTACGGACAGACAGGCAGACGGGATAGGCTAAATCGACTCAGTTTTTTTCACTCTGATCAAGAGTATGTAGAGTATTATGGGGTCTGCCCCCTTCTGCCTGCCTCGTATTTCATCTTATCTGACCAATCTACTTTTAGCATCAGAAACCCAAATGATGAAGTAGAAAACTACGTGAATGGCCGGCACACTCGAAGCTGTCGGTTACTCCGAAGCTGAGGACGTATTTGGCAATCCAGGCATAATTAGGAAGAATCTATGGTGTACTTCATTCATTATCAGAGTGTTTTGTCTCATTCATGAAGGGAAATAACTTGATTGGTTATGTGCAATGTCCGTATTGCTGTCTGTCCGTATGAACGCAAACCATTTCGCCATTATTAAAGCTTGAGATTTGAAATTTTTAATATATGTATACTCGTGTATACCCTCGAACTATAAAGTGTCAAGATTTTCCCGAAATGTCCACTAGGGGCGTGACAAATCGGAAAATATTGACTTGGGTTAACATCCCAGAATAAACAAGTAAGAGTATTCTAGTCGAGACGGCTCGACCTGAACCTAAAATTCTAAGTCCGAGGTAGGCACACGCCAATATTCACGACCCATGCACACATACATGTATGCAAATGTGTGTGCGCTATCCAAATGATCGAAATGTTGGGTTCTTACAATTTCCACAGGCAGCAAGAATAGAGTTTCGCACACAAGCACACACAAATGCTCGTACATGTGAGCAAGAGACTGTAAGTATGTGTGCATGCTCGTCGCGCAAGCATAATCGCTAAGCGCATCAACGCTTTCATATCCTTCACAAAAATAATAACGAAAATCTTAACATTTTGCATAAGCATGGCAAACCGTTTTCAGCAATTTGGTATACCCTTTGCTCGGAAGGGAAGGAATGAAACCTCTCGGCAAACAAATTTAAATTTTTGTGATCTGCTGCTTGTGCGTACATACATATATATATATATATATATTTGAGAGAGCAGAGAGAGTAAGGAAAAAATGGCATATACACTGTTAAATGACTCCGTAGGTTACGCAAAGACGAGTTCCGTTACTTTTAATGTTAACTAACAGACTTGTTGTGACGTCACATTATCACTTTGTGCTCTGTTATCCCAGGTGAAGTTTGGCGGGCACTTAAAGAGATCGGGCAAATGCTCCAAAGCAAACAAAATAAAGTATTTAAAAGCTAATTTTTATAGTAAACACCATTAAAATAGTCAATCCTTAATTTTACTGGCAAAAGCTGTGGGGTCTTTTGGCAGCAGCAATTATATGCCCAAATAATGGTTAATAGACAGTGTTCACTGAGTTTTCGCCATAAAGTAATGCTTATTTATGACAATCTATCTAAATATTTTAGTATAATACACGTTGAAGGTGCATCAATAAACCTGCTTCGCACACCTGCAGAAATGTCAGAAACATACGAAAGAATGAAATAAAACGTAGTGCAGCAATTAAAAACTCGGACTCTGCGTATGAATGTTTGTTTAAAGCCCAAATAAAGAGATAATCAGGCTGAACCAGCTCCAGAGATCTTGGCAGAATCTACCAATGCTGCACAGCATCTTTGGCCATCAGATTCTCAATATAATGATGGAAAGTGGTAGATATAATGATGTGGATTGATGGAAAACGAATAATACTTATTAATACTATTCAGTTTTTTCAATTTAAAGTCTTGGAAAATAAAGTAAAAGCTATTCAACACGAAAGTAAGAGCGGTCAACGGATTACTTGAGCGATAACCGCATAGAAAACGGTTTAGAGCAAACAAAAATAATAAAACCATTATATTTTTCGATTAAAGAATCTATATATAACTGGTAATAAAAAACAGTTTACGTTTTTATTTTGTCTACTGGCTTTAATATAGATAACAGTGTCAAATTCGGTTGATTTTCATACAAAGATCAGAGCGCGCGCACCAATTTCTGATAAAGTGACGTTTCACTGTTAACTTAACAGACCGCTTTGCATAACCTAGTATTCCTCAATCGTGGTGCTTCATATTAGAATTCAACCTAATTTTTTCACTGCTCGAACCCAAAAGTAAGCGACCCGAGCGAATACGAAGTTGAAAGGGTCTCAGGCCATACATTTTTATAGGGGGAAAATTGTTGTACTAGTTGTCCCATCTATGTGTTGTATGGTTAGTGGTATATTTGATGTAAAGCAGAAACATGCGTTTTTTAGATTTTTGTGGTTGGTCACACTATTCCATAAGTCTTGCAATTATCATGTTCAATTTTCCCGCCAAATTTTTGAATTGAGCACGTGGTGTCTATACCAATTTTATAATTACAAGTTTTTCTTATAAAGAAAATTATTAATTTGGGATGAACTACTGTATATCAAAGGTAACTATAATAACAATGCATGTGTCATAAAGTTATTGTGTTTACTGTTGTGTATTGAGAGTAATTCCTGTGTATCGTCATGTTGCAGATGTACATACATACAGTGTGCCACTAAAGTCACCGTACTCTTGAAACATTTTCACGAAACACGCTGTAACTTCGTCAAATTTTTATGAAACAAAAAAAATTTTGATGCAGGGCTATAAAGTAATCTATTATCTACACAAACCATATAAACTAAATTTTATTTATCTAAATTATTACTAAAAACTAAAAATACTCAAGAATTTGACTCCACAAAAGTCTAGTATCTTGCTGCTCGCCAATGTCTGGCGCCAACGTTCTTGTTAGAAGTAACGGGGATTTTCGAAACAGTGTACAAATCGTCAAGATGAACTACTTGGTGTACATTACTTGGATTGGATGAAATTGGCCAACTTCTTCGTAAATATGCCCCGATAAGAGTTAACTCTAGAAAAAAGTGGGCGGATCTTGCAGCTCCACAGAACGGAGCAAAAATCGTATGCAGAGATGGCCAAAAAGTGTCCAATCCAAGTCTGAATCCAAGCAGTAATTGGCCGCTTTAAAACGAGAGGTGCATCAAAAATAGTACTAAATCTGGCCGATGATCTGCACTCTCAGATCGCGACAAGTAGAAATCTGACTCTATACCAAGTTTCCCAGCACTGATTTTCAAATTTTTTTTGATGATGTCAATGTACATTTGTTGCTCCATCACGCCATCAATAAACTCCAAGCTTCCAACGCCCGATGCAGCTATGCAACACCAAACCATAAGGCGACCGCCGCCGTGCTTTACCGTCTTTTTTGTGTTTTTCGGATTAAGATCTCTTCCAGGTCTTCTCCACACGTACAGGTTCCCGTCCGAGACAAATTTATTGTACTTCGACTAATCTGAGATGATGACCATACGCCAAAAGTCAACTGGCTTGTCTACATACGCCTTAGTAACTTCCCAATGCTTCTTCCGATTTATTAAATTTACGTATGGCTTCTTGCAAGGAGTGTACGACTTAAACTTGTATGATTTTATGGCGCTACGAGTTGTTTCCGGGTGTATATCCTTGGTGGCGTGATGGACCAATAAATGTACATTGACATCCTCAAAAAAAATTTGAAAATCAGTGCTGGGAAACTTGGTATAGAGTCAGATTTCTACTTGTCGCGATCTGAGAGTGCAGATCATCGGCCAGATTTAGTACTATTTTTGATGCACCTCTCGTATTTAAAGCGGCCAATTACTGCTTGGATGTCAGACTTGGATCTGGACACTATTTTGGCCATCTCTGCATACGATTTTTGCTCCGTTCTGTGGAGCTGCAAGATCCGCCCACTTTTTTCTAGAGTTAACTCTTATCGGGGCATATTTACGAAGAAGTTGGCCAATTTCATCCAATCCAAGTAATGTACACCAAGTAGTATACATCTTGACGATATTGTACACATGTTTCGAAAATCCCCGTTACTTCTAACAAGAACGTTGGCGCCAGACATTGGCGAGCAAGCAAGAGTACGTAGACTTTTGTGGAGTCAAATTCTTGAGTATTTTTAGTTTTTTAGTAATAATATTAGACTAAAATAAAATGTTAGTATTATTTAAATGGTATTGTGTAGATAATAGATTACTTTATAGCCCTGCATCAAAATTTTTTTTGTTTCATAAAAATTTGACGAAGTTACAGCGTGTTTCGTGAAAATGTTTCAAGAGTACGGTGACTTTAGTGGCACACTGTACATCAAACTACTATTCTGAGTTATATTGTGCAGTCTCAGTTTTGTTGCATTTATGCAACTTACATTTGTTTGTGTTTATGTTTTATATGTTTTTATATGGTTTTTGTGTTGTTTTGTGTTATTATGTGTTGCTATGAGTTATCGGCATTTGTTTTGGCTTGTCGTACGTGTTTTATGTTCTTCTTAAAGGCCCACATAATATATTTTTGTCGACGGTACTTCTTACTTAGGAATAATGCCAGCAAAGGAGTTGACGCCTTCACAAATCGAAAAATTGTTCAATAGTTTGGAGAGCGAGGACGAACTTGATTTTTCTGCCAATGATTTCGATCCAGAGAAGGAAGATATCGATGATACTGATGAGGAAGACATTAATGATCGAGATGAACGTCCGAGTGACTTGGACGTCTCAAACAATATTGCCAAGTATGATATTGATGTTACCGTATCTTCAATTAGCACTGCTTCTTGCAACATCGACTCTGCTATGGAGACAACGCAATTTAGTTTTGAATGAGTGTCAACTGCAGCTTCTCACGAGTACTGCCTTGCCTCCGGAACTAATAGAGCTTTCGGAGCCCATACAATTCTTTTCATATCTGTTTTCAAAACAACTTTTTGAGAATATTTCGATTGAAACCAATTTGTACATTCATCAAAAAGACCCCAACGTAAATTACGGTTTCACGTCAATGGAGATTCAACAGTTGGTTGGAATTGTATTGTATATGTCCATTTCACGTCTTCCACGAATCACCCAATACTGGTCCAATAATATTGGCATAGCAGCCGTTCAAAACAATATGTCGCAAAAAAAACGTCATATTCATTTTAACAATAACGATAACACTTTGCCTTTGACTCATGCCAGTCACGATCGGCTTTTTAAAATCAGGCCAATTATCCAAGAATTGAACAACAATTTTAAACTACATGGGAGGCGTTGATCTGATCGACAGCATAATCGGAAGATACAAAATTTTACTAAGAAGTAGACGCTGGCAGGTTCGTGTTTTTTACCATCTACTCGACCTGACAGTGGCTTTTGTATAAACGCGTTCACAAGGCAAATGGATCAAGCACTAAACTTTTAGGTTCTTCCGACTTTCGGATTAATATTGCAGAGGTACTAACAAAAGTTGACACTAAATTAATAATAGGAAAACGAAGTTCTGTACTCGAAAACGAATTACAGCAAAAAAACAGAGAGGTCCTACCCAACGCGTGCCAAATCAAATGAATGAATGAAGGATGAATTTGGACATTGGCCTCTCTGGGCTGAAAAGCGAATAAGGTGCAAGTACCCAAACTGTACAGGATTCTCACAAGTAATCTGCGGGAAATGTGGAGTAGCCTTATGTTTTAATAAGAGAAACAATTTTTTTTAAAACAGTCATTTAAATTAAAATTAAACAAATTATAATTTTATGTTAAATAGTTTAAGAACATCCAAACTTAAAAATAAACTTAATCTAAATACTCTTAGAATTATAAGAATTTTCTTACCCCACGCAACAAATCCTTTATCTTTTATAAAAGCGTTCTGAATCAAAAACAGAAAAAAATGAAAAAGAAGTATATTTTTTATTTTAAGTTTTCTATAAAATAAAAATAACCGCATAAAAATCGGACGTGGTGCCATATAAGGGTTAATTTCACCGGCCCTCCCGTACGTTTGCAAAAAATAATTTTTTAAATACTAGAGACTTTCACTTTAGGAATTACTATATTCTGAATGACATTATCACGCTCTAAAAATTTGTTGAGCAAAATGCAGCTAAAAACAAAATTATTCAACAATTCCATAGAAAAAGTCATGTTGTATTTCCTAATTAGAGAACTATTTTTTATTTTTTTATCACGTCTAAACAAAAAATTAAAAATTTTCTTCGATCCCATTAATATTAGCAATGTACGGTTGTCGGTACTTAAATATACATTAATTAAAACAAGTAAAAGTTTTCTAGTCGAGACTGCTCGACTAAAAGATAGATAAAGAAGATGCGATATTCCAATCAAACCGACTGCGCTTGTGCTGCAGTATGGGCTATATTATGGAAACTTATTTGTTGAATAAGTTTTTTTCTAAATGGACTTTCGTAACCAAACTCGTACACCGTAATAATGGCATTCACATGTATGTATTAGCCAAAGCACAAGTCTCTAGTATTTGAAATACATCTTTTTCAAATGAGAGGGGAAGGGGGTAGTATCCAAAATCCAAAAATTACAAAATGTCTGTATTAATTACATGGGTACACAGTAAATCTGAAATCTCTAGCTATAATGGTATTTAAGATACACTTTAAAAACGGAGAATAATTATAGATTTTCATCGATAATAGGGAAATGGGATGAGTTATCGAGAAAAAATGATCAACTCGTACTGCGTAGAGTATACATGAGTATACATTTCAAATTTCAGATCTCTAGCTTTTGTGGTTTACGAGATCGCTGCTTTCACACGGACGGACGGACGGACGGACATGGCTCTATCGACTCAGCTTGTCGAGCTGATCAAGAATATATATATGTCGGAGCGTACTGTATGCACTGTATGTGTGAGTGTGTGAGTATTCTGTTTTGGGTATTTCACCAGAAGCATAATTTCATCACATTAGTAATATTGCATCAGTCGCTCATTGTGCTGTGATTGGTTGGTAGCATTTTGTCGCTTGAAGAAAGACCGTTATAGCACGACAACAGCTTTGTAGCGCTCTCGAGCAGCAAATACGTGGCGTCACTTTGCCAAAAATTTTTTTCTGTTAACGCAGACGCTGATGCTTAAAAATGGTGCATTACCGCAGACATAATATTAACGGAGCAGCCCATAGAAGGAAGCAAGCTGATCATGGCGTTAAGTGAGGCTATGGTGGGCAGTGCTTCACAGTGGTTAACAAAAATTTCATATCCCGGCATTAAGTAGAATGAATTCAAGAAATTTTTTCTCCACCGCTGTAAAAACAACGAGACGTCTTCGGCAATATTTTTAAATTTGCTGAACAGCTGCCCAACTAACGGTGAATGCCTCGCGGTTTACGCTAGTCGTTTGGTGACAACTCTAACTGCTAATTGGCAAAACAAAAATATAGAGGAAATAGCTGTTTCAGTTGTGCTCGCGCATTTGGCAAATGTGGACAACCGCTTGCAACGAATTGCTTTTACATCAAAGTTGCAAACTAGAAGCGAGCTACAATCTGAACTTGTTGCATTCACATTTCAAAAACCCCGTAATGCTAACCGTGATGACGATTCTGGGCCTGACATCAAGAAGAGGAGAATGGCATTGGTGTGTCACTTCTGTGGGAAACCAGGACACAAAATAGCTGAGTGCAGAAAGAAAATACAACAAAAAGCCGATGCAACACCTCAGCGGGATAAGCCGTTAGTTACCTGTTTTAAGTGCGGCCAGCCTGGACACTTTGCAAATCAATGTTCAAACGATGCATCAACAAGCAAAAAGGGACTGTTTCAACAGAAGACCGTGAACCAGTGTTACGTGCCAGAGCCAACAGGCACTATGATACAGCGAGGTGAGATCTACCCAATTTCCTTTGTTTCCGGTGCAGAATGTTCACTTATAAAAGAGAAAATTAGTAGTAAGTTGTCCGGAAAGCGCTTTAATAACATTATCATGTTAAAAGGCATTGGTGATACTGGTATATATAGCACATTACAGATTTTAAGTCAGGTTACTATAAACGAAATTCACTTCAAATATTGTTTCATGTTGTCCAAGATAAATCTTTGAAAAGCAACATTGTTATTGGTCGTGAAATCATTAATCAGGGATTCAATGTTATTATGTCTCCAAACAAGTTCGAAATTGTGAAAGCGAAATCTGTAAATATTTGTTCAGTAGATGAGAAACCAGTTGATCTTACCAATCTTGACACCGAGCTGTGTGAATCTGATAAAAACAAATTAATAAAATTACTTGAGAAAAAGAAAAATGGGACGATCGCCTTTGTGTCGATTACAGAGAGCTGAATGCTAATACGATAGCAGACAGGTATCCTTTGCCGTTAATAAATGACCAGATTGCTAGATTGCGGGGAGCGAATTGACAAGTGGCTTTCACCAGATCCCAATTCACCCCGATTCCATAGAATATACTGCATTCGTTACTCCGGATGGCCAGTATGCATTGTTAACTATGCCGTTCGGATTGAAGAATGCGCCATCTGTGTTCCAACGGGCGGTTATGCAAGCTTTGGGTGACTTGGCCTATTCGTATGTGATTGTTTGCATAGACGATATTATGATTGTGTCGCCCACAATTGAGTTAGGCCTAGAAAGGCTAAAAATAGTGCTAGACATTCTCACAGGAGCTGGATTTATTTTTAATATCAACAAATGTAGCTTTTTGAAAACATCTGTTCAGTATCTGGGATACGAGATAAAGGCAGGGGAAATTCGACCAAACATACCAAAAATTACTGCATTGATTTTTTTGCCACCGCCACAGACAGTTTTTAGTGTACGACAGTTCATTGGTCTAGCATCCTATTTCCGCAAGTTTGTACCTGGCTTCTTTCAAATAATGAAGCCATTATACGCTCTAACATCAGGAAAAGAAAGTTTTACTTGGAATGCTGAGCTCGAAAGTATTCGAAAGAAAACTGTAAGCATCCTTACAAATGAGCCGGTTCTAGTATTTTACCCACATTACCCTATAGAATCGCACACTGATCTAGCTCGTCGATTTGGTGCCATACTTTTACATCGTATCAACAACCAACTTCATTTATAATATTCAGCAAAACAACTTTCGCCGCTGAATCTAAACCACTCCTATGAGCTCGAAACATTGGCAGTATTTGCGTCCATAAAACATTTTCGTCACTATTTGCTTGGTAGAGAATTTGTGATTTAACGGATTGCAACTCATTGAAGGCATCACACAAAAGTAACAATCCTAACACCGTTTGGTCCTATTACAAACCTTTAATCACAAACAATATAGAAATCTCCTGTTCTGCTGGGGCTTAATGAAGAGTTTCGATACAGAAAAGTAAAATGACATCCCAACTTCGTTATGTTCCCCAAACCCTTAAATAATACTACTGTCAATAATACCTAATTGTAACAATCTTGAACTCTTTCAATTCCCTTTGTAATTTTTAGCTCAAAAATTTGTACATCTATATCATACTCTCAAGATCAAAGCCATGAAGTCTTAAATTTCTTTATTTGGTGTACCAACGCGCATTATAGCCGACCAGGGTAGATGTTTTTCAAGCATACAGCTCTCAGAATTTTGTTGTTCAAACAAATTAAACTTCATTTAATTACGATTGGGGCAAGTCGTGCTAATGGATAAGCTGAGCGCGTAATGAGTACGCTTAAAAATCTATTAACCGCAGTTGAATTAAGCCACAGACCCTGGCAAGAAGCTCTTGGCGAAGTGCAGTTAGCGTTAAACTGCACAACTAATCGAGTAACTGATGCAAGTCCCTTAGAGATGTTGATAGGAAAAGAAGCTCGTCCTCTCGGATTGGTTCCTCCATTGGTCACAGAGCTAGAAGTGGAGTTAGACTCTACGCGAGCTAGAGCCAGTAGCACCATGAAATCTTTAGCTTCTTACGATAAGGATCGTTTCGACAAATCCAAGGCAGCCGTTGTAAGACACCGTGTTGATGATTATGTCCTTCTTAAAAACGAGGAGAGACACCAAACCAAACTAGACCCAAAATTTAAGGGACCATTTTGGTAATAGAGGTTTCGGATGGTGACAGATACAGGTTAAAGTCGTTATCAAGCAAGCGAATATATAAATATTGTCATGAAGATATTAGAAAACTTCCAAAAGGAAGTGTTCTTCAAGAGTTAGACATTGAAGGGAAGATTCAAGCTCGTCAAAAGGTCAAGTCGAGATTAAAAGTGAAACGTCCAAGTGAGACGATGGTTATCCGTCCAAGTGAGACGATGATTTAAATAATAAATTAAATTTGAAATTTTGGTCAAAAAAAATTAAAAAAAAAAAAAATTGATTGACGAAAGCTTTACGTAATATGATTATGTTAACATTAAGAATAAATGTTAAAAGTTTTTATGAAAGAAATGTTGAATTGAATATTTTATCAAATGTTGAGTACACGAGGACGTGTAAATGTCAGAATGGCCGTGTCGGAGCGTACTTTTTGCACGCACTGTATGCGCGCGTTGCTGTTTACTGTATGTGTGAGTGTGTGAATATTCTGTTTTGGGTATTTTACCAGAAGCATAATTTCATCACATTAGTAATATTGCATCAGTCGCTCATTGTGCTGTGATTGGTTGGTAGCATTTTGTCGCTTGAAGAAAGACCGTTATAGCACGACAACAGCTTTGTAGCGCTCTCGAGCAGCAAATACGTGGCGTCACTTTGCCAACAATTTTTTTCTGTTAACGCAGACGCTGATGCTTAAAAATGGTGCATTACCGCAGACATAATATTAACGGAGCAGCCCATAGAAGGAAGCAAGCTGATCATGGCGTTAAGTGAGGCTATGGTGGGCAGTGCTTCACAGTGGTTAACAAAAATTTCATATCCCGGCATTAAGTGGAATGAATTCAAGAAATTTTTTCTCCACCGCTGTAAAAACAACGAGACGTCTTCGGCAATATTTTTAAATTTGCTGAACAGCTGCCCAACTAACGGCGAATGCCTCGCGGTTTACGCTAGTCGTTTGGTGACAACTCTAACTGCTAATTGGCAAAACAAAAATATAGAGGAAATAGCTGTTTCAGTTGTGCTCGCGCATTTGGCAAATGTGGACAACCGCTTGCAACGAATTGCTTTTACATCAAAGTTGCAAACTAGAAGCGAGCTACAATCTGAACTTGGTGCATTCACATTTCAAAAACCCCGTAATGCTAACCGTGATGACGATTCTGGGCCTGACATCAAGAAGAGGAGAATGGCATTGGTGTGTCATTTCTGTGGGAAACCAGGACACAAAATAGCTGAGTGCAGAAAGAAAATACAACAAAAAGCCGATGCGACACCTCAGCGGGATAAGCCGTTAGTTATACCTGTTTTAAGTGCGGCCAGCCTGGACACTTTGCAAATCAATGTTCAAACGATGCATCAACAAGCAAAAAGGGACTGTTTCAACAGAAGACCGTGAACCAGTGTTACGTGCCAGAGCCAACAGGCACTATGATACAGCGAGGTGAGATCTACCCAATTTCCTTTGATTCCGGTGCAGAATGTTCACTTATAAAAGAGAAAATTAGTAGTAAGTTGTCCGGAAAGCGCTTTAATAACATTATCATGTTAAAAGGCATTGGTGATACTGGTATATATAGCACATTACAGATTTTAAGTCAGGTTACTATAAACGAAATTCACTTCAAATATTGTTTCATGTTGTCCAAGATAAATCTTTGAAAAGCAACATTGTTATTGGTCCTGAAATCATTAATCAGGGATTCAATGTTATTATGTCTCCAAACAAGTTCGAAATTGTGAAAGCGAAATCTGTAAATATTTGTTCAGTAGATGAGAAACCAGTTGATCTTACCAATCTTGACACCGAGCTGTGTGAATCTGATAAAAACAAATTAATAAAATTACTTGAGAAAAAGAAAAATGGGACGATCGCCTTTGTGTCGATTACAGAGAGCTGAATGCTAATACGATAGCAGACAGGTATCCTTTGCCGTTAATAAATGACCAGATTGCTAGATTGCGGGGAGCGAATTGACAAGTGACTTTCACCAGATCCCAATTCACCCCGATTCCATAGAATATACTGCATTCGTTACTCCGGATGGCCAGTATGCATTCTTAACTATGCCGTTCGGATTGAAGAATGCGCCATCTGTGTTCCAACGGGCGGTTATGCAAGCTTTGGGTGACTTGGCCTATTCGTATGTGATTGTTTGCATAGACGATATTATGATTATGTCGCCCACAATTGAGTTAGGCCTAGAAAGGCTAAAAATAGTGCTAGACATTCTCACAGGAGCTGGATTTATTTTTAATATCAACAAATGTAGCTTTTTGAAAACATCTGTTCAGTATCTGGGATACGAGATAAAGGCAGGGGAAATTCGACCAAACATACCAAAAATTACTGCATTGATTTCTTTGCCACCGCCACAGACAGTTTTTAGTGTACGACAGTTCATTGGTCTAGCATCCTATTTCCGCAAGTTTGTACCTGGCTTCTTTCAAATAATGAAGCCATTATACGCTCTAACATCAGGAAAAGAAAGTTTTACTTGGAATGCTGAGCTCGAAAGTATTCGAAAGAAAACTGTAAGCATCCTTACAAATGAGCCGGTTCTAGTAATATTTGACCCACATTACCCTATAGAATCGCACACTGATGCTAGCTCGATCAGATTTGGTGCCATACTTTTACATCGTATCAACAACCAACTTCATGTTATAGAATATTTCAGCAAAACAACTTTCGCCGCTGAATCTAGATACCACTCCTATGAGCTCGAAACATTGGCAGTATTTGCGTCCATAAAACATTTTCGTCACTATTTGCTTGGTAGAGAATTTGTGATTTATACGGATTGCAACTCATTGAAGGCATCACACACTAAAGTAGACCTAACTCCTAGAGTTCACCGTTGGTGGTCCTATTTACAAACCTTTAATTTCACAATACAATATAGAGAATTGAAACGTATGGCACATTCCTTCAACACCACAGTTAGTTTTGGATAAAATACATGAAACGCGAACAAACATAGCAGAAATATCAAGTGATTGGCTGTTGGCCGAACAGTAACTGGATCCAGATATCGTCAGCATTATTGGTAAGCTGAATTCCAACGAGTTACCAGACGATATAATTAAAACATACGATCTCAGAAAAGGGATGTTGTTTCGAAAAGTACAGAAAAAGGGTAAGACACGATGCTTACCAGTCTTGCCCCCAACTTTCAGATGGTCAGTGGTAAATCAGGTACATGAGTCGATCATGCATCTAGGATGGCAAAAGACCCTTGACAAAATACATCAATACTACTGGTTTGACAAAATGAATAAATATGTCCGTAAATTTGTTGACAATTGTATAACTTGTAGAACAGCCAAGTCACACTCTGGCAAAATTCAAGCAGAGCTACACCCTATTCCAAAAGTTAATATCCCCTGGCACACCGTCCGTGTGGACATATTGTTGTTGATGGCTTCACAAAATTTGTACATCTATATCATACTCTCAAGATCAAAGCCATGAAGTCTTAAATTTCTTTATTTGGTGTACCAACGCGCATTATAGCCGACCAGGGTAGATGTTTTTCAAGCATACAGCTCTCAGAATTTTGTTGTTCAAACAATATTAAACTTCATTTAATTACGATTGGGGCAAGTCGTGCTAATGGATAAGCTGAGCGCGTAATGAGTACGCTTAAAAATCTATTAACCGCAGTTGAATTAAGCCACAGACCCTGGCAAGAAGCTCTTGGCGAAGTGCAGTTAGCGTTAAACTGCACAACTAATCGAGTAACTGATGCAAGTCCCTTAGAGATGTTGATAGGAAAAGAAGCTCGTCCTCTCGGATTGGTTCCTCCATTGGTCACAGAGCTAGAAGTGGAGTTAGACTCTACGCGAGCTAGAGCCAGTAGCACCATGAAATCTTTAGCTTCTTACGATAAGGATCGTTTCGACAAATCCAAGGCAGCCGTTGTAAGACACCGTGTTGATGATTATGTCCTTCTTAAAAACGAGGAGAGACACCAAACCAAACTAGACCCAAAATTTAAGGGACCATTTTTGGTAATAGAGGTTTCGGATGGTGACAGATACAGGTTAAAGTCGTTATCAAGCAAGCGAATATATAAATATTGTCATGAAGATATTAGAAAACTTCCAAAAGGAAGTGTTCTTCAAGAGTTAGACATTGAAGGGAAGATTCAAGCTCGTCAAAAGGTCAAGTCGAGATTAAAAGTGAAACGTCCAAGTGAGACGATGGTTATCCGTCCAAGTGAGACGATGATTTAAATAATAAATTAAATTTGAAATTTTGGTCAACAAAAATTAAAAAAAAAAAAAAAAATTGATTGACGAAAGCTTTACGTAATATGATTATGTTAACATTAAGAATAAATGTTAAAAGTTTTTATGAAAGAAATGTTGAATTGAATATTTTATCAAATGTTGAGTACACGAGGACGTGTAAATGTCAGAATGGCCGTGTCGGAGCGTACTTTTTGCACGCACTGTATGCGCGCGTTGCTGTTTACTGTATGTGTGAGTGTGTGAGTATTCTGTTTTGGGTATTTTACCAGAAGCATAATTTCATCACATTAGTAATATTGCATCAGTCGCTCATTGTGCTGTGATTGGTTGGTAGCATTTTGTCGCTTGAAGAAGGACGACAGCGTTGTAGCGTTGTAGCGGTGCGAGGCAGAGAAACACAAAGAGTCAGTCGAATTTGGAATTGCGAAGCCTACGCACCGAAACTCAGTGCGCTTTAAAGAGAATGGAAAGCGAGCGTTCTTTAACATATACTTTATGGGGTCTGCTACGCCTCCTTCTGCCTATTACATAATTTTTTACAAAAACATTACACCCTGACTTCCCATTTTCAATGGGTTCAGGTTATAAAAATACTTTCCTTCGATTACTGCTTTCGCTGCAATACTGTAAATATTTATAAAATGTTTTATTCATATTTATTTATTGAACATTTTTATTGCAGTCAAATTTGTATCAATGTAATTTATTTTAAAGTTCTTTTTCCCTTGACAACAATTGGTCGATTGCGAATGAGTCCCTTGCGCCTTTTGAGGTTCTGAAAGAAAAATAGAATACAGATATATAACGTCTTTAAAATTATAAAAAATAAATACCTTTCGAGATATAAAGTTTGTTGGTGGAATAAGTCTATCTTTGGCTTTTAACGATGGTCTATTGAACTCGAATGGCTTTTTCACTCTGTAGATCCGAACCAACCAATGTTCTGTTGTATAAGCTTCTTCTAAATAAGTCAATTCAAAATCTTTATTGCCAATTACTGCATTGCGAGTCCGATCGTATCCAGAAGGTCCCCTAAAATAACAGGAGAGTTTTATATTATAAAATAATTAATAACAACTAGGAGATCCCCTAAACCCCGTGCGAACTGCGTTTTTAAATATATGCCGTATCTTGTATCTATCACAAACTTATACAAAATTGAATTAAATTTTCAATCTTGCACTTTCACAATCAAATAGTATGTTTATCAAAAAATTTATTTTTCTTTTAATAATAAGAGTAATAATAATTTAATAATAGTATAAAAACAAAAGAAATGAAAATCCGACATTAGCGCACCTGGAGTCGAACCAACATCTACTTATCAAAGGATAAGTATCTACTGATACCGCCATTTCCTGTTTAATAAAAAAAAAAACTTTGAACATCTTTGACATCGGAAGGGTTCGAACCTGGGTCTGTACGGTGACGCTCATCGCTTTTATCAACACCGCCACTACCCTGATTTTTAGCATATGATCTATATATTATATTGAATATTTATCAATTTAGTAAAAAGGCAAATTCATTAACATTTTGGTTACATTTGCAACTAACCTTCAATTTTAAGAACTTGGAAAAATTTGGTGCCGGTATTTAAAAAATAAGAAAAATGCAAATTGTATAAAATATAAATGAAACTAAATGCAAAATTTTGAGACTCGCTATACAGGTCCTAAAAAATGTTAGGTCTCTAGGTCTTATAAGTTGTGAGATCGAGGCGTTCATATATACGTACAGACAGACGGAAGGACAGACCGACGGACATGGCTATATCGACTCAACTGCAGTTTACGCAGCGACTGCGCTTGTGGTGCAGTATGGACAATTTTATGTAAACTTTGTTGAATTTTTTTCTAGATGGATTACTTTCGTAATCAAACTTTTGAGCATAATACAGCATTCATATGTGTGTATTTGCCGAAGCACAAGTCTCTAGTATTTGCAATATAGGAGACATTCTGTTGATCCCAGTTTAGGTGCGCTTTACCTTTAGACATAACAAAGTCTGTCACTGGATCCGACGGCACTCAGGATGATTATGTACCTTGGAGCCAATCAGCCACAGATGCATATGAACTTTTCAAGCATGTAGACAGCAGCGCAAACTATCAAGCTGTTATTCAATTTCGATGCTTTAATTGCCAGGATGGATTATACCTACGCCTCGGCTCTTGTGTCAAGGGCTAGATATAGTCGGACAGGGCGACTCCATCCTTATGCAGTATTATATTTTTTCAACTGACAAGACTCAATTTGTAACATGTATTCACAAGTTTTCAAAATTTGTAATTTTCCTATCTCCCTACTGTCCAGAACTTGAATTTCTTTCCTAAGACCAAAATCATACAGTGTGATAAGGAGGCATCCTTTAACTCTGAGACATCAATTCATTATTAGAACAGGTATGTATGGATGTAGAGAACTCGCCACCTCTCCATAATACAAGTGGCCAAGTAGAGCGTCTCCATAGTACTCTGCTAGAAGTCGCCAGATACCTGAAACTTGATGGAAAAATCTACGACACTGTCGAGTTAATATTACATGATGCCCTAGAGTATAATCGTTCGCTACATGCCAACAGACAAGCAGCTAATCGAAATAATTCACACGTCTACTAACGCATTCAGGGATGCGATCCTGATAGCTTAGCGAACACAACTAGAACGAAATAACACATGTATACAAAACAGGGTATTTAAGGTATTAGGTCTCCATTAGAAGAAAAATTAAATAGTTGACACTGCACATCTGTAGAAAGCGCTGAAACCCACTAATAAACAAGTAAGAAAATTCTAGTCGGGGATGGCCGACTAAGATATCCCCTGAGCCCCGTCCGATCTGCGTTTTTAAATATTTTCCGTATCTTGTATATGTATGTATATGTACATATATATATCATCAACTTATACAAAATTTAATTAAATTGCCAATCTTGAACTTTCACAATCAAATAGCATGTTTGTCATAAAAGTAGTTTTTCTTTTAGAAATAATAGTAATAATAATTTAACAAAAGAAAGACATTTCCGCATCTGGAGTCGAACCAACATCTACTGATCAAAAAAATTTTTAACATCGGAGGGGATCGAACCGAGATCTGTACGGCACGGCGTGCCCCGCTTCTATCAACACCGCCACTTCACTGCTTAGATAAGTAGTAGCAAATTCTTACCTAAAGGCAGCTAAGAATTATAACAAAATTCAAGCAGTGTCAGATGTAAGTGTTGTGAATGGCTCAATGTATAAATGTGGCACTGACCTAACGGTGGTGGGTTACTGATCATATGTTGTTGCAATTGACAAAACGTTTTGTTTAATAACTTCTGTAACACTTAATGCATTTCAATGATCTACACATAATTTATTGAATATATTTCAATTGTATAAAGTTGCAAACTCATTCATATAAATGAAACTAAATGCAAAATTTGGAGATTGTAGCTCCAAAGATGTACGAGATATAATCACTAACCATACAACACATAGATGCGTCAACTAGAACAAAGTTATTCCACGCTAAAAAATTTGTGCGTGGTGGACCACTCAACTTCGTATTTGCTCGGCTCGGTCGGCTTAGGCTCAGACAGTAAAAATATGGTCCGGTAAAATCAGTGCGCTGCGAGCGCTCATTCTAAATGGTCACATTCTCATATGAAGAACCATTATATACTATTTTTTCCTTACTCTCTCTCTCTCTGCTCTCTCAAGTACATATACACGTATGGCGTACACACAACCAGCAGCGTACCCAAATTGAAATTCGTTCGTCGAGACGTTTTATTTTTTCCCTTCTGAGAGAAGAGTATACCAAATTGTTGAAAGGGTGTGCCATGCTCATGCAAAATGTTTACAATTTAATTATTATTTGTGTGAAGGGTATGAAAGCGTTGGTGCGCTTAGCGAATATGTTTTTGAGACCAGCATGCACACACACACAGTCCCTTGCTTACATACATATATGAGTATTTGAAACTCTTGCTGCCTGTGGTTGCTTGATTTTGTGGACTGCACACACACATTTTTATATTAGTACATTTCCTTTGGCGTGTGAGGTATTTAGAATTGTGTGAACGATTTTGGGTTTTGTTCGATCTTGTGGACTTCCAAATGCGCTTCACACATATGTGTGTACATATGTGCATACTTACACCTGCATATATGTATGTACAATATATAAGTATACAAGGAGCAATTCAGAGAGAGTTCTGAGTGAGAGAGTAAGACGTGCTTGCTTTACGTTCCATAATTTTTTTTGATTTTTGCCCATTTGATATTTTGTTAAATTTGCAAACTGTCGTGTGTTGGTTGATTGAGCCACCAGTCTTTAATTGCCGTGCAAGGAATAATCCGTGGTGCTTTGTGGTGTTTTGTTTGGTGCCTCAAGGTTTGGAAGTTTGTGCAGCGTCGGTAATTATAACTATTATTGAATTCTGCTTCAATTCTATTCTTTGGTGCTCTTCTCTTTGCTTTATCACTCTTTTTGCACTTGTTCGTGTGTTTGTGAGTGCTTGTACTCTCACGAAACTAATTCGTTTTGTGCAGAATATCACTTGCTCCGTTTATATCTCCCTCTTTTGTTTGTTGTTGTTGTTGGACTTCGCTCTCTCAACACATTAATTCCTCTCTGTTTTTCTATTATTTTGTTTGATCTGTTCTTTCGTTTTGGTTTGTTAACCCCTTCCATATGATTTGCTGCAAAAAATCATGTTCTATTCGGCAAGTTGTTGACTCTGCACAAGTGCAATTTGTTAGTTCTGGTTGTGTGAGAATTTTATGCATACAAAATGTGCAGGTCTTACCGGGCGTGAGTATGATAAAATCATGTCCACTACCAAAATTGGTTGTGGTGGTTTACGCTGGTCTTGTCCGGTTTGTTTGGAAAAACAAATAAATTTTTCAAAAATGTACAACTCAGTGCGGGTTCATTTTAAAACTGAGTAGTATTTCAAAGCAGTTATCTAGTGACCTGAAGCTGGTGAAGAAATACTGCATCAGTACAATTTTGATACTCCACATATTGAAGTGGAGACTCCATCGCTGTTGGTACCCCCTCCTTCTGTACCAATATCGTCTCCCAATTTATCAGCGCCTTCCTCACCCTGTCCTGAGTCTTTATCGCTTCCGGCTTCGTGTGATTCGTTTGAAACACCTGTCGCTAGTGATACAGGTTTCATACAGGTTTCTAATAAAAAATTAAAAGCTTCCCCGATTGTTGCTCAAACAATGACCAACATTCTGTCCACTTCTCCCTCCCCTACTATCCCCACTTTATCTGTCGTATCTCCTCGAAAGCAAGTTTTCTTATCTAGGCTTTCATCTGATACGACTTGTGATGCAATAACGGCTTTTATTGCTAGTAAATCTCCAGCCAAAGTTTTTATTTCTAAGTTTAATTTTGCGACTCCTCGTGAAATTGCTTCATTTAAAATCAATGTGCCTGTAGAATATTTCACAACTATATGTGATTCTAAATTTTGGCCACCACATATAGTTGTACACGAATTCAAGCCTAAGAACCGTAATAGAGTGACTCCAATTACTTTAAATCCTTCTTCGATACAATCTTCATCTAATATTGTATCAAAAAACTAAATTTTACACATTCCTCACCTCGGACAAATCTTGTAATGATCATGATTCCTCTGATCTTTTTGCAAATTTTTTCCAATCCACTTATTCTTCAGTTGATCCCTATACCACTTCTTACCCTTACTTAATTTCTGCAATAAATAATATAAATGCTTCTAACGTTACCCCTGCATCTCTGGTTTCAGCTTCGGTCATTGAAATCATCCTTCTCTCCTGGACTGTAATATACCCAGTTGTGTAATTAAAGAATGTAGTTCCCTACAGCCACAATTACTAAAACTATTTAATTTGTCCCTGGAAACCTCTGTTTTCCCTTCTGTTTGGAAAGAGTCTTTCATCATCCCCCTACATAAAAAGGGCGGGAGGTCTGATATTTCTAATTACAGATGTATTGCGAAACTATCTGCTATCCCGAAGTTATTTGAAAAAATAATAACATCGACACTACAACATTTTTGTAAATCTGTTATCTCACCTTCTCACATGGTTTCGTTCAAAGTCGATCAACATCGACTAATCTATTAAATTTACTTCACTAGTCAATGACAGTTTTTTAAATAAAATGCAAACTGATGTTATATACACTGATTTCAGTAAGCATTTGACTCAGTACACCATGACATATTACTTCAAAAGCTTGATCATTTGGGATTTTCCCCTAAGCTTGTTTCTTGATTCATCCTTTTAAGGGTAGGACCCAGAGTTATGTTGAATCAGCTATTTCGAAACTTGTTTTTGTTTCGTCAGGTGTACCTCAGGGTAGTCATTTGGACCGTTACTTTTTTCCTTATTTATAAATGACCTTCCTAGCTGTATATCTCATTCAATTATTTATGTATGCAGATGATGTAAAACTCTGTCTATCATATTCTAATTCACTCGATCATCTACGCCTACAAGATATCTTAATTCCTTTCAACTGTGGTGTGTGGCTAATCGGTTGCATTTAAACTGTTCTAAATGTATGACAATGACCTTCAGTCGTACTATTCCATACATTGCTAATTATTCAATTCATAATGACTCATTGCAGCGCTTTTTTCAGTCAAAATCTTGGTGTACTCTTCGACTCAAAACTTAATTTTAATTCTCATATCTCAACCATCATAAACGAAGCCAAAAGTGTGCTCGGTTTTATTAAACGTTGGGCTAAAGAGTTCAATGATCCCTTTATAACAAAACTACTCTATATTTCGCTGGTGCCCCGACTTTAGAATATTGTTCATTATATGGTCTCCTCAGCATAAATTGTATCAGGATCGTATTGAATCAGTCCAGAAACAGTTTTTACTCTTTGCCCTACGTAATCTAAACTGGGACCCTAATCTCCGTTTACCGTCTTACCATAGTAGGCTTCTTCTTATTGATCTTCCATCATTAATCAATCGTAATCAATCCTGGGGATTGTTTTCCTACATAATTTGATTATAGGTAATATTGATTCATCCCGTCTGTTAATGCAGCTTAATTTTTCTGTTCCTTCCAGAACAACCAGACACTTTCGTCCGCTGTTTTACCATTGTGCACATCGGATTATTCTTTGCATAGCGCGTTTCACGTTTTATGCGTTAATTATAATAAATTTTACCACGTGTTTTCCTCAGAACTCTCTCTTCCATTAATAAAATCCTTGCTTTCAGGTCATCTTAGGGAAATCACACACAATACCCAGGAGTAAGCAGGTCATAAATTTGATGATCAGGCAAATCTCCAACATTGTGTAGTGATTTCCCAATCATTTCTATTCTTTTTTTATCTCTCTACTCCTCATTCTGTTTATTAAATTTTCTTTAATCTATTAATAATTACTTTATATTTTATTATATTATTCTATTTATAATTATACGTAAGAATCAATAATATATATTTTAAGTTTCCATTAACACTTTCTATCTTTCATAGTTCAATAATACCACTGACCATACATGGCTGTGATTTGGGGCATAGCTGGCCGGACTGGCAAATAAAATACCCCCATCGGGTTGGTGGTATTATGGAAATATATTTTCCTGTTCTTATTTAGGCTATACTTTATATTTGTTTAGTTTACCTATTAAGTTGACTCTCGTTTTGTCAATAACCTTTTGAATAAATAAATAAATAAATAAATTCAAAAGTTCCAGGACTTTTTAAATTTCGCGCTTTCTAGTGGCGCCATCTGTCTGAAAATTTTATCGTTTGATTTTCTGATATTTCTCTGTCATGTTGTGTCAAATTTTCATGACATTCGGACGTATAGAAGCCGAGATATCGCGCTAAAAGTGACAGTACTTTTGTTGTGTCCGTCGGCCAGAATACCGTGAAGAAGGAAGCTGGCGATTGTTGCATGATAATGCGCCATCTCACCGTTCGACGCTCACGACGGATTATTTGACCAAAAATCACATTTTAACCATCAACCATTCACCGTATTCGGCTGATATGGCACCCTGCGACTTCTACTTGTTCGGAAAACTTCATTTGGCAATGAAAGGAAAACGGTATGCTGACATTGATGCTATTCAAAAGGCTTCGACCGCCATACTCAACGCCATACCGAAGGATGACCTAAAAAAGTCATTTGATAATCTTCTTGATCGTGCAAATCGTTGTATTCAGTCCGAAGGGGACTATTTCGAAGGCGACCAATAAAATTTTTGCCAAAGAAAATCTATTTTTTATTTTTTTTATAAAGTCCTGGAAGTCCTTTTGAATTGCACCTTGTATAAATGTATCTACAGATATCGATATTAGACCATACTTTAATAAAATAGGTACATAAACATTTTCAAATCGAAAAATTATGGTAATGCATTTACTAAAAGGTTTTTTAATTGTTTTAAATATATCGAGTAGTGGACTATAAAAGATTTAGTTGCGTCTATGTATTCACAGGTGCCAGACTACATCAAGCTATACTTCATATGACTTGCAGGTCAGGTTATAAATGCTCATTTCATTCACTCTACAATTCAAACCATACAAAATTAACAAACTACTGACTGAATCGCGGACACTCGACAATTTCGATCATCGCATAACATACACACAAATATGCAAATGTGTGTGTGCAGCCTACAAAATCAAGCAACCACAGGCAGCAAGGGTTTCGCACACAAATACTCATATATGTATGTAAGCAAGGGACTGTGTGTGTGTGCATGCTGGTCTCAAAAACATATTCGCTAAGCGCACCAACGCTTTCATACCCTTCACACAAATAATAATTAAATTGTAAACATTTTGCATGAAGGGAAAAAATAAAACGTCTCGACGAACGAATTTCAATTTGGGTACGCTGCTGGTTGTGTGTACGCCATACGTGTATATGTACTTGAGAGAGCAGAGAGAGAGAGAGAGTAAGGAAAAAATAGTATATAATGGTTCTTCATATGAGAATGTGACCATTTAGAATGAGCGCTCGCAGCTCACTGATTTTACCGGACCATATTTTTACTGTCTGAGCCCAAGCCGACCGAGCCGAGCAAATACGAAGTTGAGTGGTCCACCACTCACAAATTTTTCAGTGTGGAATAACTTTGTTCTAGTTGACGCATCTATGTGTTGTATGGTTAGTGATATAATTTAATAGCTTGATTTCGATAAAGTGTTTAAACGATAACAATAAAACGGGGAAAGTTATCGATTCTTTAAAACAAACTCGATATGCGCGTGCTATACAGGGACCTACAAAAAAATTTTAAGTCTCTATCTCTTATATGTTCTGAGATCGACGCGTTCATATATACGGACAGACGGACAGTCGGACAGATAGACAGACGAGCAGGGCTAAATCGACTCAGCTCGTCTCCCTGACACGCCCCCTTCTGCCTGTTACATACATTTGACAATTTATCAAAACGATTATACCCTGATTTCCCATTTTCAATGGGTTCAGGGTATAAAAACGATATGAAAACTTAATGCTCATAATCACACTTTCTGGATCAAGCGCAATAAAGCCTGCAGCTATGATTTAAAGTCTGCTGGTTGAGCATCAAACTTGAGTCCCATTAAATTAAGTCAATATGTAGGAAGGTCAATGTTTTTTTTAGTATCATACAAACACACGGTTCTTCAGCTGCAAGATAACACCATGGCCGAGTGCGACAACTATGTCCTAGCAATTGTGGAAAGTGCTACGACTACCTGAGCGAAATCGTCTGTAAGTTTTTGTCCCACGATACCCGCGCACTGAGTATACATACTGGCGGCATCACGCTAATAAATGAAGGACCAGCTCGAGTCAGCATCGACAACGGTCCAGAGATTGCAACCAACGGCACCTTGGGGTGTTATGCATTCAGCGGTTACATCTTCCTCTGCCAGGCTCTGAGCTCCGACAGAGGCCCAGAAACTCGTGGATATCTACGTTAGCATGAATGAGGAGGAACATAAGAGCAGCAAATATCTTGGTAATAAGTTATAAGGAATAGGCGATTATTTTATTTATTGAATATTTATCAATTGATTAAAACCACAAATTCAATCACATATTGACTATATTTGCAAATAATCTTAAATTTAAAGAATTTAGTAAAATTTGGAGCCGGTATACGAAATATAACAAAAACCAAAATTGTAATTGTAAGCCAAAAAATAGAAATGAAACTAAATGCAAAATTTGGAGACTATAGCTCCAAAGATCTACGAGACGGAATTTAAAAACTGAATTTCGATAAGAATTTCAGTCTCTAGCTCTTATAGGTGCTGAGATCGACGCGTTCACACATACGGACAGACGGACAGACGGACAGAGGGACATGGCTATATCGACTCAGCTCGTCGTCCTTCTGCCTGTTACATACATTTTAACAAAACCATTCCACTCTTCCCATTTTCAATGAGTTCAGGGTATACAAAAATTGCGGATATATCTACGCCCATAGTGAACGTGGAAAATCAGGAAATTCTGTTTCTTCAATAGTTACGGTTACTGTTGACCTACTCTATTGATTTGCCAACTGGCCGCGTTTGGACCGTGAATGAGTATTCTGCAGTCGGTAGCGCCTGACTGAAAATTATTGATTGCTTTTAAATATTCTTACCTGTAGTCCAATTTTAATTCCCCAAAGCGATAGTAGCTCAATTTGTACATCAGACAATTCAGCAAAGCCGGAGCGCCCTCTGCATCTACTCTAAATTCACCACGATCCGTAAAGAAATCACTTTCCTTTATATCTTTTGGATGTTCTCCTTCCGCAATGCGGACCATCCAAAGGAACTTATTTATATCATCACCAGAATATCCAATCACACCTCCAAATATTACTAGAACATAGTCCACGTCCAGAGATGTCATGATTTCATAGGACTTTTCTTCAGTCGATGACATTGCCTTTCCGACTAAGGCTATATGACTATTATTCCAAGTATTATTATCGACTAGCGTTGTTCTGTTAGCCATCCCGGCAATTTGGTAACCGTAATCCCACCACGACATTATGCGAGCGTCATCTGCTGTATTTTGAGAGAGCCAGTAATACGCTTCTCTAAAGTCATCTAATATGTTTCGTGATCTAAAATTACAGATTAAAAAAAGTATTTTACATATTTACAAGATTTTATATGCAGTTTTTAAATCACAAAAAAAAATATATTAATTGTATGTACAAGAATCACAGGGTGTCGATTTATTTTTTTATACTCGTTTACATTATAAAGATTATATTTGTCTTATGCAGCCTCTTTCTTGCTATACGTTGTCGTCGCCGCTATTGAGAAGTTTGCAATAAATACTTGTACCGTCTTACTAAAGGGATTTCATATACGCCAATTGTGGCGTGGGAAATCGGAAACACTTTAACAATCTATGGTGTTATTAATGCTAGAGACTTGCAATTTATAGTCGACGTCCTTGTACAATAGTATAGTATATATATATATATTGTATATGCACGTCTATTGCGGCCGTCACAAATCGGGTAAAACTATATCTTCTAAATTTTTTTAGGTAGAGCCCCAAAATTTGACAAGTACATTAATGTTCATCCCTTTCCCAGATTAAATTTATTATATTAAGTAATTTAAATTATCTATATGCTATTCTTGGGACTTGGCAAATCGAACATTTAATCTTTCTATGATATGCTATGTTATAGAACTATTTTAAACAAGTAAGAAAACTCTAGTTGGTGGTTCCGGGACTAGGAACCCCGTCTGATCTTCAAATTATAAAAAAAATTTTTTTTTTGGCGCTGGTATAAAATATAAATGAATCTTAATCAAAAATTTAAAGACTTTAGCTCCAAAGATGTACGAGATATAATTAAAAAATTGATTTCGATAAGGTATTAAATCGATAACAATAAAACGGGAATAGTTATGGAGTTATTTATACAGTCGAGTCTCGATAATTCGAAATGGCAAGGGGATCAGGTTTTTTACGAATTAGACGGAAATTCAAATTATCGGGATTTCTATCATATAGATATCCCCATCAAAGGGATAGAATTTTTTTTCGATTTATCGCGATTTTCGATTTAGCGGGGTACAAATTATCGAGACTCTACTGTAGTTATAGTTATTTCCAGTCTCTAGCTGTTTCAGGTTCTGAGATCAACGCGTTCATACATACGGACAGACGGACATGGCTATATTGACTCAGTTCGTCGTCCTCATCAAGAATATATACTTATGGGGTCTGCCAAGCCTCCTTCTGCCGGTTACATACATTTGGCATTTAAAACAAGTAAGAAATCTCTAGTCGGAGGTGCCCGACTAGGAGATCCCCCTGAACCCCGTCCGATCTGCGTTTTTAAATATACTCAGTTATGTATTTATTAACGCAGAAAAAATTTAAGTTTCCCATTTCCCCAGATTTCCCATTTTCAATGGGTTCAGGGTATAATAAAAAATGTGTACTTACCCATCCTGGCTATTGTGAAAAGCAAGAACTATAGACGGGCTTGAATATGCATTACTTGTTACCCATGTGCAATGTACAGCGAACATCATTAATATCATCAAAACCGCCAAAATTACGATACTCTTCAAATTTGAACTTATTCCACTCTCGTGCGTGGAATCGTGTTTGGTCCGGTGCCTTAACTTTCCGGCCTGTAAATATTAAATGCATTTAATACAACATTAAAGTTTATTTTTAGGTTAATTTTATACCTATTTTTATACTCAATCACGAAAGTAAAATGAGTATATTGGTTTTATGAAATGTTCGTCTTGTCATACAAATTCTTATATATCTTGCGCACTATTGATGCTAGACTTGAAATTTAGATTGTATACTTGGGTTGACAACCCAAGATCAAAAACATATGGCGGATATAACGACGCCCAGAGGCGTGGCAAACTGCAAAAGTTTATATCTACTAAAGTTTTAGAGCTGGAAGCTTCGTAATTGAATAATCAAGTTACTGGTGACCTCCTCTATCGATGAACCAAAAATAATTATTACACCCCTTTGGGGCGTGGCATACCGAAAATTTTGCAGTTACGCTAACTCATTCTAAAGATTGGCTAAAAATTAGATATCTACGCCCAATGGGAGCGTGGCAAATCGGATCTGAATATATAGCGTATTGTACAAGATCTGTTATATTTTTAACACTATTGATGCTAGATACTGAAATTTTGAATATATAGTCGGGTTGACAACCCGAGAGCAATAAGATATGGAGGATATACCTACGCCCATAGGGGGCGTGTTAAATCGGGTATTTTCTATAGCTTTAGAGCTAGAAACTCAAAATTTAACAACAAAATTTGCAAAAAATTCGTTAGAAATAATTACTATTAATAAAGAACTGATTAAATATTTTAGTAGTTAACTTAGTTTTCGTATTGCTATTAATGTTAATTTACCTTATCATATAAACTTTTCCTTTCCAATGATTCCTCCTGATCATCAATTTCTTGTACAGAGTTAACTGTATTCGCCAATCGTTTCGATGAGTCTTCTTGTAGGAACACATCTAATAGTCCGGAAAATGCAACCCCAGCAAGCATGCACACAACTGGAGTTAGGGTCAACATCAAACGAACCATGACACCGGCGAAGTAGACAGCGCTTATGGCGTATAGTATCACAAAAACGCGTTCATCATTGACCTGCTTTACGCAATACCAAAGGCCGACAGGAAATGCACAGACAAGAATATGCAAATCGAAGAAGAAGGAAAACCATGTGGTGGGCTGATGTTCCGACACAGATGCAATAATGGGAATATGAATTTTAGCATAGCCAGTATCCCAAAGTGAATAGAATCGTCCACTCCATGGTGCAACAACGCCCATCATTGTTAGCACAACGACGGCGACGAAAACTAGAACGGCTGCCAGCAATCCGCCAACAATGAATAATTTCTTAAACTCATTTCTTGATAATACTGTTTGCAAGTGTCGCAGGGCAGCAACAGCCATTAGCAGCACAAAAACCCCCATTGCCGCCATATGTTCACTTGTGCGAATTGGCTGGAATCCAACAAACGGTATTTGCATTGAGAACAGCAGTCCGAGAATGTAGAATGTGCTATAGCTTGTTAGAAGTCGCGGGGAATAGCGACCCATTATGAGGAGCACAAAAACATGCAATGGAATCAGGTTGATTATAAACACATATCCACCCCAAGCGGAAACCATATAAAAATAGGAGATCGCTGCGCCTGCTGACCAAAATACGGATCCAGTCTTGACAGATCGTACCCATAAGAAGTAGGTGAACTGTAGAGCAAATATTGCAATGCCTTCGTTATCATACGAGCCTGCTACAGAGCGGCTAATATAACCGGGTACTATAGCAATAAAGCTTGCAGCAAATAATCCAGCGCCGGGCGACCAAAGTTCCTTTGTTAGTAGATACGTTGAAATGGATGTGAGGCCACTAAAAACCGGTGCCAAAAAAACACATATGTCACGTATATGTACGGGAATGTTCAATATATGTAAAAGGTAATGGATGCCACCGGATGTTATCATTAGTCCAGGATATACAGTGCCACCAACGATGCGACCGAGTGGATACCAGGCACGTTCATCAAACCAATTAAGAAATTTATACCAGCCATGTTGCACCATGTAGGCAGTTGCTCGGTAATTGAACCATGGATCAAATTCGTGTATAATCGATTCAAATCTTATGACGGCAAATAAACGGGATGAAAATCCGGCTATCCAAGCAATTAGTAAGACAGCGAATGTTATAAGGCTGCTGTAACCAGCAACCTTACTATTTAATATTTTCGATCCTCGGTTCATTTTAAATGTGTGTTTTAGCCCACACTTTAATACCAACGAAAAACAACTGAGACACGTAGCCTAAAATATACCGGCGATTACAAAGTAACCATTACACTTAATACTGTTATCGAGTAAGTTGTGAGGTTTGAGTATCTTTGTATTCTGTAAAAAAAAAGACGGGCACTCCGCAAAGAAATATAAAAACTATCGGAATAAAAATAGAAATGACAAGATTAAAATAAAATGGAAAATAGAGAATGAAAAAATAAAATTAGTAAATAGTTTGAAAATTTGCACAGGTTCTACCTAACAAACGTGAATTAAATTTTTATGATTTATATTTAAATACTGGCACGTTACACAGTTTACACTGTAACATATACATACTAACGCTTTCGTTAAGAAATTACAAGATATTTGTCCGTGTAAACATGCTTAAGCTAATACTACTAACTATACAACACATATGTACATAGATGCGACAACTAGAACAACGTTATTCACCCTGTTTAAATGTGGGCTTCAGCTACCAATCAACTTCGAATTTGCTCGGCTCGCTTACTTTAGGCTCGAGCTGTGAAAATATGGTACGGCAAAATCAGTGCGATGCGAGCGTGTGAGTGTTGTATGGTTACTGCTGATACTCACTATATCTGTGAAATGTTTCTATCGCATTTTCAATACAGCTAATGGTAATGCTCACAAAAAGGTTAATATGTAATGGATATAAATTCAAAAAACTTATTTAAAATAAGTACTGAGACTATATTAACAATTAACTTAGTTTTTGTGTTAAAAACACAGTTGATTTTTATGTGATTGATTTTGTAGAAGCATCTGTGTAGTAAAAGTGTCTTTGAACCTCTTAAAAACGCTTCATATAAAAGTTCGGCTTTCTCAGCTTAAAGAGGTGATTAAGAATAGAGCTGCATGGGAAGTTAATTAACCAAATAAATCATTCATTTTGTAATATATTTTGTATACCCTGAACCCATTTAAAATGGGAAATCAGGGTATAATGGTTTTCTTAAAATGTATGTCACAGGCAGAAGGAATCTTGATCATAACGACGAGCTGTCATGTCCGTCTGTCCGTATGGATGAACGCGTCGATGTCAGAACCTACATACATGTATGTATGTATAAGAGAGACTTGAAATTTGTTTGTAGGTCCCTGTATAGCACGCGCTGGTCAAGTTTGTTTCGTAAATTCGATAACTATTCCCGTTTTAATGTTATCGATTAAAAACCTTATCAAAATTCAGTTTTTAAATTCTATCAAACATCTTTGGAGCTAGAATCTCAAAATTTCGTACTTAGATTAATTTATATTTTATACAATTTTGATTTTTGTTTTATTTTGTACACCAGCTCCAAATTTTACCAAATTCTTCAAAATTAAGGTTAGTTGCAAATATAGTCAATATGTGAATGTAATGAGTTTACGATTTTAGTCAATTAACAAATATTTAATATAATAGATCATATGCTGAAAATTCCATTAAGTATCACAGAAGTGTGATTGAATTTTTTTATAATTATTAGCTGCCACCTTAGTTTCGGATTTGCTAGTAATTGTTCAAGCAGTGAAAATTGTGGTGCTGATAGAAGCTTGGCGCCTCGTCGTGCAGACCCAGCTTCGAATTCCGCCGATGTCAACATTTTTGAATGATCATGAAATGACGGTGTCGGTAGAGGTGATGCGCTTTGATAAATGTTGGTTCGACTCCAGGTGCGCTGATGTCGGATTTTCTTCATTTTTTATACCCTGAACCCATTGAAAATAGGAAATCAGGGTATAATGGTTTTGTTAAACTGTCAAATGTATGTAATAGGTAGAAGGGGGCGTATATATATTATTGATCGGGAGACCAGCTGAGTCGATTTAGCCCTGTCCGTCTGCCTGTCCGCGTCGATCTCAGAAAATATGAGAGCTAGAAACCTGAAATTTTTTTTGGAAGTCCCTGTATAGCACGCGCATATTGAGTTTGTTTTAGAAATTCGATAACGTTTCCCGTTTTTTTTTATCGATTAAAAACCTTACTTATATCTTGTGAGCTAGAGTCTACAATTTCGTATTTAGATTAATTTATATTTTATACAATTTCGATTTTTGTTATATTTTGGATACCAGCCAAAAAAAAAATTTTTATTTTTAATATTTAATTTTACACTCTTACATTTTTTAGCGTTAATAAATACATAACTGAGTATATTTAAAAACGCAGATCGGAGGTGGCTTAGGGGATCTCCTAGTCGGGCACTGCCGACTAGTTTTCTTACTTGTTTTTTTTTTAATTTTTCCCCAACTTGACATTAAATAAATAATTATGATACAATATTTTATCTTTTTTATATTCTATGTATGTGAATAAATTTCAATATGATACTTAAAGAATTTTATTTGTGAACACTTTTTATTCTCCAATTTAACAAATTATCTACACTATCTTCTTCACTAGAGCTTGATTCTTGGTCCAACTTGAATGCCTTTGCGTCTCTTCGCTTATTCTTTGGAAGAGCGTTTTTTTTATCATTTATTTTTATGAACCTTTTCCAGTTCTCAATTTGTTCGTCAATTTCTTTCAGATGCCGCTTAATATTCAAGCTTTCCTGCTCCTCAGACACAATATTGTTCGAAACTGTCGCTGCTTCTCTTATTTCCCTTTGAAATTTTATCCATTCCGCCTCGGGATCTTGTTCGCTTCCACCGAGAGCCACTGACTTTTCATGATCAAAGAATTTCTCAGGTAATACTTGACATTTATTCAATTGAGCTACGTTACTCGTTTGAGCAGTGCTTGATTGTAGCTGAATTTCCGTATTAGGAATGTATTCGGTTTTACGCGAAATTTGTATTACTTTGTTTGTTTTTACTATTTTCGAAATATTCTCAATTTCACTGCGTTGTTTAGCGAGCTCAACATTTTGCTTGTGTTGTTTTGAGTTCAGATGTACCTTCCATATATTTGGCTTGATATGCATCCTGCATATTATGCATGATAAATTACCTAGAGAATCATACGTAAAATAGTTATTAAGTAAACCAATTTGATATGCCTGTATGTAAGCACGTCCATTATTGTACAAACATCCATTATTGTGCACATATATGTACATAAATATTTAAAAAGGATATTTTGCTATTGGCGAGTCAACTTTAGCAAATTGTCTTTTTAAATCAGTCTTCCTACGATTTTTGCAAATCAGTTTATTTGTTTCTTTAGTCTGATCCATTTTTCTATATGCAGATATACTGTAAATTAGGGATGACAGATACTATCGATATATGTAGCTATCAACATAAAGAAAATGATTTGCTGATTACAGAAAATGTTATCTATCGATAATTGTACTATCAGAACAATATATTTAGTAAGATATTATATTCTTTATAAGTGTGCAGGATATGAACAGTTGAAAAGTATTCTTTATTGATTATTACACTTTTTGACCAGAGTAATTTTGTTTCGTTTTATTATTCTTAATTTGATTTTAGAGAAACATTTTTTTTTAATCGATTTTCTAAAAGTTGCAGCCCTATTAATCAACTCAACTTGGCACTGTTAGCTTAACATATAAAATCGAATTCGCGTTATCTAAACATTGTTTATTAAACAACCATAAAACATGAAAGTGAAGAGAGTTGATTATAAAAAATCATTAAAAAAATTAAAACGGCGCATTAAAAGCTACGTCTTAGTAAGTTGGAAATTCGTACATATGAATGACTTACTTTGTACATTGAAAAATAGTATAATCAAAATGAGTTGTGCAAGTCTATGTGCACAAGTACATGTGTACATACATATGAGTTGTCATTTTAAAAGTATGCGATAAGTGTTTGTTTACTTTTTAAGCGCTGAAAACATTGAAAATGGGAAATCAGGGTATAATGGTTTTGTAAAATGTCAAATGTATATAACAGTCAGAAGCAGGCGTGGCAGCGCCCATAAAGTACATATACAGTAAGCAAATAAAGTTTACGTACACTCCCTACATGCATATTAATTGTTAAAAATACCCTGTAAATAATATGAAAATTGATTAATTATGGTTAGTTTATAATTAAGGCAGCCATTTATTTACGAAGTAGGTGAAAAAAATTTGGTTGCTTCTTTTATGGCCATTTTATGCACTCACTCAATTTAATTCAATTCGAGTGAACTCATTTGACATGTTGCGAGTGAAGCTATGCAGCGCTCTAGTACATACATATGTATGTATGCATGTACATAAACATTAAACATCAAATATCAATTAACAGTTATTGACTAATAATTGGCTAAAAGAGCTACGTACTTCTTCAAATAAACAGCGACCATCAAAATAAGTAATCAAGAAGCATATTATACTTTTCTGATAGTTTTCCAACTGTTGAATTGTAATCTAAAACGACAATATACCTATCATGTAAGGTTTGCGAAATGTTCTTAAAGTGGGATAATTGGTTACCAAACTTAGTCATATATTTATAATTACAAATTTATATATTATACAAAATAGATTTAATAAGGATATTTTTCTTTTTCATTTAGGAAAACGCATCTATTGTTGATGAAGTTTGCATTTTACAAAAGGAACTCTGTGCTGCTCGATCAGAAAGACTGGCGCTAATAGAAAGACTTATGTTTTATGAAGGCCTTGAAAAAGGCGTTGTAGTACAAGATCAATACTTGAATGATGAGCGAATTCAGGAACATTCTAATAAAGACGTTGAACCAAATGAAAGTTCTATGATTATTAAGAGATGCGAAAATATATTTAATGAAATTCCAACATTAAATCAGAAAACATTTCCTTTAAAATTGAATAACATTCTTGTACACTCAATTGGTGAAATAATTCCAGCGAATCCCAATTTTCATACGGCGCATTGGATATACCCAGTTGGATATGTAGCAACAAGAATATATGCACATCCCCGAGATCCTCGAAAAAAATGTGTATTTACATGTAAAATACTTAACAATGCTGGAGTTCCTCAATTTCAATTAATTCCTGATAATGATTTAGATGGAGTGTTCTTCGGAGAAACAGCTAACAAATGTCATCAAGAGCTGCTTAATTGTATACAGAGTTTTACGCATGAATCTTTAAAAGTTGATTTTAAGACAAAGGGCGAAGTATTTTTTGGCTTATCAAATCAAAAAGTCCAATTTCTTTTAATGTCAGATATAAGAATTAAACAATGTACTAAGTTTAGAGGATATATATTGAGCGATGAAAGAGATCGGCGTGAAAATAACGATCCAACATTATCCTTCGCGGATCTTCAACATTATCTTAGATAATAAAATAAAAAAATTCTGAATAAAATTGAATCAATTCTGTTTACTCTAATATATGTACAATACATACAGTCAGCACAACATTTATTCGTACAATCACATTTTTTTATTCCAAATGTTTTTTAAGAACAGTATTATTAATATTATACATTTTTTTTAATGCTTCTCATTAGATACACTATTTTTAAATAAAATGGTTAAAGTCTTCTTAAAGCAGTCTTCGAAAATCGAAATTGGAAGATTGGGGGACAGGTCACATTCGACAGTGCAAAGTATTATTAAAACTTATACAAGCACTGGTCAAATCGGCACCAATCATGAACAAGCTGGTAGACCTAGCATACTAACACCACGTGAACAACGCAATGTCGTAGCTTCTGTGATCCAAAAGTAAAGATCACCTCGACAGAACTGTGCAAGTGTCCATGATGAAATGAAGAAAGAGGTCTGCCCTTAAACTGCTTGCACAAGGCTGGATATCACGGTAGATTTGTTCGTCGTAAGCCCTTCGATATGTAGGCAAACAAAAACAAGTAAGAGTGCTCTAGTCGAGACTGCTCGACTAAGATATACCCTGAACCCTGCGAAGATGCGATATTCAAATCATTTTACGCTTCTTTATATATATACATATACACAAACAACACATACACACACACACATGCACACGCACGCACAAGCAATTTCTCTGCTACTGCGCAGTTTACGCAGCGACTGCGCGCGGGCAGCGCTTGGGCTGCAGTATGGGCTATATTTTGGAAACTTATTTGTTGAATAGGTTTGCTTCTAGATGGACTTTCGTAATCAAACTTTTACAGCGTAATAATGACATTCATATCTATGTATTTGTCAAAGCACAAGTCTCTAGTTTTTGAAATACGTTTTTTTCAAATTTGGGGGGAAGGGGGCGTGGTGTCCAAAATCCAAAAATTGCAAAATGTTTGTATTCATTACACGGATACACACAGTAAATCTGAAATCCATAGCTATAACGGTATTCAAAAACGAAGAAAAGTTATCGATTTTTATCGATAATAAGGAAATGGGATGAGTTATCGAAAAAAAATGATAAGCTCGTACTACGTAGGATATACACGAAGTATACATTTCAAATTTCAGATCTTTAGCTTTTGTGGTTTGCGAGATCGCTGCGTTCACACGGACGGACGGACGGACGGACGGACAGACGGACATGCCTATATCGACTCAGTTTGTCGAGCTGATCAAGAATATATATACTTTATAGGGTCTGCCATGTCTCCTTCTGCCTGTTACATACATTTTCACAAAAACATTATACCCTGATTTCCCATTTTCAATGGGTTCAGGGTATAACAAGTAAGAAAACTCTAGTCGGGGGTACCCGACTAGGAGATCCCCTGAACCCCGTCCGATATGCGTTTTTAAATATATTCCGTATCTTGTATACATTACAAAGTTATACAAAATTTAATTAAATTGCTAATCTTGCACTTTCACAATCAAATAGCATGTTTTTATTTTTAAAGAATTTAATATAATTTTTAAAGAGTAATAATAATTTAATTAAAAAAATAAAAATAAAATATTAAGAAAATACGACATAAAAATATTTGACATCTGCTGGGTTTGAACCCAGACCTGCAAGGCACGACGTGCCCCGCTTCTATCAACACCGCCACTGCACTGCTTAGACAAGCAGTAGAAAATTTGAAACTAAAGGCAGTTTAGAATTATAACAAAATTCACGCAGTCAGTTGTTATTGTTGTGATTCTTAGAACAGACAAGAATGCTCACATTCGAATGTCTCAATGTATGTGTGCACATGTATAGAAAAAATGAAAACAGGGGTGGGTTTCTGGTCACATGTTGCAATTGACAAAACGTTTTGTTTAATTACTTCTGTGATACTTAATGGATTTCAATGAAATTTTCAGCATATGATCTACATATTATATTGAATATCTTGCAGTTGTATAAAATCGCAAACTCATTCACATATTGGCTATATTTGCAATTAACCTTCAATTTGAAAATTTGTGAAAAATTTTGAACCAATATCCAAAATATAACAAAAACCGAAATTGTATAAAATATAAATGAAACTAAATGCAAAATTTGGAGACTCTAGCTTCAAACATGTACGAGATATAATTTATTAACTTCATTTCGATAAGGTTTTTAATCGATAACAAAAGAACGGGAAAAGTAATCGATTTTTTAAAACAAACTCGATATGCGCGTGATATACAGGGACTTCCAAAAACTTCAAGTCTCTAGCTCTTATAGGTTCTGAAATCGACGCGTTCACACATACGGACGGACGGACAGACGGACAGACGGACATGGCTATATCGACTCAGCTCGTCGTCCTGATCAAGAATATATATACTTTATGGGGTCTGCCACGCCTCCTTCTGCCTGTTACATACATTTGACATTTTAACAAAACCATTATACCCTGAATTCCCATTTTCAATGGGTTCAGGGTATAAAAAGAGGCTGCAATTCGCTAAACTGTATTTAAATGAGCCAGATTCCTTCTGGGAAAATGTCTTATTTAGTGACGAATCAAAATTCAACAGTTGGACACAACGGATCACCAAAAGTATGGCGAAAAGTAAATGAAGCCACGAAGGAAAATAATTTAATGTGATGGTTTGGGCCTGTATATCCGCAGCTGGAGCTAGTCTTCTTCATTGATCACAAAATGGATCAGCCTGTGAACAAGAAAATTTTGGAAGAGAACTTACACGCAAGTGCCTTTAAACTTGGTCTCGATCCCAAAACTTTCATTTTTCAACAGGATAAAGATCCCAAGCACACTGCTTATAGTGGTCAGGAGTGGCGTTTTTACCACTGCAAACAGCTGAAGTCTCCATCACAGTCTCCTGATCTTAATCCCATAAAGCATGTAGGGAATTTGCTTGTGAAAAGGATACGTAAACATGAAATAACGTCCAGGGATTCTCTAAAATTGGCTATAAGCACTGAATGGACTAAGATCAGTGCTAATGACACTTCAAACTGTACCTATTTTTCGACTTAATGCTTTTTTTTTTGACAATTTAACGTCTAGAAAGTAAGATATTTATAGTAAATGAGTCACTATAGCTTAGAAATTTACAAAAATAAAAACTATATAAAGCAAATTCAATGAAATTTAAAAACGAGTAAAAGTATCCTAGTCGAGACTGCTCAATTAGAAGATAACCTGAACCCTGTGATATTCTGATCACTTTACGCTTCTTTTTTATATACATACATATGTATAAACACTCAACACATACACACATATGCATACGCACGCACAAGCACATGATCTGTTACTGCAGCATGGGCACTATTATGGAAACTTATTTGTTGAATATGTTTTCTTTCAGATAGACTTTTATGATTAAACTTTAAGAGCGTAATAATGACATTTATATGCTTGTATTTTCCAAAGCACAAGTCTCTAGTATTTGAAATACGTTTTTTCACATTTGGTGGAAGGGGGCATGGCATCCAAAATATAAAAATTATAAAATGTTTGTATTCATTAAACGGATATACAAGGTAAATTAAAAATCTATAGCTATAACGGTATTCAAGTTACGCTTAAAAAACGAAGCAAAATGATTGATTTTCATCGATAATAATGAAATGGGATGAGTTATCGAAAAAAATAAAAAGCTCGTATTGCCACTAACCATACAACACATAGATGGGACAACTAGTACAATGATTTTCACCCTATAAAAATGTATGGCCTGAGACCCTTTCAACTTCGTATTTGCTTGGGTTAGACGGGTTGTTTTTATTTTATTTTTCATCTGTCCTATAGGACAATCAGCTATTTTTGGTAACTCAACATTGACACTTATATTTTGTATATTTAATGACTAGAGGTAGACTAGGCTAGATGGTTAGGGGCTTAATCCCAGCCATGTGGAAGGTCTAGTGGGAGGTATCTTTTTAGACGGCGGATGATGGTGCTGTTGTTAAATTGTTGGCGAGGGACTTGGTATGTCTGTCTAGACGATCGATATGGGCTTTAGTTAATCTGGAGATCTCTTGATGTAAACGAGGAATTCCGAGTTCTTCATGGATTTCTTCGTTTGAGTGGATTAGATGTGCATTGGAGATGTTTCTTACCGCTTTGTTAGGGAATTTCTATATGATGTTACAGTTGGAATAGCAGTGCTTCAGATAGGAAGCCCATAGGTCCACATTGGTTTCATTATGGCCTTGTAGACTAGTAGCTTGACACTCAGCCGGGTAAATCTTTTACCAATAAGCCAGAGATGTTTTTTCAACCTTACAGTGAGGTGATTCTGTTTATTAATTAGGTGAGGTCTACAGGTTAGTCTTTTGTTAAGCACCAGTCTCAGGTACTTGGCTGTGTCGCTGCTAGGGATGGTACACCTATCGAGTTGGACAGGAGGACACTCCTTTCTTTCCTTTCTTAACGCAAAGGTGGTTTGAATGGAGTTCTCGGGGCTGACCATTATGTTCCATTTTTTTAGTGAATTGTTCATGGTATCAAGCTGAATTTGGAGGATGTTACTAGCAGTCTGTGACGAATCATAATTTGCTAGGAAGGCCTTGTCGTCAGTATAGGTGTCAGACAGTAGTCTAGGCGTCCGATATGATTGGCATGTCAGCAGTGCATAGGGTATATAAGAGTGGTCTTAGTACGATTCCTTGAGGATCTCCGGCTTTGACCTCTCTTATATTGGATCTTTCATTTCCACACTTCACATAGAAGTTCCTTCTCATAGTATAGGATTTTAACAGACTATAGTACGGTGCGGGTGAATCAGTCTTAAACTTGTAGAGCAGACCAGTGTGTCAGACCCTGTTGAAGGCTTATTTAATGTCAATCGATCGATATGAGACAAGATCTTCAGCTGGCTTCCCAGGTTTTTGTATAAGAATGATTTCGGCGCATTTCCACTGGGTGGGAAAGTGTCCTAATTGAAAGCATTTGTTTGCGATGTTGAGGAGAAGCTGTATGCCATTTCCAGAGGATTTGGACGCATTGAGCTTTTCGATTTCGAATATTAGCTCGTCTGTCTCAGCGTCGGGGATAGGAAAGGCCGTTTGGCAGGGCACGTCCAGAAACGCAGACGACTCGTTAGCTGTTGAGAGCATCTCGTGAAGGGAGAGAAAGATTCATACAGGTGGTCGGCAAAGGCTGCTATTCTTTCGCTGTCAAAACGGCACCAGTATCTGTTGGCGTTCTTTACAGGCTCCTTACTATTGACAGCTTTTTTAATTCCATTGGTCAGACGCCACAGGTTGTGTTGCTGGTCACCAGGCTCCACATGTTCTAGATAGCTTTCCAAAGATTGTTTTCGGAGATCTTTAAGTGCTTTTGCCGCTCAAGTGAACACGGTTTTATTCCTGGGGTTCCGAGAATTATGCCAAACTTGTCGTAGACGCCTTTTCTCAGCAACTAGAGCTGCAACTTCGGAAGACCATAAATGTATATCTCCTGGAAGGTCTGATTGAGGTGTGGCGTGCGACACTGCATTGTGGATTTGTATGTTAAGATGCTCAACAACGTCGTCCAAGTCATCTCCAATTGCAATCTCAACAGTCGGATCTAAATTGTTCTGGAGCCAAAGCTGATAACACTCGGTATTAGTGTTGCACCTGAACAATCTGCCCCTTGCAGAATTGGTGCTGGCTGGCATCTTTACCAGGAGCTTGACGGCGTAGTGGTCGGAACACAACTCAAGCACGTTGCTGGTGACGATCTTGTGGCTATCTATCCCATTAGATATACTTATACATGTATACACGTCGGGTATCTTGTTGCAGTCAGTGGGCCAGTAAGTAGGCTCTCCTGAAGAGGCCCCTGCTATCAGTTAGACATTTAAAGAGGTCTCTAACTTTAGGGTTGAGAACCCCACCCCACCATGTGTGTTTGTTATTGAAGTCGCCTCCAGCAGTAAACCGTGGGCCAAAGTTGTCATTAAATCATGAAACAGACTGTGTCCTACTTGATGTCGTAGATGGCCGCAATTGTAAAGTCACCAGTCGAACTGAGGACTCTTACTTTAGCGCATTTGACCCAGGGGTGCTGATACGCATAAAGTTCAATATACTGATGGTAAAGTATGATTTGGGAGAGAAGTGATTTTCCGATACGAGGAGTATGTCAACGTGATTTGTCTTCAGGAAATGTTCGACCTGAGGCCTGCTCTTTCACAGACCGTTCGCGTTCCATATGATTATTTGGAGATGCATTGCTTCGCCAAATGTGACGTGAGCAATTGCGTAATAGTCGAGAATTGATTTAACCGAGTGGAACGGCTGCAGATGTTGTTGGAATCCACGAAGCATACTAGAGGAGATGCCTTGCGCAACTGTGGATGCACTGCGGCTTAAATTACGTGGGATGGGCCTATGCTTGGGTAGCAGTATCTCCTTGGCCTTCTTATAGACTTTGCAGCCTTCATAGGAGGCGGTATGAATTCCTTTGCAGTGAGCACAGCAGGGAGGGTCTTCCTTGGGTTCGGTACACTCAGTTGATCTGCGGTTAATACCACAATTAATACAAATATAGTTGAGTCGATAATTTTCATGGGAATGTCCAAATCAATGACCTCGATTACACTGCAGGATATCCATGGACCTGAGTGGTGGCTCGACAGTCACTATACAACTATATAGTCGCCTGATACAAAAGGTTTGTTATTTTTGGTTTTGTGCAATGTCCGTATTGCTGTCCGTTCGTCTGTCCGTCTGTCCGTATGAACGCAAACCATTTCGACGCTATTGAAGCTAGAGACTTGATATTTGGCACATATACTCGTGTATACCCTCAAATTATAAATCATGAACAACAGCAACAGTTCCAGTGGTCAGGCTATCATTACTAACAGCACCAATACTCCTAGAATTGAGGTGGGCAATTTCTCACTTGTCAATGCTCACCAAAAGCCACAACCCTGCGAACGCAAAAGCATCATGCCCATGCATCCTTACGGTAACAGTAGTCCCAAGAGAAGTTACCAATCCTTTTCTCAAAAGTCCAACTCGGACAATGGTCTCCTTGGACCTCCCGAGACTTCTGTCAAACCAAATAGACGATCAAATGCCCCACACTTTTCTTGACATTAAATACCCGTCCTTGGCGTAAACGAATAGCCCTCAGTAGGAAACTTCAAGGATCCCGACAACACCTCCAGACAACAAAGCAAACCCACCTACAAGCCTAGAGATAGATCTGACATACATCCCCCGACTTCTTCCACTTCACAGCTAAGTTACGAGTTTCCTGCTCTCATAGCCTCTCTCAATACTTTAAACGAGACAGTAGTTTGACTTGTAAAAATGCAAGAAGAAATTTTGCGCATGTAGTCCAAAATTTCTACCCAATCACCACTTTGGTTTTCGCGCGCAACATGGCACTTCTGAAGAATTACACAGGGTTGTGGCTTTGATACTCCAGGGACACGACAAAAAAAAAACAATTTGGCGCAGCTGTCTTTTTTGACATTAAACAAGCCTTTGACAGAGTCTGGCATGATGGGCTTCTTTTCAACCTCAAACACATTCTCTCACCTCATTTATACAAACTACTCTCTTCCTGGCTCACAAACACACACTTTTCCACAGAAAGACTTATCAGAGCAGGTGTTTCCCAAGGCAGTGTCCTAAGCCCGACACTGTACATAATTTTTACTAGCAACATGCCTACACTTCTTTCCTCAAATAATATCATTGCTACATATGCATACGACACTGCAGTTAATTGCTTTAGCCACTCACACACCTTTTCCAGTTCTCGATTACAGTCATACGTTAACAGATTCTCTTCTTGGACTAAAAACTGGAATATAGGCATATCTCATGACAAGACCTCACAAATGAATTTTACAAAAAGACATCAAACCTGCCCACAAATTTGCCTAGACGGACTCCCCATTAATACTGTCACCTCACAAAAATACCTTGGACTTACTCTGGATCCTAAACTCACCTGGCGAAAGCATATACAGAACATTATAGGTACTATTAACACAAGACACAAAAAATTACACTGGTTACTTAATCACAAATCAAAACTATCACTTCACTCTAAAGTTACACTTTTCAAGTCACTAATACAGCCTATATGGAGATACGGGTGCTCCATTTGGGGAACAGCTGCTTCTTATCTCATAAAGAAACTTCAAAGTACTGAACACCGCATTATAAGACATTTTATTGGATTTCCATTTGCCAGGAATGATGACATCATGACAATTACTCAACTCAATTACGTCATTAATATTATTCAAGACACTTCAATCAAAGGGACTCTAAACACTCATCTCACCCAAATCATCTTGCACAATCTGTCACCCTTAATACTTTACATCCTTCCACATACAGACTTAAAAGAGCCCAGCTTGAACATCAGCCAGACCGTAGTCTTCCATCACCCAGACCACGTACGCGCCCATAATTTACATCTTCATTTGTCCTTCATTCCTCAAGCCCACACCAGTCATACTTACATATTTTAAAACATTTTACACAACACTTTATAATTGTCATGTTTTTTTCTAAAAGAGGCTTTAAAGTTTTCCTATGAAAATGAAACCCATATAATAAACGTTAATTCTGGACCTTCTCGTCGCGCGTGCTCATCATTTCTAATACAACTAACATTATGTGTTGGAATGCCAGAGGGTCTCCAACAAAATGCGTGAGCTGGAACTTTTCGTTCAACTTCACGATACACACATTTTATTAATTAGCGAAACGCAACTACTGGATGGCTTCGTGCCTAAACTTTTCCGCTTTGCTTGCCACACAGAAAATTACCCGTCAACTAGCCACAGGAGAGGCGGCTCCGCCATATTCATCAAAACGGACATTGAACACTTTGTCACCATCTCTGTTCGATCTCCCTCCATTCAACTGGCCAGGGCCAGAGTAACTACAGGTTTGGTACTACAGGTTCTGTCCTCGGCGGGCATGCCCGATGTATTGCAATCCCTAGACCAGAAATTCCTGATTTGTGGCGATTGGAACGCTGACCATCCTTCGAGAAGCACTGCAAGGGGTAGAGACCTGTTCAACGTTGCCCTGGCGACATCTACACAGATCATAGCCACTGGCAGTCCTACTCGATTCCCAGACCATAATAGAGCGGCCTTCCTGTCTGGATTATAAGGGCATACCTCAATGGAAGTTGAAAATCACCTCGCACAACGACCTTTATTCAGATCACATGCCCCTGGTAATCTCTCTGGATGCCTCCGTAAAATGCTACCCACAGGCCGAGAGACTGATCAACAGGAATACAGATGTAGACCGCTTCAAGCTGCTACTCAACAACAAGATGTATCCCGAAATGGAGTAACACTCAGAACAGGATATTGACGACGCTCTACTCTCGATCCATGAGAAGATCCGCTCCGCTGCCAAGGATGAATTAAAGACACGCCCGAGTCAGGCCCCTCGTCAAGCCGGATCCCTACCACTTGTGAAGAATCACATTTCCCGCGGAGTCGCCGGGAAGCGGACTACCGTAGTGTTAGGATTAATCATGTTCGTATTAGTAATGTTAGTTTTAAGTATCAAAGGCCATGAAGGCCAACAAAATTTATATTTTTTTAAGAAAAGAAGAAAAGTATACAATGTTACAGGATAGCAGAACAACGGAGAAGCAGAGTAACCACAACAACAGTGAAGCAGAGCTACAACAACACAGAGCGAAGCGAGGTAACAACGCATAACAGCAGTAGACAAGCAGCAACAGAAAAGAACAACGGAAAAGAAGATCAACGACGCCTAGCAACGACAAAAAAAACGAACAGCGGCGCATAACGACGAGACAGACAGAGGAATAACGGCGGTCAACGCAAGCCTCTGCCTGTGCATGTCGACAGTGCACAAGGGCGAGCGCATATCGGCAGAGCATAGGAGTGAGCATAGCGACGCATAGGCGAGAGAACGCAGCAACGACGCAAAAGAGTGAGCATAGTGGCAATGCATAAGAGCAGAGCGCTCTGCATTGATTGGCCAAGCTATGAAAACTAATCTTCACCACACGCGTCGACATCGGCAGAGCGACGGCCGAAACTTAAGGCAGCATACCTCTGCTGAAAATTACGAAGTCACTCTTTGATCCAGCACCGAAGCGAGAAGACGTGTGCGCATCGTCACGTCAAACACCACGAGACTTACTTTCTGACCAAGCGCTGATGCGAGTAGACGTGTGCGCATTGCCGCGTCAAACACCGACGAACAAACGAACTACAGAAGACCACGGGACGCGAGCCCGACGTATATATATTTAATTCTTCGACATTACGCCGTGTGAGAAACCCAACGCTTCGCCTCGTCACCGGTAAGCTAAACCTTAGGGCAAATCAGAGGTTACTGAGTTGCACAAGTTCTAGGTTGGTGTGAACGAGCCGGGATCAAGAAAAGATAAGAATACTACGAATAAAGGAAAACAAGTAAGAGTGCTCTAGTCGAGACTGCTCGACTAAGAGATACCCTGAACCCTGCGAAGATGCGATATTCAAATCATTTTGCGCTTCTTTTATATATACATATACACAAACAACACATACACACACACACATGCACACGCACGCACAAGCACTTTCTCTGTTACTGCGCAGTTTACGCAGCGACTGCGCGCGGGCAGCGCTTTGGCTGCAGTATGGGCTATATTTTGGAAACTTATTTGTTGAATTAGTTTTCTTCTAGATGGACTTTCGTAATCAAACTTTTACAGCGTAATAATGACGTTCATATGTATGTATTTGCCAAAGCACAAGTCTCTAGTATTTGAAATACGTTTTTTTCAAATTTGGTGGGAAGGGGGCGTGGTATTAAAAATCCAAAAATTGCAAAATGTTTGTATTCATTACACGGATACACACAGTAAATCTGAAATCTATAGCTATAACGGTATTCAAAAACGAAGAAAAGTTATCGATTTTTATCGATAATAAGGAAATGGGATGAGTTATCGAAAAAAAATTATAAACTCGTACTGCGTAGGATATACACGTATACATTTCGAATTTCAGATCTCAAGCTTTTATGGTTTGCGAGATCACTGCGTTCACACGGACGGACGGACGGACGGACGGACGGACGGACAGACGGACATGGCTATATCGACTCAGTTTGTCGAGCTGATCAAGAATATATATACTTTATGGGGTCTGCCATATCTCCTTCTGCCTGTTACATACATTTTCACAAAAACATTATACCCTGATTTCCCATTTTCAATGGGTTCAGGGTATAACAAAGAATAAATCATCGGCTAGTTATTCTTTCGGTATTAGACACGGATCATTTACCCAGGTTACACAGGCAGATACTCCGCATTTCAATTTAGAGTGACTTTCCCTTTATTAAATTTGCGTGGTCTGAAGCCTGGCATAGCCACAACTACAGCCTCTTACGGTAAACCCTGTTATCCAACCCCGAATAGCCCGGTCATCCCGAATGGGTTATTCTGGGGAGACTGAGAGATACCCCAGCCTTATTTCTTATTTCCTTACACACTTACGTGAGATCTGCGCTACCTACTGCAGGAAAATCAAAATCAAACATAGAGCGGCCAACGCCCTTAGGTCTGAGCTGACTCGACAGATGAGGTAGCATCTGTCATCAAGCATATAAATCCAAATAAGGCCCCGGGTTATGACAATATCTGCAACAGCACGCTGAGAGCGCTGCCGAAAATTGCTATTCGCGTTATGGTGTTAATTTTTAATGTCATAATGAGACTTCAGTATTTTCCAGCAGTATGGAAGACTGCACGTATCGTGATGATTCACAAGCCTAGCAAACCTAAGGTCTGGGAAAGACTAGTCATCCATCGGCTTGTGACAGTTGCGGAGTCAAGAAGCCTGATTCCGACTCAGCAGTTTGGTTTCCGTGCTGCTCACGGTACAATTGAACAACTGCATAGGGTGACAAACCATATACTCCTTCACCAATAAAAAGCACTGCAATGCCATCTTCCTAGACATCGAACAGGCCTTCGATAGCCCTGGATGCCAGGGCTGCTAAAAAAATCAAAGAACAGCTGCCGTCTCACTACTTCACTCTGATACAATCCTACTTGGAGGGTCGTTCCTTCAGAGTAAAAGTGAAATCGAGCCAGTCCTCCACGCGCCCAATTGCCGCTTGTGCCTCGGGCTATGGCATATCCTCAAACGCACTACTCATGGCAATGCGGACGATATCTGCGCGATGGTCTCTTCAAAGTCAAACCCAGAGGCAGCTGAAATACTCCAAACCTATATGGCCTCCTTTGTTCAATGGGCCACCAGATGGAACATTAAAATTAGCTCCTCAAAAAGCATTAGCCTCTGCTTTTCACTAGGACGGGATGCGCACGCCACTGTTTTCATCAACAACACCCCACTGGAACAAACAAGAACGGTGAAATACCTGGGGCTCACGCTGGACAAACGCCTCACCTTTAAGCCCCACATTTTGAAAACTGCAGCTAACTGTCGATCCCGTTTAAAGCAGATGTCCTGGTTGCTACACTGCAAAAGTCAATTATACCTGTGCAACAAGCGTAAGAATTTGACACACATAATTACACCTATCTGGAGATACGGAGTGCAAATATGGGGAATGGCCGCCAAAAGCAACCGCCATAAGATTCAAGTAGTGCAAAACAAAGCTATGCGACAAGTTACTGGCTGCCCTTGGTTCGTCCGAAACACATGCCTACACAGGGATCTCAACCTAGCCACAGTGGAGGACCAGCTCTGTTTCTTCTCGATTCGCTATAACGATCGACTCAAAGTCCACGCTGACCGGCTCGCAAGAAAACTGCTTAATTGTCGCCCCATAAGAAGACTAAGACGACGCCACTTTAGAAACCTTCTCACCTAGTAATCATTGTACATAAATGTCCAATGTTAATATAAGTTTAGATTAGTATTATGCAACCTAAAACAGGCAATGTAAAATAAGACACAAGGATGATAATGGAGTAAAAAGAAGCTCTGAGTGCTTCCTATTAAAATTAAATTTAAAAAAAAAAGTACATCTTTGGAATCTCCAAATTTTGCATTTAGTTTCATTTATATTTTATACAATTTTAATTTTTGTTATATTTTGGATACCGGCTCAAAATTTTACAAAAATTTTTAAATAGAAGGTTATTGAAGGTTGCAATTATAGCCAAAATGTGAATGAGTTTACGATTTTATACAATAAAATAATAAAATAACAAGTAATAAAACTCTAGTCGGGGGTACCCGACTAGGAGATCCCTTGAACCCCGTCCGATCTGCGTTTATGAACATATTCCGTATCTTGTATACATTACAAACTCATACAAAATTTAACAAAATTGCCAATCTTGCACTTTCACAATCAAATAGCACGTTTGTAAAAAAAGTATTTTTTGTTTTAAGAATAATATTAATAATAATTTAATAAAAGAAAAAAATTAAAAGTTAAGAAAATCTGACACTTCCCCACCTGGAGTCTTACCAATATCTACTGATCAAAGCGCATCACCTCTACCGCGCACCATTGTGTGTGTGGAAGCAAAAAATAATAAAAAGTTTTGGCATCGACGAGGTTAGAACCCAGACCTGCAAAACACGGCGTGCCACGCTTCTATCAACACCGCCATTGCACTGCTTAGACAAGCAGTAGCAAATTTGAAACTAAAGGCAGCTAAGAATTATAACAAAATTCAAGCAGTCAGCTGTAATTGTGGTGATTCTTAGAACAGACAAGAATGCTCGCATTCGAAGGTATCAATGTATGTGTGCAAATGTATAGAAAAAATGAAAACGGGGGTGGGTTTCTGGTCACATGTTGCAATTGACAAAACGTTTTGTTTAATTACTTCTGTGATACTTAATGGGTTTCAATGAAATTTTCAGCATATGATCTACATATTATATTGAATATTTTTTAGTTGTATAAAATCGCAAACTCATTCACATATTGGCTATATTTGCAACCAACCTTAAATTTGAAAATTTTTGAAAAATTTTGAACCAATATCCAAAACATAACAAAAACCGAAATTGTTTTTTTTTTTTTTTTTTTTTTTTTTGTTATGGCAATCATTTATTGTATGTGGGTTTTATTTTTCTAAGAAAAACTTTAAAACCTCTTTTTGGCAAAATATTGACAAATATTCAGTGTGTGTGTGGAATTGATACAAAATATGTGAGAGTAACTGGTGTGGGCTATCTTAATAAATAAGGATCATATTGAGGTATGAGTTATGTGCGTGTGCGTGGATTAGGTAAAGGGAGTGTACGGTCTGGTAGATGCTCAAGCTGGGCTGTTTTAAGTCTGTTTGTGGAAGGATGTAGAGTATCAAAGGTGAGTGATTGTGCAAGAGGGTTTGGGTGAGATGAGTTCTAGAGTTCTGTTTGATGGAAGTGTCTTGGATAATATTAATGACGTAATTGAGTTTTAAATCTGTCATAATATCATCATTCCTGGCAAATGGAAATCCAATAAAATGTCTTATAATGCGATGTTCAGTACTTTGAAGTTTCTTTATGAGATAAGGAGCAGCTGTTCCCCAAATGGAGCACCCGTATCTCCATATAGGCTGAATTAGTGACTTGAAAAGTGTAACTTTGGAGTTAAGCGATAGTTTTGATTTGTGATTGAGTAACCAGTGTAATTTTTTGTGTCTTGTGTTAATAGTACCTATAATATTTTGAATGTGCTTTCGCCAGGTGAGTTTAGGATCGAGAGTAAGTCCAAGGTATTTTCGTGAGGTGACAGTATTAATGGGGAGTCCGTTTAGGCAAATTTGTGAGCAGGTTTGATGTCTTTTTGTAAAAGTCATTTGTGAGGTCTTGTCATGAGATATGCCTATATTCCAGTTTTTAGTCCAAGAAGAGAATCTGTTGACGTATGACTGTAATCGAGAACTGGCTAAAGTGTGTGAGTGGCTAAAACAAATAACTGCAGTGTCGTCTGCATATGTGGCAATGATATTATTCAAGGAAGGAAGTGTTGGCATGTCGCTAGTAAAAATGTTGTACAGTGTCGGGCTTAGGACACTGCCTTGGGGAACACCTGCTCTGATAAGTCTTTCTGTGGAATAGTGTCCATTGATATGGATAGAAAAGTGTCTGTTTGTGAGCCAGGAAAAGAGTAGTTTGTATAAATGAGGTGAGAGAATGTGTTTGAGCTTGAAAAGAAGCCCATCATGCCAGACTCTGTCAAAGGCTTGTTTAATGTCAAAGAAGACAGCTGCGCCAAATTGTTTTTTTTCGTGTTCCTGAAGTATCGAAGCCACTACCCTGTGTAATTGTTCAGTAGTGCCATGTTGCGCACGAAAACCAAATTGGTGATTGGGTAGAGTGGATTTGTCTTCAAGAGTAAGTCTAAGTCTTGTTAGTATAAGTTTTTCGAAAATCTTCCCCAAAATTGGAAGAAGGCTAATCGGCCTGTAAGAGTCTGTACGGTCCGGAGGTTTCTTAGGTTTGAGTATCATTGTGATTGTGGCTTTTTTCCAGTAGTCTGGAAAATAATAGATTTTGGTGCAAGAGTTAATAATTTTAAGTAAAAATTGTAAACTTTTGGTGGGTAGGCCTTTGATTGTTCTAGTGTTAATGTTGTCGTGACCAGGAGTCTTTCTAGGTTTTAGTGAGGAAATTTCAGAGGTAAGGTCCTCTAAACAGAAAAGTGTAACTGAGTCTGAATGTGGAATGTCTTCAAGAAGTTTCTGTTTGATGTAGTTAATTCTGTTTGGTGATACAAGTGTCAGAGGAGTGAAACGTGATTCCAAGTCTGTGGCGAATATTTCTGTTTTGTCTTTATCTGATTTACACCAGCCATTACTGCCCTGAATGGCGTGGTTTGGTTTTGTTTGTCTTTTAATGTTTTTTGTTAATTTCCAAAGATTGTGTGTGTGAGAGTTAAGAGTAGAGATAGTGAGAAGATTGTCTATTCGTTTCTCTTTGTCTTTTAGTATTTCAAGTCTGATTTTAGTTGCAAGTCTTTTCCAGTTTGTGTTGTCGATGGGATTACCAAAACGCAGCCATCTTCTTCTTATACATCTTTTAAGTGTGATGAGTGATTTGATTTCGTCTGAAAGGGTAATGACAAACCCAGCAGGGCGACAGGGGGGTTGAGGCCCTGACGCCTGCCGAGCTGCTTCATGTATGTTTTTGGTGAAAGTATCAAGGGCAGTATCAATGTCATGTTTGGTGTCCAGTGGGGTGTCAAGATAGATGTGAGTGTTCATGTAATGTTTGAAAGTGTGGATGTTAGCATTAAACGAAAGTAATGGTTGTCTATGTTGAATGAGGTGAGAGCCCACACCAGTGGTGATGATTAGTGGAATGTGGTCTGAACTTAATGCTACATTCCCAGTAATATTAATGGAGTGGGAAGGGATACCAGCATAAATCCCGAAATCCAGGGCGTTTGGAGTGCCAATCTTTCCATAAGGGTAGTGTGTAGGAGATCCTGTAGCACAGATGTTCCAATGTGAATTTATAACTGTATCGTGTATCATGCGACCTCTCCTACAGGAACGAGTGCATCCCCATTCCTGATGTTTGGAATTCCAATCTCCGGCAATGATAAATTTTTGTCCAAGAGACTTCAGTGTGTTGGTGAGGTAAGTGTTAGTAAATAAGTCAGGAGTAGATGCTGGACGAATGTAAGATGCCGCGAGGGTTATTTCAGCAAAGAAACTAATAATTTTGATACTGGCTATTTGTCCGAAAGAATGGGAAAAGAATTTAAAAGGAAAGTGTGAAATGTTTGATCTGATCAGGATAGCGGCGCCACCAAAGGATACATCGCCAGGCTGATTTGAAGAGTAAATTGAAAAATTCGGAATTTTGAGATAGGATCTTGAGTTTAAATGAGTTTCCGAAATTAGTATAATGTGGATGTCTTCTTCTGTTAACCAAGCTGTGAGTTCGTGTTGATGTTTGATGAGCCCATCAGCGTTCCAGACCCCAATCCTGATAGTATTCATTGGTTTGAGTTAAGGCGTTGAGTAGTGTTCATTGTTACTTGAATAGAGTGTACGAGTTGTGCCAATGTGTCTTGAATTGTACTAAGTGTTACTATAACCTGTGACTTCCATTCAAGAATTTCATTGAGTTGATTGTTTAAAATTTTGATTTTTAGATTCGTGTCGTCCAACGAGCCCGGGGAGGGAGCATTAGGTGTGTTGAGTTGGGTTGATTGATGAGTAGGTTTGATATTAGTGTCCAAAAGTTTCTTTTGGAAGCGAAGAAGGTAATCTTGAGAAGGCGTACGGTGATTACTGGAAACAGGCTCGTGAGAAGGTTTGCTTGAAACATACTTTTGAGTTTTAGGAGTACTAGTTGATGTGGTTTTAAGAGTGATGGTGTTCCGGGAAGAAGTGTGACTAGGATGTTGTGTTTGCTTGTTGTTTAGTAGTGAGGCATATGATATTTTTGGTGTGACTTGAATGGCAGAGATTTGGGTTGGGTTTGGAAGTAGAGTCTTTTTTAAGGGTGAGGACTTAGCTTCTATTTTCTTGAAAACACTGCATCCTTTCCAATTGGCTGTATGGTTTCCACCGCACAGCGCACATTTAGCAGGGGAGTCCTTAGTTTTAACACAAACTGCAGTGAGATGCGGCTGGGCACACTTCACGCATCTGGGATCGCGCATACAGTATTTTTGTGTGTGACCGTATTCAAGACATCGATGGCATTGAGGTATAGTAGGTTTATCGTGTGGGGGCTCCACCTTAATGATTTCACCTTGAAATCTCTTAACATCAAAAATCTCCTTATTGTTTTTCTTAGGCTCTAGCTCTAGAAAAAATAAATCAACTGGTTTTTTAGTAACCTTGTCCAGGACAACCGAAATTGTATAAAATATAAATGAAATTAAATGCAAAATTTGGAGACTCTAGTTCCAAAGATGTACGAGATAGAATTAAAAAACTGTATTTCGATAAGGTTTTTAATCGATAACATTAAAACGGTAATAGTTATCGAAGGTTTGAAGCAAACTTGATCTGCGCCTTCTATACAGGGACTTCCAAAAAAACCAAAAAAATTTCAAGTCTCTAGCTCTTATAGGTTCTGAGATCGACGTGTTCATACATACGGACAGACGGACAGAGGGACGGACGGACAGACAGACAGACGGACAGGGCTAAATCGACTCAGTCCGTCACCCTGATCAAGAATATATGTACTTTATGGGGTCTGCCACGCCTCCTTCTGCCTGTTACATACATTTAACAAAACCATCATAAACTGATTTCCCATTTTCAATGGGTTCAGAGTATAAAAATAGTTAACAACAACATGTGACCAGCAACCCACCACCGTTAGGTCAGTGACGCAATTATTCTATGCATGTGCACACATTCAAACGCGAGCATTCTTATCTGTTCTAAGAATTACAACATTTGGAACGGACACTGCTTGAATTTATTTATAATTTGTAAGGCGGCTTACCCCGCAAGCCACCTCACAATTAAAATAGAGTTAAATAATATATAATTTTGTAGTTATTAAGGAAAAGGAAAGGAAAGTAGATAATAATTTCGTAAGTTAAGGAAAAGAGAAGACGCATGAAGCGCAGCCCTTAGTATGTAAGATAGGAAAGAATAGACATTTAAATTTAAATATAGCGGTTCGGATGCGCGCCGACGATCGGCGATGCAACTCTGGACAGCATGGTGAAAGCTCTGTGGTGAAGAGCGGCGCTGTGGGGAGTTGTGTCACCGAACTCAGCGAGCGAGTCGAGCGCGGTGAGGATTGAATTCGGTTTTTGGCACGCGACGAGCAGCATCGGGGTAGGAGAAAAACTTGGCACGCGCCAAAAAGAATGACAGGAGGAAAAACGTGAGTAGCGGTGCGGCAGGGCCGCGCAACTAACCATGTAAAAAATAACCAGAATTAGAAAATAAAGGAAATAGTAATAAACGGAGAAAAGCAAATGTTGTTTTCCTTCGGTAGTCCCTATTAACAATAATAACTAAATCTAACCCCCTTTCTCCCGTTTTTTGGTCTGTCGGCGCGGCGAATCCCGCTGATAGACAGAGCCAAAAGAAGACTAGAATACTAACTTTGGGAGTAAAGCACGAGGCTAATTCCCGTTCGCCTAGTGGATAAGCCCCGGAACAAAAGATTCGATGTGGTTTAGATAGAGCCGGGGCGGAGACGCCTCACGTGCTCCTCGACCTGCGACACTACCAAATAGAAATACACAGTAGTTTGGACGAGGCTGGGTCCCGTCCGCCGGGTGGATGAACCCTCGGCATGTACAGTAGAGTACTAATAGTAACCAAACCAATCCTTTCCCTCCCTTAACCTCGAGTCCCAGCGAAACTTACAAATGTCTTGTAAGGATCGGCCCTGGTCAGATTGAGACCTGCCCCGGCTGTGGAAAACTAACTTTACACTGCCTTAAGTTTCGAGCTAAGCTAAGCTACTGCTTATCTAAGCAGTGAAGTGGCGGTGTTGATAGAAGCCAGGCACACCGTGCGAAGCAGATCTCGGTTCGATCCCCTTCGATGTTAAAAATTTTTATTGTTTTTTTCATACACACAATGGAGCTGTCGGTAGAGGTGATGCGCTTTGATCAGTAGATGTTGGTTCGACTCCAGATGCGGAAATGTCTTTCTTTTGTTAAATTATTATTACTATTATTCCTAAAAGAAAAACTATTTTTATGACAAACATGCTATTTGATTGTGAAAGTTCAAGATTGGAATTTAATTAAATTTTGTATAAGTTGATATACGAGGTCTGGCTATTAAATAACGAGACTGCTTATGAAAAAGAGTTTTATTTTAAAAATTATTCTACAATCGAATGCTCCCCTTCAATATACTCCCCTTCCCTCGCCACACACCGTTCCATTCGTTTTTTCGATTGGTCAAAGCAATGCTGGAAGTCTTCTTTTGTAAGAGCATTTAGGAGCTCCGCCGATTTTCGCTTCACCTCTTCCATCGACTCGAACCGGGTTCCTTTTAAGGCAGACTTGATCTTCGGAAATAGGAAAAAGTCACAGGGTGCTAAATCAGGCGAGTACGGCGCGTGTTCGAGCACTGGAGTGCCTCTAGCGGCTAAATAACGCTTCACAGACAGCGCGTTATGGGCAGGTGCGTTGTCCTGGTGCAAGATCCACGATTTGCTTTTCCACAACTCCGGCCGTTTCTTACGAACTCGCTCTCGCAGCGTTGCCAAAACTTTCAAATAGTAAGTTTGGTTTACAGTTTGACCCTCTGGAACCCATTCAGTCATCACGAATCACAATTTCATTTATTTTGGTCACTGTTTGCGGAGTTGAAACAGAGACAGGTCGACCTGGACGTTGGTCATCTTCGGTGCTCTCTCGGCCTTCAGAAAACCTTTTATACCATTCGAAAACACGCGCACGAGATAGAGAATTCTCACCATAGGCCTCTTTCAACAACTTATAGCACTCAGTCGGAGTTTTTTTTAATTTAACGAGAAATTTCACATTGATCCGTTGCTCGTGTTTTTCGTCACACATCGTTATCGGCACGAGAAAAAAACACGTTCGTTTCTAACCTCTACACAAAAAATACTACTACAGCGACAAAAACGTGTTTTCGTACTGGAATAGTAGACACTTCCAGCTATCCAATGCTGCATTCGTTTCCCACCCTACCCCTCTAGGACGCCTTCTGCGCGCGCAGTCTCGTTATTTAATAGCCAGACCTCGTATATGTACATATACAAGATACGGAAAATATTTAAAAACGTAGATCGGACGGGGTTCAGGGGATATCTTAGTCGGCCACCCCCGACTAGAATTATCTTACTTGTTTATTAGTGGGTTTCAGCGCTTTCTACAGATGTGCAGTGTCAACTATTTAATTTTTCTTCTAATGGAGACCTAATACCTTAAATACCCTGTTTTGTATACATGTGTTATTTCGTTCTAGTTGTGTTCGCTAAGCTATCAGGATCGCATCCCTGAATGCGTTAGTAGACGTGTGAATTATTTCGATTAGCTGCTTGTCTGTTGGCATGTAGCGAACGATTATACTCTAGGGCATCATGTAATATTAACTCGACAGTGTCGTAGATTTTTCCATCAAGTTTCAGGTATCTGGCGACTTCTAGCAGAGTACTATGGAGACGCTCTACTTGGCCACTTGTATTATGGAGAGGTGGCGAGTTCTCTACATCCATACATACCTGTTCTAATAATGAATTGATGTCTCAGAGTTAAAGGATGCCTCCTTATCACACTGTATGATTTTGGTCTTAGGAAAGAAATTCAAGTTCTGGACAGTAGGGAGATAGGAAAATTACAAATTTTGAAAACTTGTGAATACATGTTACAAATTGAGTCTTGTCAGTTGAAAAAATATAATACTGCATAAGGATGGAGTCGCCCTGTCCGACTATATCTAGCCCTTGACACAAGAGCCGAGGCGTAGGTATAATCCATCCTGGCAATTAAAGCATCGAAATTGAATAACAGCTTGATAGTTTGCGCTGCTGTCTACATGCTTGAAAAGTTCATATGCATCTGTGGCTGATTGGCTCCAAGGTACATAATCATCCTGAGTGCCGTCGGATCCAGTGACAGACTTTGTTATGTCTAAAGGTAAAGCGCACCTAAACTGGGATCAACAGAATGTCTCCTATATTGCAAATACTAGAGACTTGTGCTTCGGCAAATACACACATATGAATGCTGTATTACGCTCAAAAGTTTGATTACGAAAGTAATCCATCTAGAAAAAAATTCAACAAAGTTTACATAAAATTGTCCATACTGCACCACAAGCGCAGTCGCTGCGTAAACTGCAGTTGAGTCGATATAGCCATGTCCGTCGGTCTGTCCTTCCGTCTGTCTGTACGTATATATGAACGCCTCGATCTCACAACTTATAAGACCTAGAGACCTAACATTTTTTAGGACCTGTATAGCGAGTCTCAAAATTTTGCATTTAGTTTCATTTATATTTTATACAATTTGCATTTTTCTTATTTTTTAAATACCGGCACCAAATTTTTCCAAGTTCTTAAAATTGAAGGTTAGTTGCAAATGTAACCAAAATGTTAATGAATTTGCCTTTTTACTAAATTGATAAATATTCAATATAATATATAGATCATATGCTAAAAATCAGGGTAGTGGCGGTGTTGATAAAAGCGATGAGCGTCACCGTACAGACCCAGGTTCGAACCCTTCCGATGTCAAAGATGTTCAAAGTTTTTTTTTTTTATTAAACAGGAAATGGCGGTATCAGTAGATACTTATCCTTTGATAAGTAGATGTTGGTTCGACTCCAGGTGCGCTAATGTCGGATTTTCATTTCTTTTGTTTTTATACTATTATTAAATTATTATTAATCTTATTATTAAAAGAAAAATAAATTTTTTGATAAACATACTATTTGATTGTGAAAGTGCAAGATTGAAAATTTAATTCAATTTTGTATAAGTTTGTGATAGATACAAGATACGGCATATATTTAAAAACGCAGTTCGCACGGGGTTTAGGGGATCTCCTAGTTGTTATTAATTATTTTATAATATAAAACTCTCCTGTTATTTTAGGGGACCTTCTGGATACGATCGGACTCGCAATGCAGTAATTGGCAATAAAGATTTTGAATTGACTTATTTAGAAGAAGCTTATACAACAGAACATTGGTTGGTTCGGATCTACAGAGTGAAAAAGCCATTCGAGTTCAATAGACCATCGTTAAAAGCCAAAGATAGACTTATTCCACCAACAAACTTTATATCTCGAAAGGTATTTATTTTTTATAATTTTAAAGACGTTATATATCTGTATTCTATTTTTCTTTCAGAACCTCAAAAGGCGCAAGGGACTCATTCGCAATCGACCAATTGTTGTCAAGGGAAAAAGAACTTTAAAATAAATTACATTGATACAAATTTGACTGCAATAAAAATGTTCAATAAATAAATATGAATAAAACATTTTATAAATATTTACAGTATTGCAGCGAAAGCAGTAATCGAAGGAAAGTATTTTTATACCCTGAACCCATTGAAAATGGGAAGTCAGGGTGTAATGTTTTTGTAAAAAATTATGTAATAGGCAGAAGGAGGCGTAGCAGACCCCATAAAGTATATGTTAAAGAACGCTCGCTTTCCATTCTCTTTAAAGCGCACTGAGTTTCGGTGCGTAGGCTTCGCAATTCCAAATTCGACTGACTCTTTGTGTTTCTCTGCCTCGCACCGCTACAACGCTACAACGCTGTCGTCCTTCTTCAAGCGACAAAATGCTACCAACCAATCACAGCACAATTATCGACTGATGCAATATTACTAATGTGATGAAATTATGCTTCTGGTAAAATACCCAAAACAGAATACTCACACACTCACACATACAGTAAACAGTAACGAGCGCATACAGTGCGTGCATAAAGTACGCTCCGACACGGCCATTCTGACATTTACACGTCCTCGTGTACTCAACATTTGATAAAATATTCAATTCAACATTTCTTTCATAAAAACTTTTAACATTTATTCTTAATGTTAACATAATCATATTACGTAAAGCTTTCGTCAATCAATTTTTTTGTTTTTTTTTTTTATTTCTTTTGACCAAAATTTCAAATTTAATTTATTATTTAAATCATCGTCTCACTTGGGCGGATAACCATCATCTCACTTGGACGGATAACCATCGTCTCACTTGGACGGTTCACTTTCAATCTCGACTTGACCTTTTGACGAGCTTGAGTCCCACCGATATCAAAAATTTTTTATTGTTTTTTTTTCACACACACACTGGCGCTGTCTGTAGAGCTGATGCGCTTTGATGTTGGTTCGATTTCAGTTCAGCGGAAAAGTCGGACATACTTAATTTTTTATTTTTTTCTTTTATTAAATTATTATTACTATTATTCTTAAAAGAAAAACTACTTTTTGACAAACATTTGATTTGCTTGTGAAAGTGCAAGATTGGCAATTTATTCAAATTTGTATAAGTTTGTAATGTATACAAGATACGGAATATATTTAAAAACACAGAACGGACGGGAGTCAGGGATCTCCTAGTCGGGCACCCCCGACTAGAGTTTTCTTACTTGTTTATTTTAAGTTTTCTATCTAATAACAAGTAAGAAAACTCTAGTCGGGGGTACCCGACTAGGAGATCCCCTGAACCCCGTCCGATATGCGTTTTTAAATATATTCCGTATCTTGTATACATTACAAAATTTACATATACATTACATATACAAAATTTAATTAAATTGCCAATCTTGCACTTTCACAATCAAATAACATGTTTTTTTTTTTTAAAGAATATAATATAATTTTTAAAGAGTAATAATAATTTAATAAAAGAAAAAAATAAAAAGTTAAGAAAATACGACATAAAAATATTTGTCATCGGCGAGGTTTGAACCCAGACCTGCAAGGCACGGCGTGCCTCGTTTCTATCAACACCGCCACTGCACTGCTTAGGCAACCAGTAGCAAATTCAAAACTAAAGGCAGCTAAGGATTATAACAAAATTCAAGCAGTCAGCTGTTATTGTTGTGATTCTTATAACAGACAAGAATGCTCGCATTCGAATGTCTCAATGTATGTGTGCACATGTATAGAAAAAATGAAAACGGGGGTGGGTTTCTGGTCACATGTTGCAATTGACAAAACGTTTTGTTTAATTACTTCTGTGATAATTAATGGATTTCAATGAAATTTTCAGCATATGATCTACATATTATATTGAATATTTGTCAGTTGTCTAAAATTGCAAACTCATTCACTTATTGGCTATATTTGCAACTAACCTTCAAATTTGAAAATTTTTGTAAAATTTTTAACTAATATTCAAAATGTAACAAAAACCGAAATTGTATAAAATATAAATGAAACTAAATGCAAAATTTGGAGACTCTAGCTTCAAACATGTACGAGATATAATTTATTAACTTCATTTCGATAAGGTTTTTAATCGATAACAAAAGAACGGGAAAAGTAATCGCTTTTTTTAAAACAAACTAGATATGCGCGTGCTATACAGGGACTTCCAAAAAAATTTCAAGTCTCTAGCTCTTATATGTTCTGATATCGACGCATTCATACATACGGACAGACGGACAGACGGACAGACAGACAGACGGACAGGGCTAAATCGACTCAGCTCGTCTCCCTGATCAAGAATATATATACTTTATGGGGTCTGCCACGCCCCCTTCTGCCTGTTACATACATTTGGCAGCTTAACAAAACCATTATACCCTGATTTCCCATTTTCAATGGGTTCAGGGTATAAAAACAGTTGTTAGCAGGGCTCTTGATTGTGAAGTTTGGAAGTTTTAAATATCCGATATGATGAGGTGGTGGACTGAATGAGCGACGGCTTCAACTCGGAAGAAACCGAAGGCTTGTTCAACGTGGCGTTCAACGTGGAGCTGTGCGATAATAAACGTTTGAATAAGACTAAAAATGGTAAGAGCTTGGTTGTATAATTTATAGAAGGAGCTCAGAATAAGTTTGTCAGGAACCTTGGACGCGATGTGGAGGCGAGTGGATCGCTATAAACGAGAGAAGGATTCCATTTCCCCTCAGGAATTGCAAATGTTCATGGACACCGTTCGCCTTTCAGGGAAGGTCGGGAAGACATTGTAGATAGATAGTATCTTCTTGTGCTGCCCATTTCCTGCAAGATCCGCAGCGTGGATCAGAGAGCCATATCTACCACGCAACAAAAAACGAGGGCATGAGGGCATAGAAGCACGGCATTGAAGTGATATGTGGCAAACAACATGCATTGGACATCGTGGGTAACATTCGTGAGCAGATTTCCATACATGGTGGAAATGCAAACGCTCATGGTTCCAGTACGCTATACGACAGAGCGTGAACTGAAGTATATCTGCAACAACAGCCTTCCCGATCTTTGCGCATATTACCGGGCATATCAATTCCGTTGCCTGATTAACTGATCATAATAGATGTATTCGAGAACTTGGAAATGGATCGGGAGAAGTTGTGGTAGCAAGCATGTTAGCTTCGCAGTCGTTTGGGTTGCTCCTGGGAACGACCATTGGCCGCTAGTTGAGAACGGTATCTACCTTGACCACAATGAACACAAATTCCATTCCTCGCTGCGCAGAAAATGTTTGCACGGCAGCTGTATTTGCACTGAACTTGTCCGTGGGCTCCTTTGCGTGTAGCGGATATGAAATTGGTGACATTGTCGCAGTAAAGATTCCTGACACGGCCACGTCGACCAATGAACCTGGATAGATTAGATAAATGGGAAAATCCAGCCGGCTATTGACTGCGTTCACATCTTTCACACATTCTGAACCGGATATATTTCAGAGAGCGCTAGGTGATTGTGCCAGAATGTTGCCGACCGCATTTGTATAAATGATATTATTGTCATTGGATCATATGCACTGTGAGGAGCAATATATGAATGCACGCAGTAATGTGTGTAAATACAAAAAGTTGCTGTGTTTATCTTCATATACGTGCATGTATATTTTTCTCCACACAGCTACGCAAGTACTGTAGGAGTGACCCTCGTGACTGGAAAGGGTCAGAGTTCGAAAGATAGTTCGGGTCTTTCGCTCCTACAGATTCAGCAATTTGCTCGCGTCGCTCCCACGACGATCATCGGCGACCGTCGATATCGAAGGAACTCGATAGCAAGGACTTCAACGGGAAAAGGATATCGTGGGAAAATCCCAGGATATCCAAGAAGGATATCTCGGACGCCTATCAGGGACCATAGGCAACCCCCCAAGGACAAGGGTCACCAGCTGCCACCAACGAGGACATTGGTGCTGCGCAGCTGAATATAGTGATAGAAGTTGGCGAAACCTACGACAGGAGTGAGTGAGGTTCACGTAGCCGTGTAAAAGAGTGTAGTCTGTGTCTTAGGGAACCTTTGGTGTGTTAAAAGCAAGTCCAGCCGTAGGAGTGGCCTGTAGTTGATCCGAGCGAACCATCGGAGAATACAGTGCGAATCCTGGCGCAATCTGGAGTGCTCAAACAAACCATTAGCTAACCAAGGCAAGGCATAACCGCTCGTACAGCCGGAGTGCGCTGAACGCATATTCTCCGATCCTGTGTACAGGTGTGCATTATAGGAGGCGAGTCTTTGCATTTAGCAGGAGTACCTCAGGCAGGCATAAAACAGTGTATTAAGTAAATTGTAAATTACCCAAAACGCACAGAGAATATATACATGTTCAAACCAAAAACATTTATCGACTTATTATCGCAGGGGCTTCAAAAAATAAATTTGTTGGCACGAACACACAGTCGGCTGAAACTGGTCCGTCTTGAACTCTGATTAGCTACAATACATATAATATACATAGTTGTTATCAATGAATATTCTCTTGAGGTTCTTTTTCACGTTGTTCTTAATAGCTATATTAATTACGACATAATAATTGGCCGAGAAATTCTAACCCAGAACTTTGGTATTAAGATAACAACTAATACTTTAGAATTATATAAGACAAAATCTGTGTACACCCTATCTGCTTTGAAAAGTAGTGACAGTTTGGCCGATATTGATACAGAGTTGTGTGGTTCAGATAAGACGCGTTTGTTGGAAATCTTAAGTGAGTTTTCAGAAGCATTCATAGATGGGTTTCCAAGGAAACAGGTTAGTACAGGTGAGCTGAAAATTCGTCTGATTGATCCTAATAAGACTGTGCATCGGAGACCATATCGTCTAAGTATTGAGGAGAAAGAAATAGTTAGAAAAAAGATGAATGAACTATTAGAATCAAATATTATCCGTCCTAGCACTTCTCCTTTTGCCAGCCCAATGCTACTCGTTAAGAAAAAAAATGGCTCTGATAGACTTTGTGTGGATTACCGGGAATTAAATGCAAACACTGTTTCCGAAAAATTTCCATTACCACTTATTAATGATCAGATATCTAGATTGCGTGGCGCAAAGTACTTTTCATGCTTGGATATGGCCAGTGGTTTTCACCAAATTCCTATAAACCTCGATTCGATTGAACGAACAGCTTTTGTTACTCCGGAGGGTCAATATGAATTTATGACTATGCCCTTCTGTGTTCCAACGTGCGGTAATGAAAGCATTGGGGGATCTCGCACATTCGTATGTCGTGGTATACATGGACGACATCATGGTTGTATCACAAACACAAGAGGAGGCAATCGCTAGGCTGCATAAAGTGTTGCAAATTTTATCTCAGGCTGGTTTTTCATTTAATGTGACAAAATGTTCCTTTGTAAAGTCAAGTATTGAGTATCTTGGGTTTTTAGTTGAGGATGGTGAAATCCGACCCAACCCACGGAAGGTGCATGCGTTAAATAGCTTACCTCCTCCACAGTCGGATACACAAGTGAGGCAATTCATAGGTCTAGCGTCGTATTTTCGACAATTTGTACCTAGGTTTTCTGAAATAATGAAACCTCTGTATGGTCTTACTTGTAAAAATAAAACATTCTTGTGGAAATCCGAGCACGAACAACTTCGTCAAAGAGTTATACAAATTCTTACAGACGATCCTATACTTGTCATATTTGATCCTCAATACCCCATAGAACTACATACTGCTGCCAGTATGGATGGCTATGGAGCTATCCTCCTTCATAAAATTGACAATAAGCCTTGTGTCATAGAGTATTTTAGTAAGCAAACATCGCTTACTGAATCTCGCTTGAAACTTTAGCTGTGTTTAACTCAATGAAACATTTCCGACACTATCTGCACGGCAGACATTTTACTGTTTATACCGACTGTAACTCTCTGAAAGCCACAAGAAACAAAATCGAACTCACTCCAAGAGTCCATCGATGGTGGGCATACACTTATTCAAAAAAAAAGGTTATTGACAAAACGAGAGTCAACTTAATAGGTAAACTAAACAAATATAAAGTATAGCCTAAATAAGAACAGGAAAATATATTTCCATAATACCACCAACCCGATGGGGGTATTTTATTTGCCAGTCCGGCCAGCTATGCCCCAAATCACAGCCATGTATGGTCAGTGGTATTATTGAACTATGAAAGATAGAAAGTGTTAATGGAAACTGAAAAATATATATTATATATATTTATATATATAATAAAATATAAAGTAATTATTAATAGATTAAAGAAAATTTAATAAACAGAATGAGGAGTAGAGAGATAAAAAAAGAATAGAAATGATTGGGAAATCACAACACAATGTTGGAGATTTGCCAGATCATCAAATTTATGACCTGCTTACTCCTGGGTATTGTGTGTGATTTCCCTAAGATGATCTGAAAGCAAGGATTTTATTAATGGAAGAGAGAGTTCTGAGGAAAACACGTGGTAAAATTTATTATAATTAACGCATAAAACGTGAAACGCGCTATGCAAAGAATAATCCGATGTGCACAATGGTAAATACAGCGGACGAAAGTGTCTGGTTGTTCTGGAAGGAACAGAAAAATTAAGCTGCATTAACAGACGGGATGAATCAATATTACCTATAATCAAATTATGTAGGAAAACAATCCCCAGGATTGATCTACGATTGATTAATGATGGAAGATCAATAAGAAGAAGCCTACTATGGTAAGACGGTAAACGGAGATTAGGGTCCCAGTTTAGATTACGTAGGGCAAAAAGTAAAAACTGTTTCTGGACTGATTCAATACGATCCTGATACAATTTATGCTGAGGAGACCATATAATTGAACAATATTCTAAAGTCGGGCGCACCAGCGAAATATAGAGTAGTTTTGTTATAAAGGGATCATTGAACTCTTTAGCCCAACGTTTAATAAAACCGAGCACACTTTTGGCTTCGTTTATGATGGTTGAGATATGAGAATTAAAATTAAGTTTTGAGTCGAAGAGTACACCAAGATCTTTGACTGAAAAAATGCGCTGCAATGAGTCATTATGAATTGAATAATTAGCAATGTATGGAATAGTACGACTGAAGGTCATTGTCATACATTTAGAACAGTTTAAATGCAACCGATTAGCCACACACCACAGTTGAAAGGAATTAAGATCATCTTGTAGGCGTAGATGATCGAGTGAATTAGAATACGATAGACAGAGTTTTACATCATCTGCATACATAAATATATTTGAATGAGATATACAGCTAGGAAGGTCATTTATAAATAAGGAAAAAAGTAACGGTCCCAAATGACTACCCTGAGGTACACCTGACGAAACAAAAACAAGTTTCGAAATAGCTGATCTCAACATAACTCTTTGGGTCCTACCCTTTAAATAGGATGCAATCCAAGAAACAAGCTTAGGGGAAAATCCCAAATGATCAAGCTTTTGAAGTAATATGTCATGGTGTACTGAGTCAAATGCTATACTGAAATCAGTGTATATAACATCAGTTTGCATTTTATTTAAAAAACTGTCATTGACTAGTGAAGTAAATTCTAATAGATTAGTCGATGTTGATCGACTTTGAACGAAACCATGCTGAGAAGGTGAGATAACAGATTTACAAAAATGTTGTAGTGTCGATGTTATTATTTTTTCAAATAACTTCGGGATAGCAGATAGTTTCGCAATACATCTGTAATTAGAAATATCAGACCTCCCGCCCTTTTTATGTAGGGGGATGATGAAAGACTCTTTCCAAACAGAAGGGAAAACAGAGGTTTCCAGGGACAAATTAAATAGTTTTAGTAATTGTGGCTGTAGGGAAACACTACATTCTTTAATTACACAACTGGGTATATTATCAGCTCCAGGAGAGAAGGATGATTTCAATGACCGAATCGCTGAAACCAGAGATGCAGGGGTAACGTTAGAAGCATTTATATTATTTATTGCAGAAATTAAGTAAGGGTAAGAAGTGGTATAGGGATCAACTGAAGAATAAGTGGATTGGAAAAAATTTGCAAAAAGATCAGAGGAATCATGATCATTACAAGATTTGTCCAATCCAAAGAAAAATGTGGAAGGTAAACTAGAAGATTTACGCTTCGAATTTACAAATGAATAAAATTGCTTGGGGTCACGGACGAACTGCCGTTTGCAACGTATAAGATAATTCTCGTAGCACTGAGAATTTAAAATATTAAAATTTGACTTGGCTATAGAATATTTCGACCAGTCAACAGTCGACCCAGACTTTTTAAAATTTTTGAAATATTTAGACTTAATATTTCTTAAATTAGAAAGAGACTGAGTAAACCAGGGAGGCTTATTAGTAACCGGTATAGAGCAGCGCATAGGAACACACTCATCTAATATGGTATTTAGAGTGTTATAGAAAATGGTTGTTGCTACATTAATGTCAACTGAGTCATAAAAAAGAGACCAATCGGTTGCATTAATTAGTTGGTTAAGTAAAACAAAATTGCATTTATTAAAACAGCGACGTTGTTGTGGAGGTATAGGCGTTGAAATTGGTGGACTATGTATGAAAAGTAAGACCTCCAAAGTGGGATGGTGTATATCCTCTGGTAGACATAAAGGGGATGATCTGGAGACATTAATGATAGAATCATCATTAGTAAAAACCAAATCTAGTGAACGATTCAGATGATTTGAAATAGGGTTCATCTGAAACATAGACAGACCAAACAACTCGTCAAAGAGATAGTGATCAGTTGTTGGAATAAGGTAATTTGAGGTGGGAGTTGAGGACCAAGAAGTGTTAGGTATATTAAAGTCACCCAACATAAGAAATAGGTCCTTATCCTTTACATGTTCAAAAACTTCTTTAATACAAGTTATATGCTGAGCATACACTTGCACATCAGAAGAGGGGGGAACATAAGAACAAGTAATATAAAGAGAACGCGTTGGTAGAGTTATTTTAACACCAATAATCTCGGCATCGTGAGGTGACGTGAAACTAAATGATTCGGAGAGGATATCGGCCTTAACAGCAATTAAGACACCACCACCTCTACGTATCAACCGATCATGTCTATAAATAGTGAAATTATTTGAGAAAATCTCACTATTATAAACGTTGGGATTTAACCATGTTTCTGTGAAAGCAATAACATGATATTGAACACTAAAACTACTCAAAAACAGTCTTCTGAGTTTAGAATTTAGGCCTCGAACATTTTGATATGCCAAACACAGCTGAGGTGAGGAATGTGTAAAATTTAGTTGTTTGATACAATATTAGATGAAGATTGTATCGAAGAAGGATTTAAAGTAATTGGAGTCACTCTATTACGGTTCTTAGGTTTGAATTCGTGTACAACTATATGTGGTGGCCAAAATTTAGAATCACATATAGTTGTGAAATATTCTACAGGCACATTGATTTTAAATGAAGCAATTTCACGAGGAGTCGCAAAATTAAACTTAGAAATAAAAACTTTGGCTGGAGATTTACTAGCAATAAAAGCCGTTATTGCATCACAAGTCGTATCAGATGAAAGCCTAGATAAGAAAACTTGCTTTCGAGGAGATACGACAGATAAAGTGGGGATAGTAGGGGAGGGAGAAGTGGACAGAATGTTGGTCATTGTTTGAGCAACAATCGGGGAAGCTTTTAATTTTTTATTAGAAACCTGTATGAAACCTGTATCACTAGCGACAGGTGTTTCAAACGAATCACACGAAGCCGGAAGTGATAAAGACTCAGGACAGGGTGAGGAAGGCGCTGATAAATTGGGAGACGATATTGGTACAGAAGGAGGGGGTACCAACAGCGATGGAGTCTCCACTTCAATATATGCAGTCTTTTGATTTCGATATTCAATATAGACCGGGTGTCAAAATGGCTCATGTTGATTTCCTTTCCCGTAATCCGGTGGCAAATGAAGAAATAACTCAATCTCGTACAAGTTTGGAAAACAAACATGTCTTGTTAGCTGAAATAACTGACAATTGGCTTATAGCAGAACAACAGAAAGACTCAGAAACGGCTTTTTCGTATAATTCAAAGAAACGGTAAAACTAGGTTGCCAACCAGTTGTTCCTAGATCTTTTAGATGATCCGTAGTGAATCATGTTCACGAAGCAATTGTACATCTTGGTTGGAAAAAAACTCTAGACAAGATGTACGAGTTTTACTGGTTCGAGCATATGGCTAAATATGTACGAAAGTTTGTAGATAATTGCATTACTTGTAAATTGACCAAACCTCCATCAGGAAAGTTGCCAATTGAACTACACCCCATTCCAAAAGTAGATATCCCATGGCATACAGTCCATATTGATATCACGGGTAAATTAAGCGGTAAAAAGGATCAAAAGGAATATATTATAGTACAAATAGATGCGTTCACAAAGTTTGTTTATTTGTATCACACCGTAAATATTAACAGTGAAAGCTGTATAGAGGCCGTAAAGTCGGCAGTTTCAATATTTGGCGTACCAACACGTATCATTGCAGACCAGGGTAGATCTTTTACTGGATCAGGCTTTTGTGATTTTTGTTCAATACAAAAAATAAATTTACACTTGATAGCAACGGGCGCCAGTCGTACCAATGGTCAGGTAGAACGCGTTATGAGCTTGTTAAAACAAATGCTTACCGCAATTGAAAGTAGTCAACGATCTAGGCAAGACGCCCTAGGCGAAATACAACTAGCCATAAATTGTACAATTAATCGTATTACTAAATCTAGTCCTTTAGAATTACTTATTGGAAAAGAAACAAGGCCTTTCAATATGTTGCCAATAATTGAAGAAAATAATAAAGTTGATGTTAAATCTGTAAGAAAAATGGCCACAGAAAACATGGCCAAGAATGCGATATATGATAACAAGTAAAAGTGCTCTAGTCGAGACTGCTCGACTAAGAGATACCCTGAACCCTGCGAAGATGCGATATTCAAATCATTTTACGCTTCTTTTATATACATATACACAAACAACACATACACACACACACACATGCACACGCACGCACAAGCACTTTCTCTGCTACTGCGCAGTTTACGCAGCGACTGCGCGCGGGCAGCGCTTGGGCTGCAGTATGGGCTATATTTTGGAAACTTATTTGTTGAATAGGTTTGCTTCTAGATGGACTTTCGTAATCAAACTTTTACAGCGTAATAATGACATTCATATGTATGTATTTACCAAAGCACAAGTCTCTAGTATTTGAAATACGTTTTTTTCAAATTTGGTGGGAAGGGGGCGTGGTATCCAAAATCCAAAAATAGCAAAATGTTTGTATTCATTACACGGATACACACAGTAAATCTGAATTCTATAGCTATAACGGTATTCAAAAACGAAGAAAAGTTATCGATTTTTATCGATAATAAGGAAATGGGATGAGTTATCGAAAAAAAATGATAAACTCGTACTGCGTAGGATATACACGAGTATACATTTCAAATTTCAGATCTCTAGCTTTTGTGGTTTGCGAGATCACTGCGTTCACACGGACGGACGGACGGACGGACGGACGGACGGACGGACAGACGGACATGGCTATATCGACTCAGTTTGTCGAGCTGATCAAGAATATATATACTTTATGGGGTCTGCCATGTCTCCTTCTGCCTGTTACATACATTTTCACAAAAGCATTATACCCTGATTTCCCATTTTCAATGGGTTCAGGATATAAAAAACGGTTCGACAAGAATAAATCTAAACTTAACAAATTCAAAGTTGGCGATTATGTCTTGCTTAAGAATGAGGAAAGGCACCAAACAAAATTGGACCAAAAGTTTAAAGGTCCATTCCTGGTGACAGAGGTATTAGATGGAGATCGATATACCTTGAAATCTTTGGTAAACAAGCGAACTTATAAGTATTCGCATGAAACCTTGAGACGTATGCCAGCAGAAGAGATTCCTAGAGAGTTGAACGGATATAGTGAAAATAAAAGTAAAGACGTTGAAAGTGACGTCATGTAAAGTTGGTGGATTCCAACTGGGACGTTGAAAGAGACGTCATAAGATAGTTGGTGGATTCCAACTGGGACGTTGAAAGAGACGTCATAAATAAATTGTAATAACATTGATGGACTTCAATGTGATGATCCGTACAGCTTCGGTAGCGCCGTAGTGTAGGGTTGCCAGTGCTTATAGGTACACGAGTTAAATTGTTGACCTGTGAGATGTCTGGTGGCTATCACTGTGGTAGAATCTGTCATGTTGAATGTACTGGATGTAATGCTTACTTGGGAATCTTCTGTCTATTGGATACTGAAAGGTTGTTGATTATTTTCTGTCACCAGTGAGATCAGATTAAAAAAAATAAATAAATAAATTTTTTTGTTTGTAATTAAATTGAGCTATGAATTTTGATTTGTTTATTGATCTTATTCTTTTCAGAATTAAGCTTGACATAATCTGCTGAAAAATCAAAAACAAAAACAGCAACAAAATTTTGTAGCACACGAGGACGTGTGAAGGTCAGGAAGGCCGTGTCGAATCGATATTTTTATGTTTTAGAATTAATTTGTATTTACGATATTCGTACCATCACTTGATTGATGTATCATCTCTAGTTAGCTAAGTAAATAAAACGAAAGAAAACAAAATTGTTGTTTTACCGTTATGGAATTCTATCCCTTTCCTTTATGTGTATCTGTCTCACAAAATCATGTGATTCTCTTGCGAGCCCAACAGATCTTTCTGTTCTGCGTAGTCTCGGCCTGACAATGCAACAGAGTGAGATAACTATAGCGTATAGCAAAACGTATTAGTATTGAGCGTGGTATGTAGAAGAAGAGAAGTGACGCGCATTAATGTTGAAAACTCGAAGCAAGAAGGTTGCATCATGTCTCAGCCGAGAAAACGCAAGGCACGCGCTGCTGAAGAAATAATAATGGAACCGGACGAAAACGAAACTCCGACACATACATTACATTTAATCTTCAATTTATACTACATATAATTTTTGTTGTCTTTAAACGTCAGATTCTTTATAAAACATGTCCCATTGGCTATATCATCAAATGTCATCAAATACTATTGAATCTAAAGACTTGAAATTCTGACCATATACTCGTGTATACTCTCGAATTATAAAGTGTCAAGATTTTCCCGACACGGCCACTAGTTGCGTGGCAAATCGGAAAATGCACTTTCTGGTATGTCAGAAGCCCTGCTAGTTGAAGTGCTAAAGGACTGAAATTTGAGGCGTATACTGGCGTTGACAACCCAAGATCAAAAAGAGATGGGGGATATATATACGCCCATTCAGGCGTGGCAAATTATGTGAAACTGTATCTTCTACAGTTTTAGAGCTAGAATGATAGAATGCACGTGGACGTGCAGTTACTGTTCAGATCTTATAAAGATCGATACAAAAATTATATATCCACGCCACCTAGGATATTGGCAAATCGGATCTGACTATATAGTGATTTATATATACTTACATATCTTGAGCACTATTGATGCTAGAGACTGAAATTTGGAATATATACTCGGGTTGACAAAATGAGAACAATAAACAGGTAAGAGCGTTGCTGTAGCTCGTTACCGAATGCAGAATACTCATTCAAGGTCCAAACGCTACCAGATTGATTTTCTGATTTGCCACGCCGCCAATTGGTATATATTGATTTATATACCAATTGGGGGCGTGGGAAATCCCTGGAATGGGAAATCGAGGCATAATGGTTTTGTAAAAATGTAAAGTGTATGCATTTGGATTTGATTTGGATACCACTCCTCCTACCCCAAATTTACAAAAAAACTGATTGTGCTTTGGCGAAGAAACACATATGAATGTCATTATCACGCTGAAAGAAAGTCCATCTATAAGTCCATCTATAAGATAAATAATTCAACAATGGGCGTAGATATTTCCGGCATATCTCTTTGACATTGGGTTTTCAACGCGAGTATACGTTCCAAATTTAAACTCTCTAGCACTTCAACTAACAGGGCGTATCGAGGTTATCTTGACACTTTATAATTCGAGGATATACACAGATATTCTAAGTTTGCGTTCATAAGAAAGACGACGGACAGTGCACAAACCCAATATACTCATTTCACGTTTGTGAATGATTATAATAGGATTAATAGGATTTTATATCTCAAAATATATATTTTCCTTTTTGAGGTAAACAAAAAGAATATATGAAATAAAAGAATAATATTAATGTTGTCTTTGCGCAAATACTCACCAATTTTCCTGTTTAATTGGCGGTTTTATGTACAAAAACAACAAATTGAGGCGCAAAATAAACTTCCACTATGGGTGTAGGCAAGGAGGAGATGGTGAGGATTTTTAAGGAAGTGCAACGTGGAGCTGCAGCCGTCAGCTGTTCGGTTCAAGTAGAGATTTTCTGCTTAACAGCTGAAATCGGTTGTTGATGCCGCCAATACCAGTCCAGTTTCCGTTGACGCTTCTGTCGCTATTGCCGTTGATGCCTCTGAACCTGCAAATCACGCTGCAATGTTTCCTGTTCCTGCTGTTACTACAGCCATTGCGGTTGCTCCTGTTGACGTCTCCGTTTCCACTGCCGCGCTTCCTCAGGATGCAGACATCGACACCCTGCTGTCCAACTTGGGTAAGCAAAAGGCGACTATGGCAACAGCAAATACTTAGCTTGCACAATCGGTTGCTGATCTGAATATCATTGAGTCGAAGGTGCTTCGCTTGTCGGCAGACAACGCCTATGATGTCAGCAAATGGTTCCGTGAGCTAGAGGATGCGTGTGCAATCTTTCATTTTGACGACTGTTTACGTTTAGTTGAGAAGGGACCGCAGCTGTTCTCTTAAGCACAGTTACAGTAGTCAATTGAGAAGAGCTAAAGGAGGCTATCATCCACGAAATTGCAAGATTGCGCAGTCCTGATGCGGTACACTCTGGTGCGAAACCGTCTACTGAAGCCTTGCGAAGGATACCTCCGTTACGCCATCGAGATGCAGGACATTACCATGAATGCCAACATTCTAGAGAACGAATTCTTGGACCTGATTATTGATGGCTTTCGTAACAATTGTCCTGCTGTAGATATGCTGTATATCGTTATAAATCTGATGCTGCTAATAGAAAGTGTTGAGTGTCTACAATTGGTGTCGAGGGCGTTCGAAATACAAAACTTTTGTATGATAGGGTGCTATAGGCATCTAAACTAGTGCTCTGGTTCGGGCCAGATAAGAGTTGCGGTTTTGACGTCGGAGATCAAGCTACGCCCTCAGATTGTGAATCATGGGTTATGGGTGGAATCGATTCCCTATCAGGATGGCCGAGTTATAAAGTGTTAACGTTAATTGGATATCGATATTTGTCTGTTGTATTAAGTCTTGATGTTAAGTGTCTGTCGATTATATAAAGTTTTTATGTTAAGTGTCTATCGTGTAGGCCTGACGACAGATTATTGCACTGGAGATCAGGCAGAGAGGTGGTCTTTTTGCATATTAAATAAGTGTAAGCCGACTGTATTAAAATAAAACAAAATATAAAATAGACTTCTAAGGATTCGCCAAAAACTATATGTCTACCCCCACTAGGGGCGTGGTAAATCGGATCTGAATATAAAGCGTTTTGCACAAAATCTGTTATACAATATTTTGAGCCATATTGATGCTAGAAATTGTGGACTATATACTCGGGTTAATAACACGAGAACAAAAAAATTGGCGGGTAATTCTACGCCCAAATTTAACGACTGAATTACAATTGACCTCCTCTATTGATTAGCTAAAATTTATATGTATATACCAATTGTGGGCGTGGCAAATCAGAAAATGGAGCTGGTAGCGTTTGGGCCGTGAATGAGTATTCTGCAGTCGGTAATGTCCGACGGCAAAGTTCTTAGCTGTTATAATTGTTTAAGTGATCGAAATTTAAAATGATCAATTTATTTACAGACCAATCAATCTCTTTACTGACAGCGAAATTTAGAATATCGGGAATCTTTTTTGAATCTGTTGGCCAATACGTAGATTCAGCTGAGAAACGACAGTCAAGTTTCGTGATCTGCAAAAATTTCTAAAGGGATTGTTTATTCTAAAGCCCTACCATTTTATTCTCCATTGAAGTCTCTGGAAGCTTAAAAGTTTTTGTCCCAGATCACCAAAGACTTATTAGAATATTGCTGCTCAGGTTATATGTCCGGTGGAACTGGATAGTTTAATGATTGCAGCGTAAAGGCAGTTTAAAATAATTAAGGCCTTTATCTGATTACTGTTCAAATAATTATTGCTGAGGCTTTACCTTGAAAAAAGATAATGAATTAAAGTGAGTTTCTGATACTAAAACTAAACAATTAACCTGTATGTATGTGTATGTAGGAGTAACTTACTTGCATTTGGCTAATGCGTTCCTCACCATCCATTATCCATTATCCATTATCCATTATTTGCTCCAACATAAGTAGTTTGAATTCATCAACACGTTTTTTGATTCTCTATGCGGGTAAATCGATATTGAATGAGATCTTGAAATGTGAGTTTATATTTTGGGTCGTAGGCTTACTTACTTGGTTATAACAACATTGTGAGACTTTATGGCTAAAGCACTTGGATAATATTCTTTGTTGGTCATACTCTGGCATTCTGGGTGCTAGCATGAAATGCTTTCTTTTATCATCATAGTTTCTATAATTCTTGCCTGGTAAGCTTTACATCCGTTATATGAAGCAAAGCATAAAATAGTGTCATGGGGGATTTATTATTATGAAACTTTGGGTAAGCTAAAATAGCTAAGATGTTAAGTCCTGAAACAGAGTGAAGTGATGTATACCTATATTTATTGCTGTCCTCCACTACGACACGGGCTTGCCCATCACTGCCGTTTTTATTGGTTAATTTATAGGAGCCTGTGGTTGTTTCATAAGATCAGTCATCTGTTAGATATTATCAACATTGGCAATAAGAATTGGCAACAGCTTGAAATTTTTCTGTTCTTGAGAAAATTGCAGAAAATATTTTAAATACTAGAGAATGGTGATTTGGCAAATATACACATATGAATACCACTTTACGCCCATTAAATAAAAAAAGTGCTTTTAGAAGCAAGAGAGAAAGCTCTAGTGAACCCCGTCTGATCTACGTTTTTAAATATACTCCATATCTGGTATCTAGCATACTCATATACAAATTTTCGCACTTTCAAAATCAAATAGCATATTTGTCCAAAAAAAAAACAAGTATGAACGTTGCGATCGGCTGCTACTAACTGCAGAATACTCATTCACGGTCCAAACGCTATCATATATGTTTTCTGATTTGCCACGCCCCGATTGGTATATATATATATAGTTTTTAACAAAGATTGAAAAAACAATAGAGGACGTTAACAGTAATTTAGACGTTAAATTTGGAGTTTCTAACTGCAAAGTATATAGTTCTGGCAAAACAAGTAAGAACGTTGTAGTCGGACATTACCGACTGGAGAATACTCATTCACGGTCCAAACGCTGACAGCTCCATTTGCCGATTTGCCACGACCCCAATTGGTATATATATATATATATTTTTTTTTTTTGCAAATCAATATAGGAGGGCATTAGTAATTTATTCGAGTTTCTAACTCAAAAACTGTAGAAGATACAGTTTTTCCTGATTTGCTGCCTCCCTAGTTGGCGTAGATGTATCCGCCTTATCTTACTGATTTTGGGTTATCAATTCAAGTATATATTCCAAATTTCAAGTCTCTAGCATCAATACTGCTTCAAATATAACAGAATTTGTGTTAAATGCTATATATTCAGATCTGATTTGCAGCCAACCAGTGGGCATGCTAATTTTGGCCAGTCCTTTGAAGGAGTATAAAGTAAAGTAACTGCAAAATGTTGAAGCTTAAGCTCCAAAAATGTGTCGATATGCCACGCCCCCAAAGGGGTCTAACAATTATTTTTGGGTCATCGATAGAAAGGGTCAATAATAGCTCAATTATCCAATTTTGAAGGATCTAAGCTTTAGGAGATATCAACTTATATATGCAACTAACAGGGTTTCTGATATACCTCCCCTAGTGGGAGAGTGTACATGAGTATACATGTATATTCAAAATTTCAGATCTTTAGCTTCAATAGCGCCGAAATGGTTTTGCGTTTATAAGTACAGACGGTCAGACGGACGGACAGCAAAACGGACTTTCACCAAACCCAATATCCCAATAATTAATTTCGTGAATGAGTATAAAAAATAAGAAAAACTGACATGAAAATTGCGTACGCTTTTCGCTGCTTGCACATGGCAATTTGCCAATTTTTTTGATTTTTTTAAACAAAGTCATGCGTGCTATATAGGAATCTACAAAAATTTCAAGTCTCTAGCTCTTATAGGTTCTGAGATCGATACGTTCATGCATACGAACGAAAGATGCTCGTCGACCTGATCAAGAATATATATACTTTTTGGAGTCCGCCACGCCTGCTTCTGCCTGTTAAATAAATTTTCACAAAACAATTTAACTCTCAATTCGTATTTTTAATGGGCTTTCAATGGGCAAATAAGAATCTTGCATTTGGCAGCTCCAATATATTGTTTTCTGGTTCTAACTGTAAAACTGAAAGAGATTGTGGACGTTTGTCATTTGTTCATTAATTTGTATAGGACTTTAAAACATAGTTACTATTAACATATATTGTGGTTCTAGCTCTAAAACTGTAGAAGGTACATTTTTACCCGATTTGATCTTAAGTTGTCAAAATTTTAAGTATCTAGCACTTTAAATAATAGCGTTTTTGAGATACCAAATGTAGTATTCTCAGATTTCGTATCAGGAAAAGCATAAAATTTTTAACAGGGTACTCAAATGTATATACAAGGTGCAAAAGTTCCAGGACTTTATAAAAAAAAATAAAAAATAGATTTTCTTTGGCAAAAATTTTATTGGTCGCCTTCGAAATAGTCCCCTTCGGACTGAATACAACGATTTGCACGATCAAGAAGATTATCAAATGACTTTTTTAGGTCATCCTTCGGTATGGCGTTGAGTATGGCGGTCGAAGCCTTTTGAATAGCATCAATGTCAGCATACCGTTTTCCTTTCATTGCCAACGAACGTTCGTCGTCTTCCAAAGCATCCCGTCCCTCTTGAAAACGTTTAAACCACTCGTGAATGCGGCTACGGGATAGACAATCGTCGCCATAAACTTTTTTCATCATTTGATGAGTTTCGGTAAATGTTTTACCAAGTTTAAAACAAAACTTGATGTTCGCTCATTTTTCGACGGACACAACAAAAGTACTGTCACTTTTAGCGCGATATCTCGGCTTCTATACGTCCGAATGTCATGAAAATTTGACACAACATGACAGAAAAATAGACAATCAAACAATAAAATTTTCCTGGAACTTTTGAATTGCACCTTGTACTCCAAATTTAAGTCTCTAACTTCAATAGCAAGACGGATATTGAACAAAATCAATATACTCTTTCACAGGTAGCAAAAATTAGAAATCGCTGTGTATAAAATAAGATCTTGTATTCAAAATTACTTCATTTCAGCTTTATTATACCCTGAACTCATTGAAAATGGGAAATCAGGGTATAATGGTTTTATTAAAATGTAAGTAAGGCAGAAGGAGGCGTTGCAGACCCCATACAGTTTATATGTTCTTGATCAGGGCGACGAACAGAGTTGATATAGACATGTCCGCCTGTCCGTCCGTCATTATGTGTGAACGCGTCGATCTCAAAACCTATAAGAGCTAGAGACTTGAAATTTGTTGTAAGTCCCAGTATAGTACGCGCAGATCGAGTTTGATCGATACTTTTCCTGTTTTAATGTTACCGATTAAAAACCTTATCAGTTCACAAACTCCCATGATATAGGCATATTGCAGGCCAAGCGCAGTCGCTGCGTAAACTGCGTAGTTAGCAGAGCGCGTGTTTGCGCGTGCGTAAGTGTGTGTGCATGTGTTTCTCGTAAATATGTATACATATATATACATATATGTTTATGTAAAGAAGTACAGAACGTTTGGAATATAGCATTTGAGTATTCTCGATTAGAGCACTCTTACTTGTTATCCTTTGTTATTCTACAAAAATGTTATTATTATACTCTGAACATATACAGTAAATTTCAAATGTCCAGCATTTGTGCTATTCATCATACGATTAAAAAACGAAGTAAAACTACTAATAATGAGCAACTGGAATTAGTTATAAAAAAGTCTAAAAAAAGTCTGCCTCGCCTTCTTCTGCCTGCTTCATATATGTTACCAAGCCCGCAATACTCCGAAATCCCATTTTCCATGGGCTTACGGTCGATATAAATTATATTTTATTGAAAGAAAATGAGTTTGTGGATAACCCCATTAGTTCACCACATAAGTAATAAAATGTTTTGATACAATAAAATAGCTACAAGTCGGTTTTAAATTGATTTGGAAGCGGGAACAGTTATTGATTTCAAATATGTGATCGCCTCGCTTAGCTCGTTAGCTATAGTTTCGCAGCTAGGAAAAGTAAAGCCTAGTCGAACAGAGAGTAGTTTGAAGATAAAATGTTATTTTTTAATGAATCTTTATTATACTCATTCACGCAGTGAAGTGACTGTATTAGTTTTGTGCAATGTCCGTCTGGCCGGCTGTCCGGACAGATGGTATGAACGCAAACCCTTTCGCCGCTATCAAAGCTAGATACTTAAAGTTTTGAATATATACTCAGGTTGCCAGCCCAAGATAAAACAAGTAAGAGTACTCTAGTCGAGATTATTCGACTAGGAGATACCCTGAACCCTGCGAAGATCCGACATTTCAATCACTTTACTCTTTTCATCGCTAATAAGGAAATGAGATGATAAGCTCGTACTGCGTATGGTATACACGAGTATACATTTCAAATTTCAGATCTTTACCTTTTGTGGTTTACGAGATCGCTGCGTTCATACGGACGGACAGATGGGCATGGCTATATCGACTCAGCTCATCGCCCTGATCAAGAATATATATATTATGGGGTCTGCCACGCCTCCTTCTGCCTGCTACATACTTTTCACAAAAACATTATACTGTGAACTTCTCTATTGATGACCCAAATTTCCACGATTTTTGAGCATATTCTAAAGATTAGCTAAAAATTACATGTCAACGCCCCAGGAGGCGTGGAAATCTGAATGGATCTGAATGTATAGTGTTTTGCAACACATATTTTGAGCACTATTAGTGCTAGAGACTTGAAATTTAGAATATATACTCGGGTTGACAGCCCAAAATCAGTAAAATATATGTAAAAAAAAAAACTATCTACGCTCATTAGGGGCGAGGCAATTAGGAAAAACTTTATAGTTATAACCTCAAAATAAAACGACTAAATTTCTGTTGACGTCTTCTATAAAAAAGTATATATATTTACCAATTGGGGGGTGGCAAATCGGAAAATGAAACAGGGTAGCTATTACAGTTGGTAGCGTCCTTACTCTTACTTATTTTTTCTATTAGTAAATATCTCTCATTTAAGTAAATATCTTTCATTGAAAACATTATAAAACTCCCCATAAAAGTAATGACAAAGAAAGAATGTAGAAACATTTTATTAATTAATGATTATGATTATACTATTTATAGCTTTAGCATATTTATCATATAAAAATTGTTCCGAATCCAAACGATATATATATATATATATATATATATATATATATATATATATATATATATATATATATATATATACATATAAACAGCAATGCATAATTCATTAATAGTTTTAAAAAATATTTTGACTAATGGTAAAAATGATTCATATTTTTTTGAAACATGGTTCCTGAATCATCATCGATATTAATGAATTCATTAGTTACCGAAACCAATGCCTCCGAATTGGCAATTGTTTTCGAAACTTTGGTTAAGTAGTCACTTCCATATGTACTCTCATCAATATTCTGTTTTTGTTTTTTACTACGATGACGATTACATAAATTAAAGCATGTTTTTTGAGTTATCTCATTATTTTCTATTCTATTTTCTGGATCAATTACGGTATTATTGCAAGATTGATAGCAATTATCACAAGAGTCTTTATTGTTAGCGCAGTCTGAGTGATTTGAATTGGGTGAGGATGAAGGTTCATATTTGCGGGGGCGACCCCGAGATAAATGGCGTCTTTTAATGAACTCATTATCATCAACCATCCAAAAAGAACCGAAGTCATCTTCGTAACGTACAAAACATTTATGTAGTGACAAATTTGTTCGAATAGCATTCTACAGTTCCATGCAATTATAATATTGTTAGAATGAACAAATATAAGAAGATAAAAATTAATTAGAAGACGCGTAAGCGATAAAAATGAAATGAATAAAGTATGATTACATAAATTAATTATGGAATAAAAGTTTTATGTATTCTACATTTGTCATAGCTATAGTATTTTACAATAAGATTATCGCTTTTAATTCCTGTCCCAAAAAATGTATTTATATTATATTTTTAAGTATATGTATAGCAGCATAGGCATAAGGCAAAAATCTACATCCGTATTTATTTATTATTTTTTTAATTCTCTGAACCTATTGAAATGAGTTTTCAGAGTATAATGGTTATCGATAACAAAGAAATCTGATAAGTGGGGTATGTCTGTCTGTTACATACTGTATACACTTGACTGCGGTGGTGTTCAGTTTTATATTAATTCTTTATTCTTCTGAGCCAGTGTATATATACCTTGACTCATGTATAAAATCATCCCTTAAATCTAGCTTATCTATTGCTGAGTTTGTTAGGCTCAGCGTTGGTCTGTCTAATTTTAGATTCCAAACATGTAACCTTTATCTATTGGTGTTGCACTACCTGCTAGTCGTTGAGTGCGTAGAAGGCATGTTTATAATCTTTGTATATTATCGTATGTTCAAGCCTGAACATTCTGCGGGGGGGGGCCAGAAAATATGACAGCCAGCAACTGCTGCCTCTGGGTTCTGCTCTTAATAATATACAGGACAAATACAACTATTATAATTATTCTTAATCCTAACGAAATGTGTCCATTCATAGTGTGGAAGGCCAGGTCGTCAATGTGTACCACAATATGGTGAAGTGGCGTCGGGATCTCCTGCGGCGTTATGATGGTGGAAATTCTATCCTGGCTGAACATCCAGCATACTGCTCGCTTGTGTGCATTCATTAGTTTGTGTACTAATTTAAGCCTCTTTGAAGAGTTTCCTGCGGGAATGAGTTGGCTTCTTTGTAGCTTCTTTTCAATTTCGTTAAGTTCAGTACCTTGAATTTCCAGCAATGATCCTGTCATCATTTGACACACATTCTTCCGAATCGCTGGTGTTACTTTAAAGCTCACAGAAAAGATCGAGGTCGTCCAAGCAAATCGTTGTTGATGCACTGATTACCTTGTTGTTTGATGATCTAGCTATGTTGAAGGAAACAATACATCGAAGTTCAGTCTTTGGTCCCAGTGTTTCGTCGATTTTCTTTACTTTTCCCAACATGATTACGGGTAGTAAATCAAGGCCAATGACAACATCAATTCTGCTCGGTTCGTTGAAATATGGGTCTGGTCTGCTAGCACGCAGCTCATCCAATCCTTATTGAAATCCATGTCAATTTTCTTGCTCGGTAGAGCTATCTGCAGTTTTGGCAAAACGAGTGCCTGCGTTGTGGTAACGAATTTGCTTTTAAACCTTGGTTGAATTGTTAAGCAAACGCTACTTTTCAATATCTCAACATTTTGTGCAATTCCTTGAACTTCCATTCCATTTCTGTATGCAATCTTTAATGCTATGAGTGCTTAGGCATTAAAAGCATAGCGCGTTTTTAAACACAAACTCCTTGCGATTTTTAACAGGCTCAGCTCTAAATTCCAGACACCTGGTTATATCATGGCCATCCAGTTGGCAATAAACTCAATAAACTCTCTTGCCTTCTTTACATGCTGCTCGTAAAGTTGTAGGACTTCCGTCGAGAATAGTCGCAGCAAAATCTGAGCGAATATCACATCAGCATCCTTACTAATTTGGTCTTTGATGATAAAGATACACTCAGTCGCTGTGTCCAAGAACTTGCGGATACTGCCTTCATCATTGTTCTTCAGCAGTTCCATGTCCACTAGCTGGTTAACGGCGGTAGCAAATATTTTGCGCGTATTTTCGTAGCGCTTGTATATCAGCTCCCACGCTGAATTGTAGTTAGCCGATGATCCAATTAATAAATGGCTTACGACCATTTTGGTTTCTCCTTTGAGGCGTGGTTTGAGGTAGTTCAGCTTCCTTGTGTCGCTGATATCTTTCCTGTTATGAATCACCTTGGAGAACAGTTCGAAGAACGTTGGCCACTCTTTGGGACTTCCATTAAAGTGAGGAAGATCCACTTTCGGTAGCTTTGGAACGTCTTCCTTTATGTTGTGCAAGTCACCTATTTTTCTGTTAAGTTTCTTTGTCAGTAAGTTGACGTTGCACTCCAGTTTATCAATCTCGTTGATGTCGAAGGCAAATTGTTCATATTTTGCCTCTAAATCCGTGAGCGTCGACTGGACTTTGTTCCATAAGAAAGCCAACTTGTCTTTATAGGCAAGGATTTCTTCCTGGTTGCAGAGCTCTAAGTTGGCATGCACTTCTTGAATGTGCTGCCTTACTTTTAGAGCTCTTCTATCTACAAGGTCTACCATCACATCCGTTGGGCTTAAAGTTTTTCGTGAAAACATTTCTTCCTGCTGAATATGTTTTACCTTGGATGTTTCCGGTTGCATTTCCTTGTTTTAGCTGGATGTTGCTTAGCGGCGTCAATGGCAAATTCGACCTTCATCAGAAACTCTTTATAGATCCTGATGTTTTCCACCATGGCATCATATATTTTCTCCTTAAAATATTGATGGTCGGCGACACCAATTTTACCAGTATTGAGTGATTGGCAGTGAATTCTGTTGCCAATTTATAGCGCATCCTTGTTCGTGATGGTCTGCCGGATATTAGCATAAAGCTCTGATTGCTTTTTTAGCAACTCCAGAGTTTTTCCCGACAGCATCTTATTAGTGTTTATGTGTGTATGTTTTTTTCTTTACTCTTTGGCTTGACCCTTTGAAGTTTGTTTTGTTTTGATCGCCTGGTTGATCGTGCTGTGCCTTTACTCACAGCTTGGATTGGTATGCCAAAGAAAAAAATTGTTTAAAACAAAAACGTTTAGTAGACTTGTAGTTGGATCGAAGGAATACAATTGACTGCGATGGTGTTCAGTTTTGTATTCCAGCTCGATCTCCGGTTCGAAGGACCATGAATACACTTGACTGCGGTGGTGTTCAGTTTTATATTAATTCTTTATTCTTCTGAGCCAGTGAATATATACATTGACGCATGTATAAAATCATCCCTTAAATCTAGCTTATCTATTGCTGAGTTTGTAAGGCTCAGCGTTGGTCTGTCTAATTTTAGATTCCAAGATGTGACCTTTATCTATTGGTGTTGCACTACCTGCTAGTCGTTGAGTGCGTAGAAGGCATGTTTACAGTCTTTGTATATTATCGTATGTTCAAGCCTGAGCACATACCTTTTCACAAAACAATTATAAACGGATTTTTCAAGGGGCTCAGGATATAAAAAGTTAAGCTTCCAACACCCTATTTTATTCGTTTTACGGTTAAGTTGCGCGGTTATTTTGCACGAGAGATGACACCGCCGACCAATAGGCACACTGAATCTTGTCCGTTGGCGCTATAAAGGTCACACGCAGGTATCCTATGTCGGGGTTTATCTATTCGACGCACGGGACTCTCCTTGTGCAAGCTACGGCCTAGTGGTTACGTCTCCAGTGGAGGTTGCGAGTTAATGTTATTTTCTTTTATGATCTGCTAACGGAATTCCCCTCTTCGGTCGACCAATGGTAGAGTGGAGGTTAGAATTAGTTTTTAACAACACAGGTCACAAATAAAAGAAAGGAAGTGATAATTGATTTTATTTATTATTTCGTTTGTCTGTACGTTTTTTCTGGTTAGCATAATGTGCCTGCCGCACCGATTTAGCGGCACCCAAGTACTCCGCTCTCGCTACTCACGTTTTGTTCTAGCTTCGTTCGCTCGACACCTCTCTTTGGCTGCCTTTTTCGAATTAATTTTCCCTCTGATCGCTCAAGCTATGTGCCGGTCTCGACCTCGCTCTTGCATGCATGGTTGCGTTGTCGATTATCGTTTAAAATTGAATTCGAACTATTTAAGTGAACTGGCAGTATCTCTCCCCAACAGTTTTTCCCAAATAATAACCATTACGCAGGTGTTTTTTCCCCCTATGAAATCAACTGTAGCTGCGCTCCTTACACTTTTACTATTAATATACTTAAGCATATAAACAACAAATTAACTGCGCCCCATGCGCCCATATCTATTAATGCTAATATACTTAAGACTATGAATAACCAGCTTAACTGCCACTCTACAGTGAGTTAAACCACGGCCAAACATCTAGCAGTTATAGCACTGGGTAATAGTATATGTCCTACGCTTTTGGTAGTGCCATTTGACTCTGATATGGTCGATGACAGAGTAGTTTTTCTTCAGTTTGTTGAGACTGACGGACTTGGTAACAAAATAAACTACATACAGTGATTGCATACTGTTGCCCGTCCTTTCATTGAGTCCCATATTGATAAGCTAGCGTTTAACAACATCTGTCTGCCTGACTTCGACGCCAGTGAGCACCGCTCTGTGGGGCTTATTGAGGCTTATTATTATTTGCAAAGGTAAAGAACTCATGATTAGTGTTTTGCAGGTGGGCCCAGACTAGACCAAAACCCTTCTCGTCCACACAGTGCAATTTGTCTCCTATAGACATTTTTCTGATGGAGTAATCCTGGATGCTTAATAATTTGTATATGACATGCAGCTGGTTTATGAAAATTTTAAGAGCCGTAATTGGACGTAATTTCCTTATTGGTGGAAACTGTTGATCCTGGATACTTTGTTAAGTGCCCATGATTGACGTCTGAGATATCCTCCTTGGATTTTTTTGACTTTCCCTCGATGTCCTTTGCAAATTTATATCGTTGTCATCGATGTTATTCAATGTCCTTCTACGTCTTTTTGTTGAGCAATTGACTTACCGGTTGTCTTCCGGCACTTTCACATTTACTTTCACTTTTACTTTCTTTAACTCTCTCGCCTTTTTATAACCTAGACGCTCGGCTCTGGAGCAGTACCTGCTTGTCGCTTATGCCAAGTTAACGACAACATCGCGTGATCTGCTGCAATGGCAAAACTTTAGTCTCGGACCCCGACTATTAGATACCTTTAAACCCGAATGCGTTTTCAAATATACGTAGTTATTAAAGCAGAAAATTTGTAAGCTTATAAAAATTGTCAACTAAAAACAAGTAAGAGTGCTCTAGTCGAGACTGCTCGACTAAGAGATACCCTGAACCCTGAGAAGATGCGATATTCAAATCATTTTACGCTTCTTTTATATATACATATACACACACACACATTCACACGCACGCACAAGCACTTGCTCTGCTACTGCGCAGTTTGCGCAGCGTCTGCGCGTGGGCTGCGCTTGGGCTGCAGTATGGGCTATATTTTGGAAACTTATTTGTTGAATAGGTTTGCTTCTAGATGGACTTTCGTAATCAAACTTTTACAGCGTAATAATGACATTCATATGTATGTTTTTGCCAAAGCACAAGTCTCTAGCATTTGAAATACGTTTTTTTCAAATTTTGGGGGAAGGGGGCGTGGTATTCAAAATCCAAAAATTGCAAAATGTTTGTATTTATTACACGGATATACACAGTAAATCTGAAATCTATAGCTATAACGGTATTCAAAAACGAAGAAAAGTTATCGACTTTTATCGATAATAAGAAAATGGGATGAGTTATCGAAAAAAAATGATAAACTCGTACTGCGTAGGATATACACGAGTATACATTTCAAATTTCAGATCTCTAGCTTTTGTGGTTTGCGAGATCGCTGCGTTCACACGGACGGACGGACGGACGGACGGACAGATAGACATGGCTATATCGACGCAGTTTGTCGAGCTGATCATGAATATATATACTTTATGGGGTCTGCCATGTCTCCTTCTGCCTGTTACATACATTTTCACAAAAACATTATACCCTGATTTCCCATTTTCAATGGGTTCAGGGTATAAAAAAGGCGGCGGGGATCGAAACCTGCAACTTTGAGTTGATGTGCATCTCTTCTACCAACACCGCCACTTTACTGCTCTACCGCCATCTAACGAATCTAAACTAAAGTAGCAGCTGAAAATTGAAACACAATTCAATAATAATAACGATCCTTAGAATATACGAGAATGCACACGTTTAATGTATGTGTTCACAGATATAGAAAAAATGTATACGCTTGTCGCTGCTTGACGCTGCAGGCTTTCGACAGTTGACCAAGCGTTTTTTTAAATAACTTTTGTGCTACTAAATTGATTTTAAAACCAATTTTCATAATATGATCTACAGATTCTATTGAATGTTTATCATTCGATATAGGCTACCAGCAGTTTCACACATATACATATGCAGATATTTGCAAATTACCTTAAATTTAAAGAAGAGTCGGTATCCAAAATACAATCACTAACCATGGTTAGTGACACAATATAACAAAAATTTAAATATTATAATTTTAACACTGAATTTCGATAAGGTTTTCAATCGATGAAATTAAAACGAAAAACATTATCGATTTTTTGAAACATTCTCGAATTGCGCATACTCCCTTGAATAGCACGCGCATTTCGAGTTTGTTAAAACAAATTAGTCTAGTAGCTTTTGCAGCTTTCTGACATACGGACATACGGACAAGCGGACAAGGCTAGATTGACTCCGCTCATCACTATGATCAAGAATGTGTACACTTTTTGGGGTCTACCACGACTCCTTTTGCCTGTTGCATACATTTTACATTTTAACAAAAACCAACATATTTATACATATGTACATATGTATATATATATATATATAAAATGTATATGTATATATATACATATGTACATATAAACGCACACACAAGCAGGCGTTGTGCTAACTTATCAGTTTAGGCTTCCTTTTAGATAGACTTTCGTAATTAAACTTTCAGAGCATGATAATAACATTTATATGTGTGTATTTGCCAAAGCACAAGTCTCTAGTATTTGAAATACTTGATCTTAAAATTTGGTGGTAATGTGGCTTGGTATCTAAAATCTAAACAAGTAAGAGTGCTCTAGTCGAGACTGCTCGACTAAGAGATACCCTGAACCCTGCGAAGATGCGATATTTTACGCTTCTTTTATATATACATATATACAAACAACACATACACTTTTTTGTTGAAAAGGTTTGCTCCTAGGTGGAATTTTGTAACCAAACTTCTAAGGCGTACTAATGACATCCATATGTATGTATTTGCCAAAGCACAAATCTCTAGTATTTGAAATACGTTTTTTTCAAATTTTGGGGGAAAGGGGCGTGGCATCGAAAATCCAAAAAATACAAACTGTTTGTATTTATAACACGGATATACACGGAAAATCTGAAATCTATAGCTAAAACGGTATTCAAGTTACGCTTGAAAAACCAAGTAAAATTATCGATTTTCATCGATAATAAGGAAATGGGATGAGTTATCGAAAAAAATTTATAAGCTCATACTGCGTAGGGTATACACGAGTATACATTTGAATTTCAGATCTCTAGCTTTTGTGGTTTACGAGATCGCTGCATTCACACGGGCTGACGGACGGACGGACGGACAGATGGACATGGCTATATCGACTCAGTTTGTCGAGCTGATCAAGAATATATATATTTTATGGGGTCTGCCACGCCTCTTTCTGCCTGTTACATACATTTTCACAATAACATTATAGCCTGATTTCCCATTTTCAATGGGTTCAGGGTATAAAAATATAAAATATTTGTATTCATTACACGGATATACACAGTAAACATGAACTATCTAGCTATAGCGGTCTACAAGTAGCGCTTAAAAAACGAAGCCAAATTATCGATCTTTATTGATAATAAGGAAATGGGATGAGTTATCGAGAAAAAAAAAAAAAATAAGCTCGTACTGCGTATAGTATATATATTATTTAAAATTTCAGATCTCTAGCTTTTGTGGCTTACGAGATCGCTGCGTTCACACGGACGGACGGACGGACGGACGGACGGATGGACGGACTGACGGACGGACAGACGGACATGGCGATGGACATGGACGAAGCCAAATTATCGATCTTTGTTGATAATAAGGAAATGGGATGAGTTATGGAGAAAAAAAAATAAGCTCGTACTTCGTATAGTATATATATTATTTAAAATTTCAGATCTCTAGCTTTTGTGGTTTACGAGATTGCTGCGTTCACACGGACGGACGGACATGGCTGTATCGACTCAGCTCGTCATCCTGATCAAGAATATATATACTTTATGGCATCTGTCACGCCTCCTTCTGCCTGTCACATACATTTGACAGTTTAACAAAACCGTTATACCTTGATTTCCCATTTTCAATGGGTTCAGGGTATAATAATTGGGGGCGTGGCAAATCAATAAAATGGAGCTGGTAGCGTTTGGAGCGTACATGAGTTTTCTGCAGTAAAGTCTTGTAAATGTTCGAACCCAAACACAACCTTTATAATAAACCTTAATATGTTTTATTTCGTGAAGTACAAAACAAGGACAAACATACGGAAACACAGACGGACATGTCTTACTTTACTTACTTTAATCAAGGGCATATGTATTTTAAGCTGTCAACACACGTTCTTGTGTTTTTCGCACAGATTTATACAATAGATAACTATACAGTTGTAGGGAAATGATTTGTCTAGGTGGCATAATATACATATATATATATTTTATTATAAAGGTTATTATATAACCTAAGTCTACAGTTGTACAACATTTTCTTTTAATATATGCAACAATAGAACATGTGTTCTGTGTTCTGTGTTCTGAGAGGTGGTAGTCAACTTGATTAATAATCGGATTGGAATAAAATAATATGATCTGTTCAACTAGCTAAGAGTTTTATTTTACTATTTTTTATTTTTATTTTTTTTTACATAAATTTATTTTTCTAGAGTGCAATGTATAGAAAAAGTATTAACATGAGAAAAAGAGTATATGATGAAAAATTTAGTTGAAGAATGTCCCACATACCCAAAGTTTAATGCTATATAAAAATTATTATCCATTGAATTTTTCACTCCTGCCAAATTACTAGCAGCAGCGGTTGTACGTTGTGGTCGTCTTTTATAGAATTCTATTTCATCTACTGTCCATACAGCGCCTTTTACATTCTCAACACGCATGAAGCATTTATGCAGAGACAGATTGTGACGTACTGCATTCTATAGTTATTCATATGGTTAAGTTAAATCAATTATTTAGTATGATATGAATCTTACATATGTATATAAAGCATTAGATTATATATTTTGTCTTAAAGTATTTAATTACAAGCTAGCTAAGCTATATAATTCCGAAATAGCCGCGTTCATGCAAACGAACACAATCACGGACGACATATAGACTTGTGTACATTAAGACATATATTATAATATAATATAATAGTTTATAAGTCAAAAAGTAGATAGTAATAACGATTAAAAATTGTATAACCTTCATTACGAAATGGCCATGAATTTCGAAAGAAGATTGTAAGACTGTACCTACAGCGATGAACGATTGATTTACCAAATCAAACTGTAAATCTACCAGACAGGAATTATCTATGATCTAAAATTTGGCCACTAAATATTCTGTTTCTCATTATCAAGAGCATAATGCTATCTGATCCAGGTAAAAACTATTGCTTGAATAAACAAGTAGGAAAGCTCTAGACGGGGGAGCCCGAATAGAAGACACACTGAAATTCGACCGATCTGCGTTTTAAAATACACTTCAATTGCGTAGATAGGCAATATAAACGTAGTAATACTTGCAGATGTATTCACTTATAAAAAAAAAAAAACATATATAAAAATTTTACTAAATAAAATGCATACCACATCATTCAAATTCTCACCTTTACAATCAAATAGCATATTTAAAACAAGTAAGAAAACTCTAGTCGGGGTTGCCCGACTAGGAGATCCCTTGAACCCCGTCAGATCTGCGTTTTTAAATATATTCCGTACCTTGTATTTATCACAAATTTATAAAAAAAATTAATAACAAACAATTAAGAGTGCTTTAGTCGAGACTGCTCGACTAAGAGATACCCTGAACCCTGGTATAATGCAACATTCAATTCACTTTACGCTTCTTTTATACATATATAACACACACGCACGCACAAGCACTTTCTCTGCTACTGCGCAGTTTACGCAGCGCCAGCGCGCGGGTAGCGCTTGGGTTGCAGTATGGGCAATAGTATGGAAACTTATTTGTTGAATTAGTTTTCTTCTAGATGGACTTTCGTAACCGAACTTTTACAGAGTAATAATGCCGTTCATCATTTGCCAAAGCACAAGTCTCTAGTATTTTTCAAATTTGGGGGGGAAGGGGGCGTGGTATCCAAAATTCAAAAACTACAAAATATTTGTATTCATAACACGGATATACACAGTAAATCTGAAATCTATAGCTATAACGGTATTCAAAAACGAAGAAAAATTATCAATTTTTATCGATAATAAGGAAATGGGATGAGTTATCGAAAAAAATTTATAAGCTCGTACTGCGTAGGATATACACGAGTATACATTTCAAATTTCAGATCTTTAGCTTTTGTGATTTGAGAGATCGCTGCGTTCATACGGACGGACGGACGGACGGACGGACAGACAGACAGACATGGCTATATCGACTCAGTTTGTCGAGCTGATCAAGAATATATATCCTTTATGGGGTCTGCCACGCCTCTTTCTGCCTGTTACATACATTTTCACAAAAACATTATACCCTGATTTCCCATTTTCAATGGGTTCAGGGTATAACAAGAAAGAACGTTGCAGTATGGCTCGCTTCAATCATTCGTATGAATATTATGATTTTATGAGCTAACCAAAAAAATATAACGGTGCCATGGAAGTGTGTCCACACTTAATTTTTATGCAAAGCAGTCTGTTAACTTAAGAGTTGTCTGTTAATTTGAAAGTGTGACGACACATTTTCTTTGCGTAACGTACTGAGTCTTTTAACAGTGCCAATAGGGAATTTTTATGATTGCTACTCGTCGTCTAAAGCATTGCCAACATACGAAAAACACGAAATAAATGCAAAAACTATATTAATATTAAGAGACAATTATTAAATATAATATAATCCCAATTTGCGAGGCCTCCAGTTGGCGTAGACTTGTTATTTTTGGCCAATCTTTAGAAGTAGTCGAAGGTAACGTAAATGCAAAATTTGGAAGCCTACGTTCCAAAAATATGGAAATTACAGAGTATTTTTCAGTGTGCCCATCCCTAAAGGGGCGTAACAATTATTTTTGGGTCATCGATAGAAGAGATCACCAGTAACTCAATTAGCCAATTTATTAGTTTCGAGCTCTAAAACTTTTGGAGATTTAAACTTTTGCGGTTTGTCACGCCCCCTATGGACGTAGATATATCTGCCTTAACCTTTCTGATCTTGGGTTGTCAATGCGAGTATACATTCCAAATTTCAAGTCTCTAGCATCAATAGTGCTCAAGATATATAAGAATATGTGTAAATCACAATATAGTCTGATCCGATTTGCCACGCCCCCAGTGGGCGTGGATATATAATTTTTTCATCGATCTTTATAGGATCCTAACTGACACGCCAAATTTAAGCATTCTAGCTCTAAAACTGAAGATACAGTTTTACCCGATTTGTCACGCCCCCAATGGGCGTAGATATATCCGCCATATCTTTCTGATCTTGGGTTGTCAACGCGAGTATACGTTCCAAATTTCAACTCTCTAGCACTTCAACTAACAGGGTTTCTGACAACCCGGAGAATGCATTTTCCGATTTGCCATGGTCTATTGGGCGTATCGGGAAAATTTTAACACTTTATAATTCGAGGCTATACACGAGTATATGTTCCAAATTTCAAGTCTCTAGCTTCAATAGCGTCGATACGGTTCATTCGGACAGACGGACGAACAGCAAGACGGACATTGCACCAATAAAAACCAATATACTCTTTTTCCCTGTGAGAACAGAGTATAATTAATTATAATTATAATTATTAATTAATCACCGCACCTGGAGTCGAACCAACAACTACTTATCAAAGCGCAGCATCTCTACCGACACCGCCATTATGTGTGTGAAAAATAACAGAAAAAAAATTGTTTGACAGCGGCGGGACTCGAACCGAGGTCTGCACGGCACGGCGTGGCCCACTTCTATTTACATCGACATTTCATTGCTTAGACAAGCAGTAGCAAATTCGAAACTAAAAGCAGTTAAGAATTATAACAAAATTCAAGCAGTGTCAGTTGCAAATGTGGTAATTCTTAGAATAGATAAGAATGCTCGCGTTTGAATGTCTCAATGTATGTGTACACATGCATAGAATAAATGCGTTACTGACCTAACGGTGCTGGGCTGCTGGTCACATGTTTTGCAATTCACAAAACGTTTTGTTTAATAACTTCTGTGATGCCACTTAACATACATTTGACATTTTAACAAAACCATTATACCCTGATTTGCCATTTTCCATGGGTTTAGGGTGTAATCAGTATATGATCTACATATTCTATTAGATATTTGTCAATTTAGAAAAATTAAAACTTTCACATATTGGCTATATTTCCAACTGCAGCTTAATTTAAGCAAGTAAGATTGCTCTAGTTGAGACAGCACGACTAAACCCCGTCCAATCTGCGTTTTTAAATATACTCCGTCTCTTGTATCTATCACAAACTTATATAAAATTGAATTAAATTGTAAATCTTGTACTTTCACAATCAAATAGCATGTTTGTCAAAGTAGTCAAAGTAGTTTTTCTTTTAAGAATAATAGTAACAACTAAGAGTGCTCTAGTCGAGATTGCTCGACTAAGAGATACCCTGAACCCTGCGAAGATGCGATATTTAAATTATATATATATACATATATACAAACAACACATACACACACACACACACACACACACAGATGCACACGCATGCAGCTTATGCAGCGACTGCGCGTGGGCTGCCCTTGGGCTGCAGTATGGGCTATATTATGGAAACTTATTTGTTGAATTAAATTTCTTTTAGATGGGTTTTCCTAATCAAACTTTAAGAGTGTACCAATGACATTCATATGTATGTATTTGTCAAAGCACAAGTTTCTAGTAAAATTATCGATTTTCATCGATAATAAGGATAAGGAATGGGATGAGTTATCGGAAAAAAATTGATAAACTCGTACTGCGTAGGGTATACACACTAACCATACATACCATGTTGTATGGTTAGTGGTATACACGAGTATACATTTCAAATTTCAGATCTCTAGCTTTTGTGGTTTACGAGATCGCTGCGTTCACACGGGCTGACGGACGGACGAACGGACGGACAGATGGACATGGCTATATCGACTCAGTTTGTCGAGCTGATCAAGAATATATATATTTTATGGGGTCTGCCATGTCTCCTTCTGCCTGTTACATACATTTTCACAAAAACATTATACCCTGATTTCCCATTTTCAATGGGTTCAGGGTATAAAAATTGGTATTCATCTTTACGAGGCCGCAGTAGAAAAATCACATAAATGATATTAAACATAAGGTTGATCACACAGGCGGGATAAACTAATTTAATGTCAACTATATAAAATCAGCTTCATTGGGATGAGTGCCAATACTTAGACAAAAAGGTAACTTAAAATAACTCTTCACTAGTTCCAATGACTCTTCCTGTTTCTTACTGTTTGTTTAAATACTTTGATAGATTCATTTGCTATGAATTATTAACTCATTTGTGAAATTGTATGAAATATATACATATATGGATAAATATATTTAAAATTACAAGAATTCAATTTTATTAAGCCGATATATCTATGTTGTAAAGTATGTACCTTCCAAGTTGCTGCATTTCTCCGGAAATAACAAAATGTATTTTGAAACCAATTATATATTTCGTTTAATGTCAACTGCTTGTCTGGGGAGTCAATGATAGCCTTAAATAAATGAAAGAAAATTGTCATAATTATTAAATGTTAAGTTAAATCATTACATAATGTCAAATCATTAGTAATACACTTGAAACAATATTTATAACAAATTATATAACAAGTAAGAGTACTCTAGTCGGGACTGCTCATCTACATAGCAAACAACGCATGCGCACACACATACGAACGCACGCATATGGACGCGCTCAGCTTACTGCGCAATTTACGCAGCGATTGCGCTTGGGCTGCAGTATGGGCTTACCTATGGGAACCTATTTCTTGATTAATTTTTCTTGTAGATCAACTTTCTTATACAAACTTTCAAACCGTAATAATTAAATTCATATGAATATATTCATAGTATGAATACGTTTTTTAAACATTTGGGGAGAGGTATCCAAAATCTAACAAGTAAGAAAACTCTAGTCGGTGGTGCCCGACTAGGAGATCTCCTGAGCCCCGATCTGCGTTTTTAAATATACTCAGTTATGTATTTATTATCGCAGAAAAAATTTAGATTGTAAAATTAAATAATAAAAAAAAACGCGTCGATCTCAGAACATATAAAAGCTAGAGACTCGAAATTTTTTATTTTCATGTATAGCACGCGCATATCAAGTTTGTTTAAAAAATCAATAACGTTTCCCGTTTTATTGTTATCGATTAAAACCCTTTTCGAAATCAAGGTATTAAATTATATATCGTACATCTTTATAGCTAGAGTTCCAAATTTTGTGATTAGAATAATTTTTATTTTATACAATTTTGATTTTTAATATATTTTAAATACATGCCAAAAAAAAATTTGTTTTTTGTAATTTTACAAGCTTAAATTTTTTCTGCGTTAATAAATACTTAACTGAGTATATTTAAAAACGCATATCGGACGCGGTTCAGGGGATCTCCTAGTCAGGCACCACCGACTAGAGTTTTCTTACTTGTTGTAAACATATTTTAATAGTCAACATTATTAATGTTTACTTACCTGTCTGATAAGAGACGCATATGTAAACGGTGGACGAACATCTGCATTTTTATAAAACTCCCTATTGCGTTGAATTTCTGAAAATGAATATAAAAATGTCAGTAACGAAATGTAAAATCAATATCTGATAGCTTCATTGGCGCACATCACGATAATCTTCCTATCTCTGAAAGCTTAAAGTAAACAATCAAAGGACATCCAAGAACATCAAAGGACATTGAGGGACATTGATACAAAAGAAAACAGGCTACAGAAGACATCGAGAGAAAGTGGTATCCTTAACTGTCAAGGACGATATCTCAGACGGATATCAAGAACATAGCCACCCGGAAAGGAGCTAGGAGCTAGGAGCTTTGCGAATCTTGTGCAGGAGTAAGTAACGTTCACGTAGCCGGAAACAGTGCTGTGCAGTCATGTGATTTCTCAGGTGTGCTTACAAGCAAATCCAGGGGAATCCTTTGTCAGACAAGAGATGCCCACTCGTATAGCAGGAGTGCGGTGAACGTCTTATAGCTAGAGTACCTCAGTCAGCAGCAAAAATGCCGCAGTAGAACGCATTGGTTGGCCAAAGACGACGCTGAGAGCAAAGGTAACGAAGTATATCACCGGACCATGGCAGCCGAACAGATGAGACCTCGACCTTCTCAAGGAGGGCCACACGTATGGAGGGCCAAAGCACACATCTCTAGAACTCAGCCAAAGCATGTCGGATGTGTGGCCAATAGGACCACTGAGACCAATGAGATTCTGCAATTTTTCTGGCAATGTGTAAGCATCGGTATGCGAATGTCTTCCTGTTGCCAGTCGGGAAAAGGCCAGCGGCAAGAGCGAGTGGGAGCAACATGAAGGCAAGCAACGATCGTCAGGACCCACTAGCAGATTTATTAGTAAAAAGCTGGCAAGCTGTACGAAGGCGTATGCGACTGGCACACGGAAGCTGCAGACGGCAAGGATTAGACTAGGGAGACAGCAAATCATCTTCATCACCATGATGCATAATAAGCGGCCCACCAATTTTAATTGTCAAGAAAATGACCTGAAAATTACGCCTGTGTGTGGACTTTTTGGACCTGCTGCTAGAAGCGCGCTATATTACTTGCCTAGATCTGAAAGATGGGTATCGGATAATAACTATAGAAATATGCAGTCGGCCAGTGACTGCATTCACACTGCAAAGTGATGACGTTTAGCCTTCACTCTGCATCGGCAACATTTCAGAAAGGCAACATTTAAGAAGATTGTGCCAGAAATTATTCCGCGCACATTTTCCTACCTGAACGGCATTATAATCATTAGAAACACATGTCAGGAGCATATGCACAACTTGCGAGAGGTGTTTTGGCGGCTATGGGCGGCAAACTTAAGGATAAACATCGACAAATACGATTTTTTCAAGAAGGAGCTGAAATATCTTGCCCACAAGGGGATGGATACTTAAAAAGTAGCTGCTATCGTGGAACTGAAGCCGCCATCAAACGTGAAAGAATTGCGTCAATATGCAAGAGTGACGTTGTGTGCTTAGCAGTTTTGTGTTGGACTTTTCAACAACTTCTTAAAAAAAGTACACAATGGGAGTGGACTGAAGAGCGTCAGAGGGCATTTGATATGCAGATTTTCCCAAACCATTTTGCTTGCAAACAGATGCAAGTAACTATAGGGAAATCCTGATGCAGACGTCTGACGATGAGGAACAAGTGATCTCGTATGCCAGCAGAACACTGAATAGTGCATACAGGAACTATTCGGTCACGAAGAAAGAGTGTCTGGCCATTATGTAGGGCACCCGAAAGGTGGGCCACATCTGGAGTGATGTTGTTGTGATAACTCACCACATGTCACTGAAGTGGCTCAACTATATCAAGAGCCCTTCGGGGTGGATTGCTAGACTGTCACTAGAGCTGCAGAAATTGTACTTTGAAGTCAAATATAAAAGGCAAAATTCCGTGGCTGACGCACTGTCGTGACAACCGTCAAGCAAAGACGCATGCCGGTAAATGGGAAGCGTAGTAAATCCAACTGGGACGGAGTGTCGCTGGATACAAAAGGATACTTGAGCAGAAACCGCAAAAGGTGTTGGACTACATGCAAGACTCAGGAAAAAATGATAGGCATATTCCATATCAAGCCAATCAAGAGGATGTGGCTGCGTGAAAGCTTTGTGTACCGGAAGAGAAGCGCAAACAAGTCTTGGGAGCCGGAAAATTATCGCTCGAGTGGCAGCGAGATACTATTGGACCCAAAAATATGGCGACTTAAGTGCATGTGTGCAGACGTGCGAATTGACTGGCTTGACGCTGACATCCTATTATCGCTGCCGAAGTCGAAGCATGGGAACCACCATTCTACTGGTGTTTATCGACCGGCTCTCTAAATGGACGGAAATGGTGCCACTAAGCAGCACGAATACAGCGCTCCAAAAGGTTTTTCGAGACCGGTTATTGGTATGATTTGGTACACCAAGAATGCTCATTACAAATAATGGCATTCAACTCCCGAGCCGCCTATCCAAAGGTGCTAGTAAACAGCAGCGTATCGGACTCCTTGAAATACACGGAAGATTTCATAACGCAAGGGAGATTGTCAGAGCTGCCCAAATCGCAGTTCCACGCACATACCTCGGGAACATACCAGGGATCACAGAGCCCGGCGGAGAAGCCCACCAAAATATAGGTCTGGATGCAGGACCGGTATCTGCCGCGTACGCTACCACAGGGTACAGGGTATAAAGGGGTCTGCATATTTTAAAATTCTGTGAAATGGACAGGTACATCGGACAGGTACACCCGATCCTCGCCTGCTGGCTAGCGACTACGCTGGAGCTGCACTCGATTAATTTTCCGGCATCGCACACCCATGTTATTTGAAGTGATAGAGAGATCAAATTTTGAATGTATACTCGCGTTGACAACCTAAGGTTCAAAAGATATGGCGGATATATGTACGCCAATGAGCGTAGAAATTCCGGCAGAACTGTATCTGCTACAGTTTTAAATCTGGACTCAATATTTAACGACTAGCTATTCCTATATAATATATTATTATTATTAATCATATAATACTATTATATATAATCAAAATTAATATAGGGCAACATATTGATTTTGATTATATCTATATAAAAATTGGGTCGCGACAAATTGGATAATACGGCTGGTAGCATTGGGACCGTGAAAGTGCCGAAAGTCAACGCGAGTTAAGTAATCAGACCAAAAAGGACATTTAAGGACATAAAATGGCAAAAGACATCGAGGGAAAGTCAAATATCCAAGGACGATATCTCAGACGTCGATTAATGACAAAGGCCACCCAGAAAGGACACAGAATCATTAGCTGCCACCAACAAGGACATTGGTGCACCGCAGCTGAATAGAGCGTTAGGAGCTTGCGAATCCGGTGCAACAGTAAGATTACGTTCACGTAGCTGTGCGAAAAGAGTGCTGTGCAGTCCTGTGACTACCCAGGTGTGCTTATGAGCGAATCCAGCAGTATGAGAGCACTGTAGCAGATCCGAGCTAGTCGACGGAAAATACAGTGCGACTGGTGTGTTCAAGCAAATCCTTTGCTACCCAACAGAAACATAGCCCACTCGTACATCCGTAGTGCGCTTAACGCATACTTTTCGATGCTGTGTACAGGTGTGCGCTTTTAAATATTTTGGAGTGAGAGCTCCAAAATGGCACAGTTCAGTTACTACAAACTGCTTGCTGACTCCATTACTAAAACAAGTAGGAGTAAAACAAGTAGATGCGATATTCAACTCACTTTGTGCTTCTGTACATACATACATACACACACACGCACACACAAGCACTTGCTCTGCTACTGCACAGCTTACACAGGGACTGCGCGTGGGCTGCGCTTGGGCTGCAGTATGGGCTATATATATTATGGAAACTTATTTGTTGAATTAGTTTTCTTCTAGATAGAATTTCGTAACCAAACTTTTAAAGCGTACTTATGACATTTATATGTATGTATTGGCCAAAGCACAAGTTTCTAGTAATTGAAATACGTTTTTTTCAAATTTTTGGAGAAAGGGACGTGGTATCCAAAATCCAAAAATATATATACTGTAAATCTGAAATTTTTAGCTATAACGGTAATCAAGTTACGCTTAAAAAACGAAGCAAAATTATCGATTTTCAGGAAATAAGGAGGAAATGGGATGAGTTATCGAAAAAAAATGATAAACTCGTACTGCGTAGTGTATACCCGAGTATACATTTCAGATCTCTAGCTTTTGTGGTTTACGAGATTGCTGCGTTCACACGGACGGACGGACGGCCAGACGAACATGGCTATATCGACTCAATTTGTCGACCTGATCAAGAATATATATACTTTATGGGATCTGACACGCCTCCTTCTGCCGGTTACATACATTTCCACAAAAACATTATATATATTATATATAATATATATATTTAATATATTATATTATATACAATATCAATATCAGCTGACTTCCTCTTATAAGTTAGGTGTCTCTCGGTTCCTTTCAAATTTAAACACAATGCTGTTAAGTGGGTGATCTATTACTGACTGTTGTTTATAATCCGGTATTTTAATTTATCTAATAGCTATTATGGCTGGAGTGAAGTATCCTTGGATAGAGACCATATTTACTTTACTGAAATTGGCTCCGATTCTGTCAAAATTGGATAACATCTATTGGATGTGTTCACAAGGTAATTGAGATATATTCAGTTGTTATTTCTTTATTCAATTTTGTTTTGCTGTTATTATACCCTGAACTCATTGAAAATAGTAAATGAGGGTATAATGGTGTTGTTAAAATTTAAAATTAAAAACAAGCAGAAGGAGTTGTGGCAGATCCCAAAAAGTATATATTTTCTTGATCTGGACGACGAGTTGAGTTCATTTAGCTCTGTATATCTGTCCATTCGTCTTTCTGTCCGTATGTATGAACGCGTCGATCTCATAACCTATCAGAGTTAGAGAGTTGAGACTTTTTTAGGTTCGGTTATTAAATTTTATCTCGCACATCTTTGAAGTTAGAGTCTCCAAATGCATTTGCATCTTTGAAACTCAACGATGATTGAGTGATTTTTCCTTTTTTTTTACAAATATGCAATTTTATTGTGCAAGTGCGAGTTCGAATCATGCGGAATCATAAAAATAACAGAATTTAAACAACACACTATTCAGTCAGATCGGATTAAGGAGCGAAAATTACGAGTTACCCACGAGCATACATTCCAAATTTAAGTTCCCGAGCTTCAATAGCGACTAAATGGTTTGCGTTCACACGGACAGACGGAAAACAAAACAGACATTGCACAAACCAATGCACTCTTTCTTTCTGTATCCGGCAATATGCTTACTCCACGTGAAGTGGATTTGCGAAAAGACCGAATCAACAAATTCAATGGGAAAATGTCAGTTGACAATTTTATTTATCGCGTTGAAGCTTTAATGCATCAAACGCTAGAAAGCCATTGTTAAGTTGTGTGCTACGGAATTATTAGCTACCATGTGGGATGCGGTAGAGAAGCTACTTGATTGTCGACTTAATCAAGTCGTATTTTGGTGGGATTCAGAAGTTGTTCTTCATTGGCTGCGAATGCATTCGTCGAATTTGAACACATTCGTTGCTGTATCTTGGCGTCATGTACCAACAAAGGATAACCCAGCATGTTCAGTTGATGAGCTTAAATCATCTTTTGGGTTTACCGGACCCGGATTTTTAAAGCTTTCAGAAGAATTGTGTCCAGCCAATCCACACATTAAATTGTCGAAGGAATTAAAGTTGCGTAGAACAACTATTACGATGATCGCTATCGATGAGGTGACAAATCCTTTTATACAGCTTATGGAAGCAACGTAGTCATTTCCGAAGTTGATCCGCATAGTTTCGTACATGTTCCGCTTCATGAATGGAAAACACTAAAGGCATATCTCATTGAATTAGGTTTCAGTTTTCTAGCCGTCATATCTGCGATTCAGCATATAGAATTTGTCGAAGCAATCAATAAACTAAAGAAATCAACTGTTTTGCAACCGACATTTCAGTTTTTGCATCCACATGAGCATGACAGGCGTGTGTTGTGTTATTGAAGGCCCCATTAGCACACAATGCTAAGTTCCCCCTATTGATTCCAAAAAAGTGTCGGTTCGTTACGTAAATAAACCTGTTGACAAACAGGTTAGGTTGGTCAATGCTCGAAAGGCGTGTAGTGCAGTGGTTTGAAAATGCTTGCATTATTTTCGCTGGAAACCGAGACTTTATCTCAAATAAAGAGTAATATTGCTGCTGACCCGTTTACACGGAAATATACCATTTGAAATCAGCCGAGTGGACTTCTGTGTCCAATATTGGTTTCTTTAGGGATTCGTTGCAAATCGCCAATAGAAATGTATATTACCATATTTGTTTGCTTCACCATAAAGGCTATGAATATAGAATTAGTTACAGACTTGATTTATAATCTAATGTGCTTATCTAGGTTGGTCGGCGTGGGCTTATCAGGAAGCTTTTCTGAGACAATGCCACCAATTTTAAGCTAGGTACACACGATGCAAACAATTTGCAGCAAGTTGATTGCTGCAATCAAATTTGCACGTTTGAACACGAGTGCAAACATTTTGCTGCAAACAAAAAATTTGCAATAACTGTTTGCGGCAACTTTTGTTGCCTGTCGTCTGAATACAGAATTTTACTGTTAACTTGGTTGCGTCAGTTGCTTGCTTGTTTGCATGTGCTGTTTGCTTTCAGTCGCAATATTGCAGCAAGCAAAGCAAAATGTGGGATCGCAAGAAAACGACTGAATTAATTCAATTATACGAGAATTTTTCAGTTTTATGGGATGTTTCGTCAGCAGATTATAAAAATAAGTATAAACAATATACTCTTTTTCCCTTTGGGAACAGAGTATAAAAACAAAATGCTTATCGCGTAATTGCTGAAAAGTTAGGGAAAAGTGATGATGAAGTAAAAACCAAAATTCATCATTTGCGCACTCAATTTTTGCAAGAGGTGCGCAGAGTAAAGCAAAAATAGAGTGGTCAGGGTACATCGGACAACTATACCAGCAAATGGGAGTTTTTCGATGCGCTTAAATTCATTAAAATTAAATTAAAAATTAAAATTAAAAAAAAATTGTAATAGTTTGTTTCATCGCCATATTGTAGCTCTTTTAAATGGTTCTGATGCACTCCTTTTTCATCTCTTTTAGTAATCCACTCTTTCACCCAAAACTTTCTTTTTTTGGCAGACTTTGATCTTCTCACTTTTTTACGTTTTATCAAAATTGCTAATATAGCAACAGCAGCAACTCTCGATTTTTGTGCCGACATAATATAAGCACGTCGTTATTCCTTGACTTTTTCAAAACAACAGAACTTGCAAACGACTGTCACTTGCAAGCAATGCCAAGAAAAAATGAAAACACGTGTAGACATTAACGCAATATATTGCACGAAATAGGCATGCAAAAGTTTTCGTGCAAAAAAAAAATTGATTGCAGCAAGTAATTTGCATGCAATATTTGCATTGGTGTGAACATTTCTGCAAACTTTTGCTGCAAATTATTTTTAACTTGCTGCAAATTGTTTGCATCGTGTGTACCTAGCTTTATAGGTGCTGCACGCAAACTAAAAGAGCTCAAGGACAAGAATAAATGTGGAGGGCGGAACAATCGTCCTCGTGGGAGGGAAAAACGCTCCTTCTCAGCAGTGGGTGCTAGGCGATGTGATCGAAGCGACACCGGCGGAAATGGTAGGGTGCGAGTGGCGGTCATGAAGACCAAATCTGGCGTATATAAGCGAGTAATTCACCGTGTTGCACCCCTATCACATAGTTAAGTTAGTTTAGTAATATTTTTATTGAAGCCCTGCGGCCTTTCAACGCGGCTGATGTTAAGTCCTATGAATAAAACATGAAATGACTTGAATTGTTAAGTATTGTAGATTATAAGTGATAATGTGTATAAATCATGTAGTTACTATGTGTTTATATGCATATAAGTGCATATATATGTTGCTCCACACAGCGATGGGAGTACTGTAGGCGCGACCCTCGCAACTGGAAAGGATCAGAGTCCGAAAGATAGTTCGACTCTTTCGCTCCTACAGATTCAGCAATTGATTCGCGTCGCTCCCACGACGACCATCTGCGACCGTTAGCCGAGGTACCGTTCGTGGCCGAGTAAAAGTAGTGGATGCTTTCACTCGCACGGCCATAACAGTACTTCGGCCAATGAGAGGCTGCCCCGTGATCTGGAGACATTTGGCGTCGCAAAAGATTCCGTGATGTTGCCTGCGTCTGTGCTATAAAAAGGCGCCCGCAGCTCAGTAAGGAGAGTCAGAAAAGTAATGAAGTGAAAGTGAACGTGAAAGTGCCGAAAGTCAACGCGAAGATAGTGATCAGCTCAAAAGGACATCGAGGAACATTGAAGTATGCCGATATCGAAGCACCTCGGTATCAAAGACTCCAACGGGAAAAGAACATAGTGGGAAAATCCCAGGATATCCAAGAAGGATATCTCGGACGCCTATCAGGGGCCATAGGCAACCCCGCAAGGACACAGGATCACCAGCTTGGTGCGGAGCATCTGAATATAGTAATAGAAGTTGGCGAAACCTACGACAGGAGTGAGTGGAGTTCACGTAGCCGTTCAACAGAGTGTAGTCTGTGTCTTAGGTAAACTCTCGGTGTGCTAAAAGCAAGTCCAGTCGTAGGAGTGGCCTGTAGTTGATCCGAACGAACCATCGGAGAATACAGTCCAAATCCTTGCGCAACCTGGAATGCTCAAGCAAACAATACGCTGACCAAGGCAAGACATAACCGCTCGTACAGCCGAAGTGCGCTGAACGCATATCTTCCAATTCTGTGTACAGGTGTGCATTAAAGGAGGCGAGTCCTTGCATCAGGCAGCCATAAAACAGTGTATTAAGTGAATTGTGAATTATCCAAAAACACACAGAGAATATATACCAGTTCAAACCAAAACATTTATCGACTACTTATTATCGGAGGGGCTTCAACAAATAAATGTTGGAACGAATACACAGTAGGATGAAACTGGCCCGGCTTGGATTCGGGATAAACCGAAGGTTCGTTACACCACTGTAAAGAGCAGCAGTTAACGTTATAGTGGTGAGAAAGGGAGTGTCGATCTCGCTATGCTCGCTTTCCCGCTGTTCGCTGTCCTATGCTCGCTCTCCGGATGCCCAAGCTGCGCTTAATGTTAAAATAAGAAATAAGAGCAGTACAAAATTTAAGCTAATGGTGTAATCAAAAGCGTGAAGAGACCGTAAGTTGCAGTTTCTGATTCTGGACCCAGTAGAGGCTGGACAATTGTTTGAGGTTCTCCTTGTTATTTATTTGGCGCTATCATTATGTATTTTATATTTGTGATACTTAGTGAATTAAAATTTTAACAAACTTTCGAGCTCCTCGCGTGAGTCAGTCCTGCTAAAAATTGTCCGTCCCAATTTGATCCCAGAAATTCAAAACGAGTTTTTCTATAAACAAGTAGAGAGAGCGACTCATGTGTGATGCATGATACGCACACGCGTCACACAGTAAATGAAATAGCAAGAGGATAAGCGCCCTTGGCATAAAACTTGGAAGAAAGCAATCCAGAACTTTCATACCGACCATACACCATAACTAATTACGACTACTGAATTACTCTTTTATACTCATTAGTTGCACTGTGAATCTGCACACGCATCAATAACTTTGAAATGTCTTTTCATCTACGTCGCATCTGATCCGTTATATCAAAAGCCGTATGCAAAGAATAAAGAGAAGAGAAAGAATAAAGAGAAGAGAAAGAATAAAGAGAATTTACCAATCTCAAAATCGTATATAAGCCACTGAATTCAGCTATACGTTCGGATGATGGAAAATTACAAAATTCTAGGCAAAATGTCACTGATCTTAAATTTAGGAAAAAAAACTTAAGTGTTAATATTTTATGTCTCTTTCTTTGTCTCAGGATTTATATTTAGAGACTGATTCTTCTTGCACCAACCATTGCTCATTTATCCCCAATATACTTATGATAGCGAACTAAAGTCATTCACAGCCGTACAACATCAACTATTGCCCGAACACATAAAAATACTTCTTTATTTTGATAAAACGGGCTTAGGTCAAATAACTCTTCTCTCTTATGAAATTGATGTCGTGCCAAATCTTACTAGAGCTGAAATCGTGCAATCGTACCTGGTATTCCTCTGTTTCAATATAATTTCCGCAAATCTTCATTGCAAAGTTTGTATCTGTTTAGAAGATTTGTTAGGTAGTATCATTTTTCAACCAAACACATTCAACACCTCATCAATTTATCTATTTTAATAACCTTTTTCATAATTGCAATTTTGTTTTACTTAATCAACTAATTAATGCAACCGATTGGTCTCCTTTATATGACTCAGTTGACATTAATGTGGCAACAACTATTTTTTATAACACTCTAAATACCATACTAGATGAGTGTGTTCCTATGCGCTTCCCTATACCTGCTACTAAGTCTCCCTGGTTTACTCAGTCTCTTTCTAATTAAAGGAATATTAAGTCTAAATGTTGACTGGTCGAAATATTCTATAGCCAAGTCAAATTTTAATATTTTAAATTCTCAGTGCTACGAGAATTATCTTATACGTTGCAAACGGCAGTTCGTCCGTGACCCCAAGCAATTTTATTCATTTGTAAATTCGAAGCGTAACTCTTCTAGTTTACCTTCCACATTTTTCTTTGGATTGGACAAATCTTGTAATGATCACGATTCCTCTGATCTTTTTGCAAATTTTTTTCTAATCCACTTATTCTTCAGTAGATCCCTATACCACTTCTTACCCTTACTTAATTTCTGCAACAAATAATATTAATGCTTCTAATGTTTCCCCTTCATCTCTGGTTTCAGCGATTCGGTCATTGAAATCATCCTTCTCTCCTGGAGCTGATAATATACCCAGTTGTGTAATTAAAGAATGTAGTGTTTCCCTACAGCCACAATTACTAAGGTTTTTTAATTCGTCCCTGGAAACCTCTGTTTTCCCTTCTGTTTGGAAAGAGTCTTTCATCATCCCCCTAGATAAAAAGGGTGGGAGGTCTGATATTTCTAATTACAGATGTATTGCGAAACTATCTGCTATTCCGAAGTTATTTGAAAAAATAATAACATCGACACTACAACATTTTTGTAAGTCCATTATCTCACCTTCTCAGCATGGTTTCGTTCAAAGTCGATCAACATCGACTAATCTATTAGAATTTACTTCACTGGTCAATGACAGTTTTTTAAATAAAATGCAAACTGATGTTATATACACTGATTTTAGTAAAGCATTTGACTCAGTACACCATGACATATTACTTCAAAAGCTTGATCATTTGGGATTTTCCCCTAAGCTTGTTTCTTGGATTGCATCCTATTTAAAGGGTAGGACCCAAAGAGTTATGTTGAGGACAGCTATTTCGAAACTTGTTTTTGTTTCGTCAGGCGTACCTCAGGGTAGTCATTTGGAACCGTTATCTCATTCAAATATATTTATGTATGCAGATGACGTAAAACTCTGTCTATCGTATTCTAATTCAGTCGATCATCTACGCCTACAAGATGATCTTAATTCCTTTCAACTGTGGTGTGTGGCTAATCGGTTGCATTTAAACTGTTCTAAATGTATGACAATGACCTTCAGTTGTACTATTCCATACATTGCTAATTATTCAATTAATAATGACTCATTGCAGCGCATTTTTTCAGTCAAAGGTCTTGGGGTACTCTTCGCCTCAAAACTTAGTTTTAATACTCATATCTCAACCATCATAAACGAAGCCAAAAGTGTGTTCGGCTTTATTAAACGTTGGGCTAAAGAGTTCAATGATCCCTTTATAACAAAACTACTTTATATTTCGCTGGTACGCCCGACTTTAGAATATTGTTCAATTATATGGTCTCCTCAGCATAAATTGTATCAGGATCGTATTGAATCGGTCCAGAAACAGTTTTTACTCTTTGCCCTACGTGATCTAAACTGGGACCCTAATCTCCGTTTACCGTCTTACCATAGTAGGATTCTTCTTATTGATCTTCCATCATTAATCAATCGTAGAACAATCCTGGGGATTGTTTTCCTTTATAATTTGATTATTGGTAATATTGATTCATCCCGTCTGTTAATGCAGCTTAATTTTTCTGTTCCTTCCAGAACAACCAGACACTTTCGTCCGCTATATTTACCATTGTACACATCGGATTATTCTTTGCGTAGCGCGTTTCACGTTTTATGCGTTCATCATAATAAATTTTACCACGTGTTTTCCTCAGAACTCTCTCTTCCATTAATAAAATTCTTGCTTTCAGGCCATCTTAGGGGAATCCCACACAATACCCAGGAGTAAGCAGGTCATAAATTTGATGATCTGGCAAATCTCCAACATTGTGTAGTGATTTCCCAATCATTTCTATTCTTTTTTAATCTCTCTAATCCTCATTCTGTTTATTAAATTTTCTTTTATCTACTAATATTTACTTTAAATTTTACTATATTTTTTTATTTATAATTATACGTAAGATTCAATAATATATATTTTAAGTTTCCGTTAACACTTTCTATCTTTCATAGTTCAATAATACCACTGACCATACATGGCTGTGATTTGGGGCATAGCTGGCCGGACTGGCAAATAAAATACCCCCATCGGGTTGGTGGTATTATTGAAATATTTTTTCTGTTCTTATTTAGGCTATACTTTATACTTGTTTAGTTTACCTATTAAGATGACTCGTTTTGTCAATATCCTTTTGAATAAATAAATAAAATAAAATAAATACCCCCGCCATACGTAGGAACCGCAGATTGTATCAGAGAACTCGTATGTATATATGTATATAGTTAAGAATTATATGAATATATTATATGTCTTATCGGTATGATATTATGCACTATGTTGCAATAGTATTAAAGAGAATATGACAGCATGTATTATCCGAATGAGTCGGCATTTGAGTGACAATTAAAGGATGTCATTGCGAGATAGACACATATAGTTGTAAATAAGACATGTTTCTCCTTCATTCGAAATCGCACCTTCACAAAAAACTCTCAAAGATCGACGAGTTTCGGATTGTGTTTTGTGGTGCGTCGCTTCTACCAACACCGCTATTTCACTGCTCTACCGCCATCTAGAGAATCTAAACTAAAGTAGCAGCTGAAAATTGAAGCACAATTCAATAATAATGACGATCCTTAGAATAATGGATTTTTAAAAAAAATTGTTCATAATATGATCTACAGATTCTATTGAATATTTATCAATCGATAAAAACTTTAAGCACTTTCACATATTGACTATATTTGCAACTGACATTCAAGTTAAAGAATTTGGTAAAATTTTGAGCCGGTATACAAAAAAAATAAAATTATATCAAATATACGGGAAACTAAATGCGAAATTTTAAGACTCGAGTTCCAAAATCATACGGGATATAATTAAAAAGCTTGACTTTTTGAAACAAACTTGATGCGTGTGCTATACAGAGACCTACAACAAATTTCAAGTCTCTAGCTCTTATAGGTTCTGAGATCGATGCGTTCATACATACGGACAGACGGACAGACGTACGGGTGGATGGACTGACAGTCCGACAGGGCTAAATCGAGTCAGCTCGTCGTCCTGATCAAGAATATATATACTTTATGGAGTCTGCCACGCCTCCTTTTGCCTGTTACATACATTTTCACAAAAACATTATACCCTGATTTCCCTTTTTTAATATGTTCAGGGTATAAAAACAGAAAAAATATGAAAAATATTCTATTGTAGTTGCCAATTGAATAGCATCAAAACTATTGCACAAATTTTAAATACTTTGGTATCATTAGAAAAGTATGCTTATTTATTACAAAATAAAATATGTTTTCTGCTTATTGGTTAAAAAGCTAGCATTATTTTAGTAAACTTCTAAATTTGATAGCCTTTTTCAATAACTCCTTTAGACTAAACCTCGCAAGACTTAAATAGCATTAATCTGAGATTTATATACCAATTTTAAGGAAGGTCTACCTATCAGGTCTATATAAATTTGACTGGCGGTTTTTGCCCGTTTGCACAAAAAGGGTCAAAGTGACGCCAGGTGCACGCAGCAGGTAGAATGCCGACAGCCAAACGTCTCTAGAAGGGCCTATTTTCGCAAAAAGTTGTATATTATTTTTATACTCATTCACGAAAATGATATGAGTATATTGGTTTTGTGCAATTTCTGTCTGTCCGTCTGTCTGTATGAACCCAAACCCTTTCGCCGCTATTGAAGCTACAGATTTGAAATTTGGAATATTTACTCGTGTATACCTCGAATTATAAAGTGTCTAGTTTTTCCCGATACGGCCACTAGGGGCGTGGCAAATCGTAAAGTGCATTTTCGGGTCTGTCAGAAATCCTGTTAGTTAAACTGATAGAGAGTTGAAATTTGGAAAGTATACGCGTTGACAGAGCAAGATCAAAAAGATATGGCGGATATATCTACGCCTATTGGGGGCTTGACAAATAGGGTGAAACTGTATTTTCTACAGTTTTAGAGCTAGTATGCCCAAATTTGGCACGTTAGTTTCTCTTAAGATCCTATAAAGATCGATGAAAAAATTATATATCAACACCAACTGGGGCATGGCAAATCGTTACATATAATCACGTTGATAACGTTGATAATCAAAAATATATGGCTGATATATCTACGCCCAGAGGGGGCGTGGCAAACCGCAAAGTTTTATATCTCCTAAAGCTTTAGAGCTGAAAACCTATCGGTGAAAACCTTTAGGTGAAAAACCTATCGACGACCCAAAAATATTTGTTACGCCCCTTTGGGGCGTGGCATACAAAAATACCCTGTAATTTTGATATTTTTGGAACGTAAGCTTCCAAATTGAGTTACGTTGCCTTAGACTATTTTCAAGGATTGGCCAAAAATGACATTCATGGCAAATCGGATCTGAATATATAGCGTTTTGCACAAAATCTGTTATATGTTGGGCACTATTGATGCTAGAGATCGTTTGTTTCGTAAATGAGTATTCTGCATTCGGTATCGCCGGTCTGCAACATTTTTACTTGTTTTTCTAGTCGTAGTTATTATAAATAATACAATTTCTTTATTTAAAACAAAATAATTATTATTTTCGTATAAAAACACGTAATTGTTGACCAACATATTTTCATGTTTGACATCTGACTGTGAAGCAAGCACCCTGTTAACGGATCTGTGCGTATGAGTATTTGAAAGGTTGAAAAATTTTCTGTCATATGGCATTACAGTTTTTAAAATACCTTGCTTGGTTCAAAAGTTATGATTTTTGAAACGCAAAATGGGGAAAGGTCGCACTGTGCAACGCTACGCTACGATTGAAATGATGAGATAATGACGGCATCGAAGGAAGTACTGATCACAAAAAAATACTTTTAAAAGAGCTTCGAGGAGTGGCACAAGTGTATAATATCTGATGGGGATTACTATGAAAAGGGCAAAATAAACAAAAGTCGCTATACTTTTTTAGCACCCTTGGTAGTCCGATTTCCCCCGCCCCTAATGAGCTATAATTGAGTTACGATAACCCAAAATGTTACAGCTAGGTTACTGTAGACTCCTTAGAATTATCCCAAAATTACATGTCCTCGCTCACTGGGGGTCTAACAAATCAGGAAAAATTGTATATTCTACCGTTTTACAGTCATAAACTCAGAATTCAATGACTAAGTTATTGTTGACCTCCTCTACTGATTTACCAAAAATTATTTACATATACAATAGTATATTTTAGCCGTAAGTGAGTAGCGCCCGAATGCAACGTTCAAACTTGTTTTTCTTATTTTATCTCCCTAAATTCTCCTTCTCGGTTTAAAAGGCTGCTGATACATATATAAAGCGTATGAGAATGTTTGTATATTGATAACAACAATTAGGAAATAATGTAAAAAATATTTTATTTTTTAGCTTTAAAAAATAATCTGATTAATCTTTTGAATACCTTACTCACCATGTTGCACATCAAGACCTGCTCTTTCTAGCATATATGGTAGACCTAAAAAAGGATTTAAAATATTTAACAGTTATAATTATGAAATGTGTTATGTTTAAAAATATTATATATTATATTATATATTATATATTTGTACAGCTTAAGTACTGAAACCAATTTGCCAGATGAAAATAAAACTTTCTATTTTTTGTGTCTCTTATCAAAGAACACTAAAAGCATACAGTAAAACAGTTCCTAACACGAATAATTTTAAGCTTCATATTGAAATACATTTTTCAAGTAGATGCTAATAATATATTTCTAATAATTAATAAATTAATAAATAAATATTATATTTACATGCATTTACTTACCCCCCGTAACAGAAAACGTATTTTTTTCATTACTTCTTTTTTTTATTACAGATAAACTGGAGTTAACAATAGGAAGACTACCGGTGTTTGGAGAATGCGATCGATAAAGCGCTCGAGCAACATTATTTATCACAATTGGAGACGTTCCACTGCATAAATTTATTTCATTTCCAGGAACATCCTGAAATTTAAATATTAAATTGATTTAAAACAAGTAATAATGTTGCAGTCGGGCAATACCGACTGCATACTCATTCATAGTAAAACCAAGTAAAAAAACTATAGTTGGTGGTGCTCGACTAGGAGAGCTATGTATTTATAAACGCAAAAAAAATGTAAGTTTGTAAAATTAAATTAGCCCGTATTTAAAAAATAACAAAAATCAAAATTGTATAAAATATAAATGAAACTATTGTAAATGTCATAAGATGTACGAGATATAATTTCATAACTTGATTTCGATAAGGTTTTTAATCGATAACAAAAAAACGGGAGAAGTTATCGATTTTTAAAAACAAACTTGAAACGCGCGCGCTTTACAGGGACCTACAAAAAAATAAAGTCGCTAGCTCTTATACAAGTATAGGTTCTGAGATCGACGCGTTCACACATACGAACAGACGGACATGGCTAAATCGACTCAGCTCGTCGCCCTGATCAAGAATATAGAACTAGGGGGAAATTTGAGAATCTTAAAGTATACTCGCGTTGACGACTCAAGATCAAAAATATACGGCAAATATATCTACGCCCACTTGCGCAGTCACTGCGTAAATTGCGCAGTTAGCGGAGCGCGTGCTTGTGCGTGAGTGCGTATGTATGTATGTATGCTTTCTTTGTATATATAAAAGAAACGTAAAGTGATTGGAATATCGTATCTTCTAGTCGAGCAGTCTCGACTAGAGCTCTCTTATTTGTTTGTGTGATATAAAGCTTCCTTTACAATATGTCTTGGCTTTACGTATCACCCGCAAAAAATCTACTGTAGTACCATTAAGACAATATAGTACACTACACAATATAATTTTTTTTTTCGCAATACTTGATATAAGATATAAAATTAATAAGAGTACCTTTCGATCAATTTTCGAGGGCGATAATAGCTGCTTTGATAAGTATAAATGATGCATCATAGCTTGCAGTCGATCTCTTTCTTTTTGCAGGTGACTTTCCAATTGGGAAACAACTTGCATTTGTACCCGAGCTTGGGCTGTTGATCTGTCATCTAATGCATGCTCCGAATTCAAGTGTCTGTTAATAAAAAAAAACCTTATTAAACAAGTAAGAAAACTCTAATCGGGGGTGCCCGACTGCGTTTTTAAATATATTCCGTATCTTGTATACATTACAAACTTATACAAAATTTAATTAAATTGCCAATCTTGCACTTTCACAATCAAATAGCATGTTTCTCAAAAACTAGTTTTTGTTTTAAGAATAATATTAATATAAATTTAATAGAGGAAAAAAAAAATTAAGAAAATCCGACATTTTTGCAGTTGGAGTCAAACGAACATCTACTGATCAAAGCGCATCACCTCTACAGACACCGCCATTGTGTGTAAAAAAAAAACAATAAACAATTTTTGACATAGGCGGGACTTGAACCGAGATCTGCACGGCACGGCGTGCCTGGCTTCTATCAACACCACCACTGCACTGCTTAGACAAGCAGTAGCAAATTCGAAACTAAAGGCAGCTAAGAATTATAACAAAATTCAAGCAGTGTCAGCTGTAAGTGTTGTGATTCTTAGAACAGACAAGAATGCTCGCATTCGAATGTCTCAATGTCTGTGTGCACACGCATAGAATAAATGCGTCACTGACCTAACGGTGCAGCCTATCACATATTGTTGCAATTGACAAAACGTTTTGTTTAATTACTTCTGTGATACTTAATGGATTTCAATGAAATTTTCAGCATATGATCTACATATTATATTGAATACTTTTCAATTGTATAAAATAGCAAACTCATTGACACATTGGCTATATTTGCAACAAACCTTCAATTTAAAAACTTTAAAATATAAATGAAACTAAATGCAAAATTTCTAGACTCTAGCTCCAACGCTGTACGAGATAGAATTAAAAAACTGTATTGCGATAAGGTTGTTAATCGATCAAATTAAAACGGGAATAGTTATCGAATGTTTGAAACAAACTGTTTGAAACAAACAACGCCTGCTATACAGGGACTTCCAAATGCAAACTTGACTTTTTTAAACAAACTTGATGCGTGTGCTATACAGGGACCTACAACAAATTTGAAGTCTCTAGCTCTTATAGGTTTTGAGATCGACGCGTTCATACATACGGACAGACGGACAGGGCTAAATCGACTCAGTTCGTCACCCTGATCAAGAATATATACATATACTTTATGGGGTCTGCCTGTGATATACATTTTAATAAAACCATTATACCCTGATTTTCCATTTTCAATGAGTTCAGGTTATAAAAATATATTTTATTAAATAAAATGTAATAGTTCTTGTACTGGAATAGGAATAGGAATAGGAATAAATTATAATATAATTATACAGCCTAAAAGTAGATTGATAAGTGTGTGATTTAAAAAAAGAAAGGACAGTAAATCATAACATTTGCATTTGTCACTGTCATTAAAACGTCAGACACTGTTCCCAAGCGCAGCGAAGCGATGATCGGTCAGGATCGAACTCTTCTATGCAATAAAATTTGTAAATTCAGTGTAGTGAAAATTATTAGTGCAAGTGCCAAACACAAAGAGTGATTTAGAAGATATTTAAAAAAAAGAAAACAATTAAAATGCTCAAAGGCCACAGCCTAATTATCCCGCATAAACCTATTTGCAGGTTTGGCACTTATTAATACCTATTAATACCTTTAATTTTGTTTGCTGCAACTATGCAGTCGGCGTCAGCAGCACTGCTATAAAGCCTTTGAAGGCAACCAAGATCTTCAGCGCACATAAGCTACAGCCACGTCTACCATTTTTATAGATCATCAATCTTGAGTGTCTTAAAAAAATTTTTTTAAATAAAACCTTTTAAAAGAATAAGGAATTAAAATTATCACTAACTGCACCGTGCAACACCTTCTACATTTGTAGTAATGTGATAGTTAAAACTATTTAATTTGCCGCCAGACGTCACCAATAAATTAAATAATAATTTTGTAATTTATGCCTAAGATCAAAGTAGTTATTACTTAAGTATTAATATAGGTCCCTAACCTTATCCATCCACCTCATCGAAGAGAGGAACATATTCCTTAATTAGAACCATCTATTATCCTTTTTTGATTTTCTATTATTGTTCTCGCTTGCATTATTTTTTTTTGTAGATATCAATATGCTTATTTAACACAGCTTACAGCCTATACCTTCATGGAAGCGCCTTCATCGCTGGATATATTGCCGTAAGTGACGCTACTTTACATATTTAAGCTATTGTTTCGTTTGATTAAAGTCAGTTGAGTTATTTTTTTTCTCTCTGCATAAAAAAAATATAAAAATAAAAGCTATTCTTTTGTTTGATTAAAGTCAGCTGAGTTATTTTTTTCCTCGCTGCATAAAAAACAAGTAAGAGTGCTCTAGTCGAGACTGCTCGACTTAGAGATACCCTGAACCCTGCGAAGATGCGATATTCAAATCATTTTACGCTTCTTTTACACACACACATGCACACGCACGCACAAGCACTTTCTCTGCTACTGCGCAGTTTCCGCAACGACTGCGCGCGGGCTACGCTTGGGCTGCAGTATGGGCTATATTACGGAAACTTATTTGTTGAATTAGTTTTCTTCTAGATGGACTTTCGTAATCAAATTTTTAGAGCGTACTAACAACATTCATATGTATGTATATGCCAAAGCACAAGTCTCTAGTATTTGAAATACGTTTTTTTTTCAAATTTGGGGGGAAGGGGGCGTGGTATCCAAAATCCAAAAATTGCAAAATGTTTGTATCCATTACACGGATATACACAGTAAATTTGAAATCTATAGCTATAACGGTATTCAAAAACGAAGAAAAGTTATCGATTTTTATCGATAATAAGGAAATGGGATGAGTTATCTAAAAAAAAAATGATAAACTCGTACTACGTAGGATATACACGAGTATACATTTCAAATCAGATCTCTAGCTTTTGTGGTTTGCGAGATCGCTGCGTTCACACGGACAGGGCTATATCGACTCAGTTTGTCGAGCTGATCAAGAATATATATACTTTATGGGGTCTGCCATGTCTCCTTCTGCCTGTTACATACATTTTCTCAAAAGCATTATAGCCTGATTTCCCGTTTTCAATGGGTTCAGGGTATAAAAAAAAAAAAAAAAGAAAAAGCTCCCTTGTGTTGTTCTCCGTCTCCTAATTGTTCCTGCTTCTTTCACACCTTTTTGTGCATACATGCCGCTTGGTATACATGCCAGTAAGAAAAAAGAAAGCTCGTAAAAGCTCCGAAGAGCTCCTTTGTTTTTGATCTCTCTAGTATTCCTTTTCCCTTTTCATTTTAAGTCCCATGCCTCAATATGTTAAACAGCCAAATGGAAATTATACGTATTTTTTATTTAATTTTAAATTATAATGAACTTTGAATAGATTTAATTATTTAGGGGCTATGCGACGCAGTTTTCCAAGTAGGTGTTAACACCCAAGATGGGGTAAAGGGATCGCTATAATTACAAGCAGGTACTCAGTGATCCTGGAAGGGTAGGCAAAATCGGTCGCCTTAAAATCTAGGGCCGACATTTCCTGGACAGGCCTTTATTGGCTTGTGCATATATGCACATATTTTTGTGTGTCTAATTCGCTTCTATCTCTCTAATTTTTCTCAGTCAATAGTGATCGTTAACAGCCGAACAAAAGCACGCGATTTTTTTTTATTAAATATAATTACACAGCGCTTGAAGCTGCAGTTTCCCTCTTCCCGATAAGAAAAACCGCCGGATCAAACGCGTGCACTGCATATAGCCTCCAAATTTAAAGCCACCAGCGCAAACTGCAACGTAATATACTACATACTCTCATCGGAAATGACCGACTATGAGATTATCTAAGCTTCTTTTGTGTATATTAGAAAACAAAATTAAAGTGAATGAGTATATTGGGTTTGTGTAATGTCCGTCTTTCTGTTCGTCTGACTGTCTGTCCGTATGAACGCAAACCGTTTTGCTGCTATTACAGAGACTTGAAATTTGCAACATATACTCGTGTATACCCTCAAATAATAAAGTGTCAAGATTTTCCCGATATGCCCTAGGAGCGTGGCAAATCGTAAAATCCATTTTCCAGTATGTCAGAAACCCTGTTAGTTAAAGTGCTAGAGAGTTGAAATTTATAACGTATACTCGCATCGACAACACAAGATCGAAAAGATATAGCGCATATATCTGCGCCCATTGGGGGTAAAACTGTATCTTCTACAGTTTTAGAGCTAGAATGGCCAAATTTGGCACTTGAGTTACAATATATATACCAAAATGGATCTAGTAGCATTTGGGCCGTATTCTGCTGTCGGTAACGCCCGATTGCAACGTTCTTACTTGTTCATACTACAAGAGTATACATATTTTAATATACATATAATTGAATCAAAGTAAAATAATAATTAATTTCTTGGAATAATGAACAAGTGGCAACAAGTAAGAACGTGGCAGTCGGGCGCAACCAACAGGATTGTTTCCCGCGGTCAAAATTAGATTTTCTTTTTAAATTATTATTATTTCAATTATAAATTTTGGTTAATCTGTAGGGAATTCTGATTCTGATGATCGCTGAAGATGAAAAGCGACGCCCTTTATTTCAATTTCTTATCAACATTCTTTCTACAAATTAACATTCCTTTTCCTCCAACAATAAGTTATCTATATTGCAATGAGGGGTACATAAGTGATTTTTTCAGTTCCGAATAAGGTATCGTCAATACTATATTCATGCTTGAATAATATATTTAAAATTTTACTCTCTAACATCAATAAACCAAATATATCTGGTTTTATACAAAACGATATAGATAATATGGATTTGCCACTCCCCATGTAGGCACGGACATATAATTTCTCAATCGATCCAAAAAGGAGGACAACAGATTTAATATACTCGTATGTAGCTAAAAACCAAATTTCATAGCTCAACAGACAGTCATCGATTTAGGAAACTATTGTTACTAGAGACTTGAGATTTTACTTGTAATCATGATAAACACCCAATAACGCCTTCAAGAAACACACACGGTGGCTCAAAGCTTATTTAGCCCAGCTGCTTAAAAAAATGTAAGTATCTATCGAATCTAAACTAAAAGAAATATCTAAACAAGTCAACAACTCTAGATGAGGTGCCTACTAGGAGATCCCATGCCTTGTCCGTTCTGCGTTTTTAAATATATGCGGTTATGTATTTATTAAAGCAGAAAAAAGTATACGCGTATACAATTTTTGCTTCAGCACCATCTAGCAATTCCAAGCTAAATAACAGCTGATAATTGGCTCTGCTTGACATGTGCTTTTTCCAATTGGCCAAACGTTTTGTTTAATAACTTCTGTGTAACTCAATGAATTTCAATGAAACTTTTAGAATACGATCTATATATTCCATTGAATATTTGTCATTTTAGAAAACATGCAAACTCATCCACAGATCGGCTGTATTTGCAATTGACCTGCAATTTCAAGAAAATGGTAATATTTTTAGACAGTATCCAAAATGTAAAAATTCAAAATTGTATAAAATATATGTCGGCGTGTACTGAGTATGTGTGGTTTTGCTGTTTCGGGTATTTCACAAGAATGGTAATTTCATCATAATATTGCATCAGCCATTGCGTGCGTTGCAATTAGTTGACTGTGTTTTGTCGTTTACAAAGACATAGTGAGTAGACGTTTTGAAGATGTCCGGCAGTTGTGATTGAATGTTGTCTTCGCTTACGTCGAAACGCGATTCGCTCCGATGGAAAACCAACATTCTGCGACATATACGTAAAACTAAATGAAATTAAATTTGAATCTAGCTCCAAGAACGTACGAGTTATAATGGCTTAACTGGATTTCGATAAGGTCTTCAATCAATAACATTAAAATTATAATAGTTATCGATTTTTTTAAACAAAGTCTATCTGCGCGTGCTATACAGGGACCTACATAAAAATTTTCTCTTGTTCTTATACGTTCTGAGATCAACGCGTTCATATACGGACGGTTATATACGGACAGACGGACGGGCACACGGACAGACCTCAATCAGCTCAGCTCGTCGCCCTGATCACTTTAACAAAACTATTATACCGTGATTTTCCATGTTCAATGGGTTCAAGGTATACAAATTAAGAACAAAAAAAAACAGTTCGAAAGCTTATTTGAACCATTTACTTTTCAGTTGAGCCAAGTTCCGTTATTTTAAAATGAAATGGTAGTTCCTATTTATATGCTTTAGTCTTTGTTTTCGTAGTGTACTAAAAAAACTTATGTTGAATTTTGGTAACGGGTCTTCCAGAAAACTGCATTTAACGAAATGTGACCACTCCCAACTATTGAGCAGCGGAACTTGTTCTCAGCTACTTCAAAGAAGGCTACCCGCTTAGGAAAATTGATTTGGTTGGACTAAGTAGTTCCACAATCCAAAGCATAATTTTCTTATTTGTTCGCGAAAATAGAGCGTATGATAAAGGCAGAAATGCTCCGAGCAAAGTTTTCAATACGACGAATGAGCGTTATATTGCTTGGAAAATAAGGGATAACCCAAGGATATGAGCTCTAAGAGTGGCCAATGAGGAAGAGGCAGGCAAGTAGCCTCCTAGAAACGATTCATCGTATACTTTAGGAATATGACTTCAATGGTAGAATACCGTTTAAAAAAACATTTATTGGCGACAAAACTTAGAAGTGTCGCCTAAAGTTTGCCAAGGAGCACTTTAACAATGATATTGATTTCTGGAATACAGCATTATTGTGTGACAAGTCCAAATTTAATTTGATTCGGTCTGATGGATACAACTGGAAGCAACAAATTTAAAGGTTAAACATAGAGTTGACAATGTAATGGTGTGGGCTTATATGTCTGCAGCCAGTGTCGGAATTGAGTATCTACATACTATCAATCACGAATCAAATTTTAAAGTCACCAGCTCCAAAACTTAGTAAGCTAAACAAATATAGATTTGACCGATTTTGGCGTGGTCACGCCTCTAGTGGGCGTATCGGGAACATCTTGACACTTTATTATTCGAGGGTACACACATGTATATGTTCAAAATTTCAAGTCTCTAGCTTCCATAACTGCGAAATGGCAAGCAAGACTGACATTTCACAAACCCAATATACTCATTTCACTTTCGTGATTGAGGATAAATAGACAATTGATATATTGAGCGTACGAATAGAAAACCGCCGTTTTTTCTGATAATTTGAGGCATCATTGTAAAAAAATAGCTACATACTCATTGTTCAAAATAATTTCCATCGCTAGTCACAAATTTTTCCCATCTTTCAGGCAGGTTTTGAATTCCTCGTCAGAAAAATTGTTCGTCCTTTGACGCGATCCACAAATCGATCCAATTTTTTGCTTCTTCAAAAGAACGAAAATCGTGTTCGGCCAGATCATGCATCATCAATCGGAATAAGTAAAAGTCCGAAGGGGCGATGTCAGGAGAGTATGGCGGGGGGTTCTCATGCTAAATTATCACCTTGTCCTATCTTTCTGAGTATTGCGGGCGTTTTTCTTTTAACGCTCGACTCAAACGCATTAGTTGCGTCCTATAAAGGGCTCCTTTAATGGTTTCGCCAGGTTTCAAGTGTTCATAGTAAACTACACCTAGCTGGACCCTCAAGATACACAACATCAGGTTCGAGCCATGAATGTCCTTGTCTGTCACTTCATATTCGTCTTTTTTAAATTTTAGAACCATTCCCGACACGTTCTTTCTTTAATCATTCGATGCGCCTGAGCTGCATTTTCGAATGAAATGCAAAAAGCAACACTTCCCACAAATGACATTTGTTCGGCTCGAATTTCGCCATGTTCGCGTACGAACAAAACAGAGCACAGTACAAATAGAAAAGCAAGGTTCTTTTGAATTTTTAACAGACGTCTCAGATGACTATGTATCGTTTCTGATCGTGCTTAGCAATCGATTTACAATGCTGGCGCCACCTATGGCAAACGGCAGTTTTCTATTGGTACGCTTAATATCTACGCACATAGGGACATAGCAAAGATGTAAAGCTTACATCTCCTAAAGTTTTTTAGAGCTAGAGGTAAAAATTCAATTATTGAGTTATTGTTGACCTCGTCTATCGATGACCCAAAACTAATTTTTACGCCTCCTTAGGGGTGTGGCTTATTGAAAAATACCCTATAAAATTCACAGTTTTGGATTGTATGCCTACAAATTTCACAGTTACGTTACTTAAGATTCTTTCTAAGGATTGATCACAAACTATGTGCCTACGCCCACTGCAGGCGTCGCCAATCGGGATAAACTATATCTTCCACAGTTTTACAGTTATAAACTTAAAATAGTATGCTTACTATGACTGTCCTACTGTTGACCTCCTCTATTAATTTAACATTATATAAATATGCCTCTTAGGGAGTGCCAAATTGGAAAAATGAAAGGGGACAAAAGGGACAGTGAGGTGCCTGCAGACTCCTTCCAGACTCATATAGCAAAAAAGATTCAACTATTTTTTTTACCGTAAATTATGAAGTCGGTAGCGCCCGACTATAACATTTGTACTTGTTTGTGTTGTAACTGAAGTGAAGTCACCACCACGGTGACTAACAACTGTTTAATTTTAGATAATATGGAGGCTTATACTAATAACAATAAGTATACATTTTATTTGTGCTAAATTTAACGTTAAATCATTCAAGGTATAATATAACCCATTGAAAATAGGAAATCAAGGTATAATACATAGTATTGTTAAAATATCAAATGTATGTAACAGGCAGAAGGGAGCGTGGCAGACCTCATAAAGTATATATATTCTTGATGAGGATAACGAGCTGAGTCGATATAGCCATGTCCGTCAGTCCGCCCGTACGTATGTGTGAACGCATCGATTTCAGGATCTATAAAAGCTAGACTTGAAATTATTTGTAGGTCCCTGTATAGCAAAAGGAAATGATAATTCTATAACTATTCCCTATTTTAATGTTATCGATTAAAACCCTTATCGAAATTAAGTTTTAAAATTCGATCTCAAACACACAAGTATTCATTTAAAATTGAAGTATCTAGCTCTTGTGGATTACAAGATCGTTACGCACACACGGACAGACACTCGGATATCTTTATATAATTCCGGGATACAAAAATAGCTATATATTTCGAGGTTTAACTTTTTAAGTATAATAGATATAATGTATTTTAGAGTACTCTTAATTTAGTATACATAATAGGTCTATATTTTTTAAAAATCTACTTACTTAACAAAAGAGGCAATATCTTCCAAATCAACTTCACAGCCAGGCCACCTGCATATTCCATGAGCGAATAAGGGATGATAATATTTGCGAATCGCAAAAACATCATGTATGTGATTATATTCGTTATTGTACATATCATTCTCTTTTGATCTAAGAAGCTTTTCAGAATCTGATAATATATTCTTTTCTTGGTCAGATATAAAATCAGGAAAGCTGTAAAAGTTGATATCAGTACTTGACGTCATTGTATGCATTTGTTGACCATGAGATGCTGGTATTTGACTACCAAAGTCCGGAACAAAAACTGATTCTCCTAAGCTAGAAGTTGGTGAACTAGACTTCATAATATGTGTTGCATATGTTGCATTATTAGGAACAACATCTTTTTGTAAGCAATTATTTTTAATTTTTTCAGGACAAAATTCGGAAGAGATTGGCATGTGATAAAGAGATTTGCTTAAAATTTCTTTTTGGTGATGACTTTCCATGTGTGGAGATCCTTTATTGTCTTCAGAAAATCCGTCCTCAGGAAACCGAAGCATAATTATAATATAATAACTGAAATAAAATCAAGATATAATAATAATTTTATGTTTTTTATTTTGTAGGGTGGAATAAATAAATGCATTATAAGCTATTTTTGATGTATATTTATACTAATTCACGAAGTGAAAAAATAAAATTTTAAAAAATTTCGAATTTGCCTTGTATCATAAGCGAATTATATAATTTATTAGTATATCTGAAAAGGAGGTCAACAATGATCCACATATAACAACTAAGAGTGTTCTAGTCGAAACTGCCTCGACTAGGAGATACTCTGAAGCCTAAAAGAAGAAAAGCTGATATACCAATTTACGTTTCTTTTATACATATTTTTAGGAGTGATATAATAATGCATGTATTTGCATGTGGGCTTATACATATATATGCATAAATATATCGCTCCATACAGCGTCGCGAATACCAACGCTCTAGACTGGGTCAAAGGGTCAGAAGTCGAATAACAGTCCGTCTCTTTCGATGCTGTCGCTCTAGTGGCAAACGGTGCTTCGCCCATCATGTAATATTGCCGTTGCAGCAGATCCCACGATGTTTCCTTTAGATTGGTATGAGCGGCAGGCAGGCCCCGTTTCAGCGCGAAGTAGGACCTGTGTCTAGGCTATTAAAAGACGACCGCAACTCAGCACTACATAGTACAAAATAAAACTAAAAGGGAAGGTGAGATGGTCGAAAATCAACGTGAAAGTCAAGTGATTAACCAAAGGACATAGAAGGAAACCGTTCCCATGGATTTCAGGCTACAAAGGATATCAAAGGAGAATATTTCCGACGACTATAAAGGACTTAGGCACCTCGGAAAGGATCAAAGGCACCTCACTCGTACAGCTGGACTACGCTCAATGCCTTCTTTTAGATCCTGTGTATAGGTGTGCATATAGGAGACGAGTCCTCGCATATAGCAGGAGTACCTCAGCCAGGGAAAAAAACACTTTGTAATACAATTAATTATAATATTAATAATAATAGTACGAGCTTGGTTGTATAGTTTAGCACTCAGAAGCTATAGTCAAGCGGACGCGCAATTGGAGGCGACAATCAGGCTGGGGAGACAGCAATTCCTTATACCTTTGCTAATATTGCCAGGTGTGAAAAAAAAAACAAAAATAAAGACAGGGCGAAGAGAACCAGTAAACAGTAGGACGAGAAGTGGGTTAAAAAAAAAAAAAAAGAAAACGGCGAAACGACAGAGGGCAAGTGAAGCAAAACGACGAGACACAAGGTACGTCAGAGGAAATCCGAAGAAGGACAAACGAAAATTTAAAAAATGGAAGCAGGTGAGTGCCAAAATCCGGGTGTGAGTGCGCGCTGGTTATATCAGCGGTGCAAGGAGGAGCTGATAGCCATAACCCAAGAGTTTGGGTTAGAGAGCGACGGCCGTGTGGAGGACCTGTGAAAAAGGTTGTTCATTTTTATCCAGAGTGGTGGCCACTCCGCGGCGGTCTGGTTAGTAGAACTGGAGGCACGGTATGCCAAAGAGCCCGAGACATGTCTGGGAAGTGTGTCGGCGGCCGAGCTTACCAGAAAACCGAATTGGATCTGCGGAAAGCTCAACTACAAGAGCCTATCCCGGCTCCGTCGTGGAAGCGGAGTGTCCCGGCGATGAGCGGCAGATCCGAGGTTTAAAAGAGCGGGGTACGGTACCCAGGTCAAAGGACCGCCTTCGGCCCTGAACAGCTGTCGACACGTTCCCGCACTCCAATTACAACCCGAGAGGAGGCCGCCCTGGTGCATAGCGGAACAAGTCAGGAAGTGGGGCATGAGGTATGACGGAGCGTCAGACCCACTTGGGTTCCTAGAGATCCTGGAAAAGCGAGCCATCACATATGGTAGCGATCTCGACCGGATGCCTAGGGTAGTGAGCGAGGCGGTCGTAGATAAGGCGGCCAGGTGGTTCCTCACCAGCGGTCTGATGGACGGGTTCTGGGCCGAATTCAGAAGCGGATTTCTGGATTTCTTCCTACCACCACAATACATGGAACGACTCGAGCACTAGATTCGTTCGTGTCCGCAGCGGGAGGGGGAAAGATTCAAGGACTATTTGGTAGAGATTAGGCTATAGTCCAGCACAGGAGCTATATAGGGCAGGGTGTACGAAAACGCGGCACCTGAGTATAGGCTGTATGTGAGATCATTCCGTGTGCGGGATCAGAGAAAGGACCTGGAAAAAAGCACTGCATCCAGTCAGACAAAACCGACAACCCGTTCCGCTCGCAGCCCACGGGGTATCGTGCAGAAGAGCCGGGATTGGGAGCCCCGTTAGCGCCAGCTCCGAGGCCAACGGAGGCGGCTCAAATGCTGACCCTAGAAACGGGATCTGGGTCTGAGCCGAGTCGAGTGTGCTTACGCACTTGTGCCAACGCACAAGTTATGTTTTGCCGTCGTTGTGGGAGGATCGGGAAGAGTACGCAATAGTGTTGCTACCGTACGACTACGGGAAACGGGCGAGTGCGTCCCCCGCAGGGGCAGGGTTGCGCCAACTAAACAGTGATGAGGTGGAGAGGTTCCACTTAGTGGTGGAAGGGGGAATAATCGTAGCGAAGGTGGAGATTGCTAGTCAGCGTGTGGACGCCACAATCGACACCGGAGCCACGCGCAGCTTCATGAGCGAAGATTGCGTGCGCATGAGGGCGGTTCGAGGAGAGATACGACGGATCGTCGTTGGAGATAAAAAAGGTGATGAGGGTGGACGTGAGCCGAGAAGGTGGTGCGGATGACAATGATCATCATACCGACCATGCTGGACCACATTATATTGGGGATGGATTTTTTGTGCGTGACAGGCACAACGCTGATTATAAGGACAGAGGAGGTGCCGCCTCCTGTGTCTCCCGTAATACAGGATACGGAAACAGAAGATGAAGAGAGAGCTGAGTCTCCCGCAGAAGGCCCCAAGCGGCCAGCGAATCTACAGGACAAACTCAGGAGACAGAGTTAGCACTATGTGAGAACTTGGAGGGGGTGTCTCACATAGCCGAACATAGCAAAAGGATGAAGGATTACAAGCCGCTGAAGCAGCGGTACTATCCCAAGAACCCGGCCATGCGGAAGGTGATTGATGAGCAAATGGTGCATTGCTTTTTGCAGGAACTCGCTGCTGTTCTTTCCTGTTGACTGTCCGAAATGTTTCTAGAAATGATGTTCGTGCGAACACTCGAATCCATTGTCGAACATGTTTGCACGAACACGCGTAAGATAGAAAAATTTCTATTTTTGCGCGAACACGGTCGGCGAACAAAAAATGCGTGCGAACACCGCTATCCACATTCGAACATTTGACGAACACAACATGTTCGTCGAACAAATTTGACTGTGGATACGCCGCTTAAAGAAGAAGACTGGACTGGCTCATGTGCGTGGACTACCGTCAGCTTAATGCCCACTCGATTCCAGATGACTATCCTGTTCTCAGGATCAATCACATCCTCGACAAGATGCGCCACGCTCGGTTCATCTGAAGAGCGGTTACTGGCAGATACCTTTGGTGGTGGATAGCAGAGAGTGTACAGCTTTCACCGTGCCAAAGGCGGGTGATGACGTTTGGCCAGCGATTATGGACTCGGGGCGATGTTAACGCAGACAGTCGAAGGTCAGGAACGGGTGATAGCGTACGCAAATCGTAAGTTGTTGAAGGCAGAGGTGAACCACTCAGCCACAGATAAAGAGTGCCTAGCAATCGTATGGGCAATCAGGAAGATGCGATGCTATCTCGAGGGTTATAGGTTCGACGTGGTAACGGATCACCTTGCGTTAAAGTGGCTTAACTCAATAGAAAGTCCCACCGGCAGGATCGCCCGGTGGGCGCTGAATATACAGCAGTTCCAGTTCGACGTTCATTATCGCCGAGGGAAGTTGAATGTGGTGGCCTACGCCCTTTCCCGGCAACCTCTAGAGATCTGTCAACGAGCAGTGGTGGCTGGGTCCCCCTGCAAATTGATCGCGCGGATGCACGAGTGGATCGCCAAGGAGCCAGAGAAGTTCAAGGACTACGTGGAGGAAAATGAACAGCTATATCGGAATCTGGGACATTGGATGGACGAAGAGGACTACATTTCCTGGAAACTTTGTGTCCCGAGTGGTCGAAGGCGCAGGGTGTTACAGGAATGCCACGACGCTACAACGACAGGACATCAAGACGTGAGGAAGACGGCAGCTAGACTGGCGCAGAGGTATTACTGGCCGGGCATGTTTCGAGACGCCACCAGGTCCGTGAGGCGCTGCAAGACATGCCTGAAGCTCAAAAGTAAGCAACGAAAACCAGCCGGAAAGACGCTGTAAGGGAAATGGCTGAGCTCATGGCGGTTTTGTGTGTCGACTTTGTGGGTCTCCTATCGCGTTCAAAGCGTAGTATTCCACGACGCGTTCGCCAAGTCGGTGGAACTTGTACCTCTGAAGAGAGCAACGACGGCAAATGGCGTTCCGCGAGCGTATCCTGAGCACTTTCGGAATACCAAGGACATTCGTGTGCGATAACGGAGTGCAGTTCACAAGCAGGAATTTTCGATCGTTCATGGAGCCTTTGGGGGTGGATCTCCAGTACACCTCTCCATACTGTCCACAAGAGAATCCCACAGAGAGAACGAACCGCACGGTGAAGACCATGATAGCGCAATTCATTGAGGGTCAGCAAAGTTCATGGGATGAACTGCTACTAGAGATAACGCTAGCGGTCAACTCCAGTGTAGCGGATACCACCGGGTTCAGGCCGTCGTTCTTAATGTTGGGTCCTGAGCCACGCTTGCCGGCCGCATTATACGACGAGGTCACTCAGCGACGAGGGAACTCAGCCCGAATGTCAGGGAGAGCAGGGTGAAAGAGATCTTCACAATAGCCTCAAAGGATCAAAGACGGCATTATAACCTGCGTCGACGTGAATGGAGGCCTGCGTTGAGATTGTTAGTTCTGTTGCGACATCACCAACTCTCCAATGCTGCGGAACGATTCGCTGCGAAGTTTGACGGACATTACAAGGTCGTCAAATTCATCTCCCCCAATGTCGTGCGCATAGCAAAAGAGAACGAGCGCAAGAGGAGGGTGGCCAACATCTCGCAGCTGAAGCAGTTTTACCGAGAGGACGAGAACGACGCGGAAACCGAAGACGGTAGCACTGAGAGGACGATCGGCGAAAGGAAACTGATCGACAATCAGGACAGCATTAGTGGCGAGGTGCCAAACCACTAATTCCATCTCCAGCCCTAAAAATAGATTAATTGATATCCACAGTTGTAACAATACTAAGTAACCTTAAGAATAGCTTTTTACTAGTAGTTTGTTAGCCGCACCCATAAGTCAGACCCGCAAAGTGTAGGTAGAATCTAATTATCGAATAAATGTAATTTGCAGATGGAACAAGAGTGATAAGCAGCGAGGAAGAAGAGACCGAAGCATTCCAAGACGACAGAATGGATTTCGACGAGGAAGGGGAGACGTTTATGGACGTCGGGGAGAAGATACCCGAAGAGGAGCCGGTGCGTATCGACGATGTTAGCAGAAACGAAACCGACCCGTTCCCGGGAACGCATATGTACAGCCGGCGCGGCGACTCTCGGCAGGGCCGAGATTATTGCCGCCCTCGCCAGGAGCAAGGCCCTCCACCGTGTCTGCACACCGTCTACACATCATCCACCAACATCGCGGAAAGGCTGGAGGGGACGTTAATGCTCATGCGAGTGGATGTCACGACGATCTATATCCAGGCAAGAAACACCTTCCCCCCGTCCGACCAGCTCGCCAGAGGCCGGAAGTTCATACCGCCTCTGAGGAAGAAAGGTCTAGGGGTGGGCTACCCCTACACCAGGGACGGAGAGTGAGAGAGAGAAAGAGGCGGTAAACCCGACAGCTCGGCAGAATCAGGAGGAGGAGCAACACATGTCACGAGTGCGCGACGGCGGCATGGAATATGGTCCCTCCGTCGTACAACCGTAGGGAGGGAGGCGGCAGGAGCTGCAGCAGAGAGTGATGGGCGAGGCCAGCGGTTATGGACGCGGAGGGGTGAGGAGCGATCCTCGGGAATCGCTCATTTTGAACCGGCGACCAAAGATGAGGAAGGGGGCCCGCTATTCCGCAGCCGATTCGAAGAGGTCAATCTAGAGTTTGATCAGGACACCATATTTCCCGGAATCAGCATCCGATACACACCGGGAACGGTCCAGAACCGCAGCATGCTATCGGATCCCCACCCGACAGAAATGCGGTTGGCGGAAGAGGAGCGGCCGCGCAGACGCAGGCGCCGGCACGAGCACCGTGTGTGCGCGACCCCAATTCTGGCGAGCCCAATCGTCAGAGAATGAGAACGCACGACCTCAACGAACGGGACCAGGATTCCTCAAAGTGCGGGGAAGGAGTAGAGAACGCCGGACACGACGAACGAATGGCCGAAACTCGCCAAAGGGAACCGGTCGCATTAACAGAAAAAGAAGACCGGTTATGGGAAGATATGGCAGACATCCTCGATGGATGGGAGCCTGACCTGACTGACTTGTTCCCAGACGCGTTCGAACCGGATGCGAAGATGTGCACCCTGATCCCCACGGACTGGCGGATATATCCCAGGGGCACCGTTTTGGACTAGTCGGTGGTGGACAATGTGACTGTGACTTCCACCGGAGGGGTGGTCGTTTCGCTGTTAAAGTAAGTGACAAATAATATAATGCAAATAATATACTAGTTGTTAGGCAAATAATATACTAGTTGTTAAGCAAAAAAAAATAGATTTAAATAATATTATAATATTTGTAGAGCTAAGGAAAAGGAAAGACAATAGGAATAAATAATATTATAATTTTGTAGAGTTGAGGAAAAGGAAAGAAAGAAAGGTAGGATTAATTAAAAACAAAACAAAAGGGAAAATCACAAAGAAGAGGCGATTAAATTTAAAGCTAAAGGCTCGACTTTGCAACTAAAGTGCATTTCCTCAACACACTTCTTAAAAAGGGTACAAAATGGGAGAGAATCTGGGGCATCCGGAATCTGAGGCCATATCTGACGGGCTACCATTTTGTGGTGATAACTGACCACATGGCACAGAAGTGGCTCAGCTCCATAGAGAGTCCTTCAGGAAGGATTGCCAGATTGGCAGTGGAGCTGCAACAGCTTGATTTCGAGATCCTAGACAGGAAGGGCAAGAAAATTGTCGCGGCTGACTCGCTTCTGCGGCAACCCTTGAGCGAAGAAGACAGCTGGGCGGAGTATCGCAGGATACTAAAGCTGCATCAGGCCACAAAACTTTTTGGACTACATGGAAGAGTCAGGATACATATATAGGTATATTCTACATCAAACCCGTCATTAGGATATCGCTGCGTGGAAACTTTGTGTGCCTGTGGAGAAGCGTAAGCAAGTTTTGGAAGGGAACCACCAGCTAACTGCTCCATTCACGCCGCAAGAATGGAGGAATGCACGGCAGCCTTCCAAAAGCATGGGAGGCAGCCAGAGCTGCCCAAATCGCTGTTCGAAGCACTAACCTTGGCAACAGGCCAGGAATCAAATGGCCCGGTAAAGGGCGCTGCCTACGAAACTGATATGCGCGCTGTCTTTGGTTGCGAATTCAGATTACAATAAACGTACGCGCATCGTCGACGAGTAAGCTGTGATCCAGGGTGCGAGTCGTGAACAGTCAGCTGCACAGGCAATGAGGGAATGAACAACAGACAATAAAGTGAAATGAAGACAAGTGAAATGAAAACATCCGGACTTCTTAACTCATAGGCACTTCATTACACGGGTATATACCCTGCAAACCAGATATGAGCGTAATCCGCTCTATCTAGACGTGCACGGCTTAGCGCCCAGTTCATCCTCTGCCTCATTCCTCACGTACAACGGCTTAGCTCCTTAGGTTCACAGCGGTTACACAGGTAAATACCCTTTAATCCCTTTGTCAAGGTCAAGCTACTGTCCCAACTCAGGATAGTACCTACTTTTGCTCTCACTTTACAAATTTCTTGTAAAGAGGACCCTTGCCAGACGGAGAGATACCCCAGCAGTACTGCTTATGGAGTAAAATCACATCAGTAGAGTGCCCAAAGAGAGTAGCAATGACACAAAAAAAAAGAACACGAACATAGCAGAAAATCAGGAGCCCAAAGACACAGAAAACTAAGACCAAGAGCATGGCAACGAACGACGGGCACAGCAAAAGAAACGAATCCATTGTTACGACGTTACGACGAGCGTAACGACGAATCGAGCTAAAAATAACAGCCGCTTCCGCGCAGCGAAACTTGATCAACTACAGTGAAGGTGAACGCATCAATAGCGACTCTCAGTGCGCACATTATCACATCTCTCGGCACGTGAGAGAAATTGGGGTTCGGGTTCCGAGTGATGATTAGTTAAGGAATAATGTAACAAGTTAGTTGGTGCATTATTAAGAAGAATAGGTGGAAACATTGTTAAAAGCAGTTTTTTGACTATAGCATAAATTTAGCAAAAACATTGAAAATTTATTCCGAAGCCGTTATATTCTCTTATTTCTAAAAATGAAAATTTTGTTAGGAATTTAGAAGAAGTTTAAAAATAAATTGTAAATATCCTCACAAGTAAGCCAGCTTCAGTGATTATTGACGCCCAGTATCTGATAGAGTTATATATTAATGCAAGATCCTTGAGATACGGCGCTATGCTCTTGCACCAGATTAAAAATAGACTTCATGTACTGGAATGTTTTAGCAAAACAAGTTCCTCTGCTCAGTCTAGGTATTATTCTTATGAATTAGACTACCTAGCAGTTGTTAAAGCCGTAAAGTATTTTCTCCATTATCTGCTTGGACGCGAGCTCGTGTTCTATACTGATCGAACTCTCAGAGTTCACTGCTGATGGTCTCATTTGCTATCTTTCAATTTTGACATCCAATGGAAAACGCATGGCTCATGTTTTGTCTACGAATGCACTTTCTTCGGAACCTCATTTGACATTATGTAAAGTCCCCGAAAAAGTTTGAATTCCAATGAGCTACCGAAAGGCTTAGCTAAAACTTATTATGTACGGAAAGGAGTATTATATCGCAAGGTTCAAAAGGGTGGTAGAAATTAATTAAGTTCATGAATTAATTTTGCATATAGGATGGCAGAAGATAGAGTGATAGAGTTTACCAGTATTATTGGTTCGATACAATAAATAAATACGTTCGAAAATTAGTTAACAATTGTATTGTATATTGTAATTGGCAAGCCTACAAGTTGCCAAGTCACCCTCTGGGAAAGATCAAGCTGAGTAACCTGAAAGAGTATGTCATCATTAGATTGATGCCTTCATAAAATTTGCTTGTTTGTACCATACCTACAAAATATATACTGAAAGCTGCGTAGTGACGTATTGCATCATAGCCGACCGGGGTAAATGTTTTTCCAACTCAAGATTTCGGAATTCTGTTCTTCACAAAAAACTAGAACTTATACTAATCGCAACAGGAGTAAACCATGCTAGCGGTAAGATTGAACTGCAGTAAAATCGAGTCACCGATCCCATTATGATGCTCTCGGTGATGTAAAGCTTTCATTAGATTAAGTGACAGAATGCAGTCGTTGTTCTGTTATGATAACTGAAGGTTTAACAAGAGTAAGAAAATTGTCATTAAACCAATGTTGACGATTAGGGTTTGCTTAAGAATATGAATGTGTGTTAAGAATTTTTGATATCGATACTGAAAAACTCAGCCCGCTAAGAGTGTAGTGTTGTCATCAGGTGTGACGATTAGTTATTCGTATACGAAAGTCGATATATACTCGGTAAGACTAGAATCTAAGTTTAAAATTGAAGTTTGTAGAAATGAGAATGGTATACTAGTGCAAGATCAAAGTGTGCAACATGTATTGATAATGTTAATTGTTGTCAACGTTTAAACGAGGATGATTAAATATCCAACTATGTAGGAAAGAAAGATTGAATTTTAAATTAAATAAATAAAAAATAAATAAATATGTTTCATAGTCAAAATGATAATAATGATGAAAATTGTTATTAGCCGCCCAGAAGAGACAATGAGATAACCGTCTAGGAAAGACGAGGAGTTAAGCTTGACATAGAACAAAAATTTTCCGTCCGTCTGTCCGTCTTTCTGTATGTACGAACGCGTCGATCTCAGAATCTATCTAGATAGAAATTCTAGTTGAAATTTGTTTGGACGTCCCTTAAAGCACGCGCAGATCGAATTTGTTTAAAAAATTCGATAGCTATTTCCTTTTAATGTTATCAATTAAAAACCTTATCGAAATTCAGTTATTAAATTATATCTCGCACATCATTAAAAGCTAGTCTCTAATTTTTCATTTAGTTTAATGTATATTTTATACAGTGAAGTGGTGGTGTTGGTAGAAGCGGTGCACGTCTACTTAAAGTTTGCGGATTCGACCAGCGCCGATGTTTGAGAGTTTTTTATATCCTAACCTATTAAAAATCCCATTTTCAGTGCACAATGATTTATTTAAATGTATGTAAAATGCAGAAAGGGGCATGGCAGATAATATGCTGAAAATTTCATTTAAATCCATTAAGTGTCACAGAAGTTATGAAAAAAACGTTTGGTTAATTGGCAAAATCACGTGCCCAACTGAACTAAGCAGCGACGCATTGTTTCAATACATGTGCACACACACATTGAGACATTCAAGCGCGTGAATTCTAAGAATCACAAGTGTGATTGAACTTTTTTATAATTCTTGTTCTAGCAGTGAAGTTGCAGGGTTGATAGAAGCGGCACGCTCGTCGCCGTGCAGACCCTGATTCAAACCGTGTCTATGTCAACATTTTTAAGTGTTTTTTTTTACAAACATGAAATGGCGGTGTCGGTAGAAGTGATGCGCGTTGATAATTAGATGTTGGTTCGACTCCAAGTGCGCTGATATCGAATTTTATTACACATAAGCTAGAGCTCTGAAATTACGAGTTTTTAATTTTTTTTGGAAAACTCATCCCATTTCCTTATTATCGATGAAAATCGATCATTTTGCTTCGTTTTTCAAGCGTAACTTGAATACCGTAATAGCTTTCGTTTTTAAATTTATTGTGTATATCCGTGTAATGAATACAAACATGTATTTTTTGGATTTTGGATAACGTGGTATCCCCCCCCCCTTCCCCCCAAATTTGAAAAAAAAAAAACTTATATAAAATACTTGGTATAATACATATGAATGTCATTAGAACGCTTTAAAAGTTCGATTACGAAAGTCCATCTAGAAGAAAACTAATTCAACAAATAAGTTTCCATAATATAGCCCATACTGCAGCCCAAGCGCAGCCCGCGCGCAGTCGCTGCGGAAACTGCGCAGTAGCAGAGAAAGTGCTTGTGCGTGCGTGTGAATGTGTGTGTGTGTGTGTGTATGTGTTGTTTGTATATATGTATATATAAAAGAAGCGTCAAGTGATTTGAATATAGCATCTTCGCAAGGTTCAGGGTATCTCTTAGTCGAGCAGTCTCGACGAGAGCACTCTTGTTAAGACTAATAGTAATTGAGTTGTTCATTGTACATAAAATATATATACATATGCATGTATGTACATACGTGCATATGCATGTTGTTTGTATTGTATGTACATATGTACATATCCACATACATTTGTTTGTATGTATGTATTTACATATGCACATACATTTGTTTGTATGTATGTATGTACATATGTACATATGTATGCGTATCAAATTTATGTAATGGCTACAATTTGATCTTAAATAACTTTGTTATACGTTATTGTACATGTACATACATACATATGTATGTATGTATATGTACATATGTATTGTGTACATCTTCGTTATAGTGTCAATTTTAAAGGAATCCTTTATGTGCCCACACTCTTATTAAATAACGGCTTGTATTATAATTAGGAGTTTAACATAACCATCAAGTACCCATTTGGTTACTCTTTTGTATACATAAATATTAATAAATGGTTGCAAATGTTTACATAACATAGACGCAAGAGATTTATTATATTTTGACATACATATATCAAAGTAGAATATATTTTTGCAATATCCTAATTTACAATGCACATCCAATACCATTTGATCAAAAAATTTTCTTTAGTCTATTTACTGGGTTTTTCTCATACATGACGTATTTACGTACAAAAGAAAGACATTAGTTTCATATGTAAGTTAACGAATCGGGTATGTTTGTTTTTTGCGTATAAATTATTGCTTTCTTGAGTCCAGAAAGTTATTACATGCACGTTTATACATATGTATGTATGTATGTATTTTCATATACATATGTATGTATGAAGATACCACAAGTATACACATTTTGCAATCTTAGTACAACAAAATATGTACTTGTACGCAAGCACATGACAACTATTTACGAATTGGTAAAACTTAACAGAATATATATATTAATATATAAATATATATTTAATATATATATTAATATATAAATATATATTTAATATATATTTCTTTTGAAAGCAAATTTGTGAATATCAGGTAATTATTAATGGTGCAAAACTTTGGCAGTACAAATATCGATTTTTTTTATAAATATCGTGAATACAAAAAATCTATTTTTAATAGCCTTCAAACTTCAGCAGCAATCGATGTTTGTACAAAAATCATCGGCTGTGTATGTTTGCACATCTAATCCAGTTAGCTTACATATCTTTAAATTCAACACAAATATTTAAAGTTGTTAGAATTAATTTCTTTTGAAAAGTAATAATTTAATATGAAAAATATTTAGTTAGTAATGGTCTGATGCGGATTTAAATTAACTCAAACTTTCAAACACTCTGCTCACTGCGCAATTTACGCAGCGGCTTAAAATTTGTTGGAAGTAAAAAGGTATAAAATTTCCGAAATTGACTAAATCTGCGTGTTCTTTGCAGGGACCTATACATACTATATAGTATGTCTGAAGTTTCTTTTACAGTATTCAAGCACATGCTAATAAAAGGAAATGAAATGATCGATTCTTATCGATCAAGAAAGAGAACGAAATATTGTATAAAATGAAAAGCTCAACTACGTTGGTATACACGTGTATGTATGTACATATGTATGTATATTCAAAATTTCAAATCTCTAGCTCTTGGTTTACGAGATCGCTGCATTCTCACGGACAGACAGAAAGAGCCAAAACCACAAATGTACATATGTACATATATGATAACAATTTTTTCAACGTTATTGAAATTGCAATATTTGAAGTTACAGACTTGAAATTTGGAGCAACCTACACTAGTTACAATGTAAATTCTAAATCTCAACTTTAGCAAGTCGGTTCTTATTGACCTCCATATACATGTACATATGTAGAAGGTTTTGTACAAATATTGTTTGTTTTAGACCCCTTTGTAATACATTTCCTCGTGTGTACATTTCCCTATAATATATACATATATACTGTACTATACTATATACCGTTTAAATATTTATGGCTTTATGTCTATTCTAGAATATACTGTAAATTAACTTTTTAGTACTTACAAAACCCAATCGTTTCATTTCATTATTGGCCGATGAAAACAAAGCTTTTGAGTAAAAAATAAACTTCTTGATTCCTTGTCACTGCTATTTCGTGATTTTTAATACTTCGTTACAAGTAATAGGCTTAGCAAGTATCGCTCAGCTCTATTGGAGAACCTTAACCAAAAAATATAAATTCTTAAAAAAGTAGTAATTTCAAATTATATTTAAAAATTTTCAGAAATGCCAGTCAGTGAGATGGGATTTTCAGAAGAACAACTGGGCATGAAATTTGACCGATGTGTATCTGATACAATTGTTAAAGGAAGTGAGTGCTTAATATTATATAATATACTGTACTTGTGCTGTTTAAAATAGTATAGAACATATATTTTATATTATACATTATATGTACATTTTTCTGATCAAATTGAAATAATTTTCAATTTGTTATACCTTGAATCACTAGAAATATAGTGAATTTATAAATAAATTAGACGAGGAGACGAGTAGACGAGTATTTACAGTGGTTCACAGCTTATTTCAACCAGCACCTCAAAAAACTTTAAATGCAAGTTGCTAGTTGCTAGTCTAATGTTTTAACTTAAAAAGTATTAGCTCACTTATTTTTTAACATTTTATAATAATTAAAAACTAAAAAATCAGCAAAAAATAATGCCAGCTTATTTCAACCACTTACTTCGCAGCTGAGTAAAGATCCGTTTTTAAATTTTGGAACGGTAGTTTCTTTGTCCATGCTTTAGTCATTGTCTTTGAAGTGCAATCAAAAAAATTTCTGCTAAGTTTTGGTAGCAGATCTTGCAGAAAGCTGCATTTAACGAAACAGAATCACGCACAACTATTGAGCAGCGGTAAATTGTTCTCAGCCACCTTAAGGACAACTACTCGCTCAGCAAATTTGGTGAGATGGTTGGAATAAGTGATACCACTATCCAAAGAATTATTTACAGTTTTTTCCGCGAAAATAGCTATCAGCTCGGAAAGTGGCCAATGATTTTGAGGAAGAGCTGGGCAAGTCATGCCACCCAAAAACGATTTGTCATGTGCTTGGGAAACATTAGTTTAATGGTCGACTACCGCTTAACAAAAATTTATAAAATTAAAAAAAAAAAGAAGTGTCACCTAAAGTTTGCCTAGGAGCACTTAAACAATGATATTGGATCCTGGAATAAAGTGTTATTCTATGAAAAGTCCAAATTTAAATTTGTTTGGGTTTGATGTACCGTTATATGTGTGGCATACGCCAAACACAGAACCGAAACAAGTAAGAACAACGCAGTCGGGCGCAACCGACTGCGTGATACTCTGCTTCCATAGGGGCTTCTGGCATATTACATTTTACATTTATGTAGGCGGTATATGCTTATGGCTAATTCCGATAAGTAAGAATATTGCAGTTTAGCGATGATGGTGATTCTGCAGCAATTTTTACTCAAGAGCTCTGCAAAATTTAATTTTTTTCAATCAATTTTTGGCCAATCCTTAGAAGGAGTCTAAGGTGACGTAACAGCAAAATGTGCAAGCTTACGCTCCAAAAATGTGTAAATTACAGGGTATTTTCGGTGGGCTACGCCCTACATGGGCGTAACAATTATTTTTGGGTCATCGATAGAGGAGGGCACCAATAACTTAATTAGCCAATTTTGAAGTTTCTAGCTCTGAAGCTTTAGAAGATATAAATGGCGATTTTGTGCAAAACACTATATATTCAGATCCGATTTGCCACGCCCCCAGTTGGCGTAGACTTGTTATTTTAGTTATTTAGAAGTAGTCGAAGGTAACGCAAATGCAAAATTTGAAAGCGTACGTTCCAAAAATGTGGAAATTACAGGGTATTTTTCGGTGTGCAACGCTCAAAAGGGGCGCATCAATTATTTTTGGGTCATCAATAGAGGAGGTCACCAGTAACTCATTAAACAAAAAGTTTCTAGCTCTAAAACTTTAAGAGATATAAACTTTTGCGGTTTGCCACGCCCCCTATGGGCGTAGATATATCCACCATATCTTTTTAATCTTGGGCTGTCAACGCGAGTATACGTGCTAAATTTAAACTCTAGTACTTCAACTAACAGGGTTTCTGACATACCGGAAAATGCATTTTCCGATTTGCCACGTCCCTAGTGGGCGTATCGGGACACTTTATAATTCGAGGGTATACAGGAGTATATGTTATAAATTTCAAGTCTCTAGCTTCAATAGCGTCGAAATGGCTTGCGTTCATACGGACAGACGGACAAGACGGACATTGCACAAAACCAATATACTCTTTTTCCGTTTGGGAACAGAGTTTAAAAACTTAAGGGCTGCAGCTAAGCATGCCGGTGGCAACGTAATCCGGAATCCGAAACTTGCAATTTATTAAGGAGACAATGGACAAATCTAAATATTTTGCTATTTTTAAGTCCAACTTGATAGAAAATGCTGAGGAATTGGGTATACGGGACGTCTTTAGGTTCCACCAAGATAATGACCCGAATCATATGGCGGGCATCGTGCAGACCTGGCTGATAAAGAACTGTCCTCACGTTATGAAACCACCACTCAATCCTCAGACATGAATATCATTGAAAATGTGTAGTCCATTTTGGATACAAATACCAATAGACGCAAGATTTCAGAGAAATATGATTTAAAAACTGCCCTTCATGAGGAAGCGGCCAAAGTTACTTCACAAGTGGCCAAAAAATGGACGAAATCTATTCCAAAAAGGCTCAAAATGATGGTGGGCCAAAAGGGTGGTCATACCAAATATTCATTTTTATTGATCTCTGATAAAAAACTGCTTTTTTAATGTAAGTGTAAGTGGTTGAAATAAGTTGTGGAATTATTTTTTGCTGACTTTTTATACCCTGAACCCATTGAAAATGGGAAATCAGGGAAAATGTATGTAACAGGCAGAAGAAGACGTGGCAGACCACATAAAGTATATATATAATCTTGATCAGCTCGACAAGCTGAGTCGATATAGCCCCGTCCGTCCGTCCGTCCGTGTGAACGCAGCGATCTCGCAAACCACAAAAGCTAGAGATCTGAGTCTTGAAATGTATACTCGTGTATATCCTACGCAGTACGAGTTTATCATTTTTTTTCGATAACTCATCCCATTTCCTTATTATCGATAAAAATCGATAACTTTTCTTCGTTTTTGAATACCGTTATAGCTATAGATTTCAAATTTACTGAGTATATCCGTGTAATGAATACAAACATTTTGCAATTTTTGGATTTTCGATACCACGCCCCCTTCCCCCCAAATTTGCAAAAAACGTATATCAAATACTAGAGACTTGTGCTTTGGCAAATACATACATGTGAATGGCATTATTACGCTCTAAAAGTTTGATTACGAAAGTCCATCTAGAAGAAAATTAATTCAACAAATAAGTTTCTAAAATATAGCCCATACTGCAGCCCAAGCGCAGCCTGCGCGCAGTCGCTGCGTAAACTGCGCAGTAGCAGAGAAAGTGCTTGTGTGTGCGTGTGAATGTGTGTGTGTGTGTGTGTGTGTATGTGTTGTTTGTATATATGTATGTATATATAAAAGAAGCGCAAACAGATTTGAATATCGCATCCCTAAAGTTTTTTTTTGTGCTGGTTGAAATAAGCTGTGAGCCACTCTTTAATGCTGGGAGTGGCTAAAACAACAATTGACAGCGACGAGAAATACATACATAAGTCATTGGAAATATAAATATTGTAAAAATAATCATTTTTTAGATACTTGAAATTTTTCTCTTCTTTTAAGAATAATATTAATAATAATTTAATAAAAGAAAAGAAAAAAATTAAGAACATCCGACATCACCGCACCTCGAGTCGAACGAACGTCTACTGATCAAAGCCCATAACCTCTACTGCCATCGCCATTGTGTGTGTGAAAAAAAAAACAATACAAAATTTTTGGCATCGGCCAGACTATCCACTCAACGACGTGCCCCGCTTCATTAAAACGGGAATAGTTATCGAATTTTTGAAACAAACTCGATCTGCGCGTGCTATACAGGGACTTACAAACAAATTTCAAGCTCTTATAGGTTCTGAGATCGACACGTTCACACATACGGACGGGCGGAAAGAAGGACAGAGCTATATCGACTTAGCTCGTCGTCTTGATCAAGAATATACAGTGGCTCTAACGCCAAATCGGACAAGACTGTTTATTTATTTCAATGTGTTTTTTCTTCAGCAGTAAGTTACTTTTTTTACGTTTTTTTTTTTACATGGGTCCGATGGTAAGGTGTATGTATGGCGTAAACCAAACACTGAGTTTGAGCCCAAGAACACCTAAGGCACTGTTAAGCATGGTGGAGCTTCTGTGATGGTTTGGAGCTGCATGTCGAGTGCGGGAGTTGGCCATTTACATTTCATTGATGGTATATTAGATAAATTTGGCTACCTTGATATTTTGAAAAAAAAAAAATGTTAAGCAGAGTGCGGAGAAATTGGGGATACTTGAAGACTTTGCTTTTTATCAAGACAACGACCCCAAGCACACGTCAATGGTAGCTAGGTTCTGTCTAATCCATAACTGTCCCAAACTGACCTAAACGCCAGCCCAGAGCCCGGATATAAACGTTATAGAGAATCTTTGGGAAGTGTTGGCTAGAAAAGTTTACCGAAACCGCTATAGCACTCTTGACCAATTAAAAAAGGGATTACTTGCAGCTTTGAACTCCATAGAGCCAGAGATCTGCAAAAAGTTGTGGTTTTGCAATCAAATATTAAATATTACGTTTTTTGTTTGTTTTTCATTTAAGTTTTCTTTTGTCCGATTTGGCGTTGAAGCTCATAATCGGATTTGTTGTTCGTTTTTTAAAATAAAAATGTTACCGTTGGAAATTTAAAAATTTGTTTTTTGTTTTAGAAAGCTAAGGCATAATAGATTTAAGAAAAAATGTGAAAACGTAAAAAAAGTAACTTACTGCTAAAGAAAAAACACATTGAAATAAATAAATAGTCTTTTCCGATTTGGTGTTGGAGCCACTGTATATACTTTATGGGGTCTGCCACGCCTCCTTCTGCCTGTTACATACATTTGACATTTTAACAAAACTATTATACCCTGATTTCCCATTTTCAATGGGTTCAGGATATAAAAACGCTGCAGCAGGTAGAAGGCTTGTCAGGCATTAAGCTAGTTTAAAATAATCTCGTTTTTATAAAACTAACAAAAGTATGTTTTATTTGCAGGTGGCGGTCTTATTATTGGATCAGTTGTGTCATTATTATTTTTCAGAAGACGTTTGTGGCCTGCATGGCTGGGTGCTGGTTTTGGAGTTGGTGTGGCCTATAGTACTTGTGAAAAGAACTTAAGCTCAGTAAAATAATTGTTATTGCGGAAGAAAAGTATATGAAAAAAACTATAGTTTTAATAAAAAATTGCTGTATCTAAAAAACATCCAATAAAAATAGGACTATAAAAAATCGGATCTGCTATTTCGTTTGAGACGAAGGCACCATTACTATATGTAAATGAAGAAATATTAAATATTAAATTATCTGAAATCTTATTAATAAGTCCAAGACATATTTGTATCTAATCTCTGAAATTTCGTTATACCATAATATTTAAAAATTATACTCTGCCAATATAGAGATTATATACTGTAAGGTTACCAGCCACACTTTCGGGCTTGCAGAATGCGTGTTATCCCAAACAAAAAACAAGTAAGAACGTTGCAGTCGGGCGTAACTGACTGCGTGATACTCTGTTCAGATAGGGGCTTCTGACATATTACATTTTAAAGTTTATCTTAATTTGTTAAAGTCGCCGCTCGAATTAGATTATTTCTCAAAATAAATATATATTTTATTAAAATTTTCAAAAAAATATATACATATGTAAATAAGTCAAATTTTTATAAATTATAATTTGGCCAATCCTTAGGAGTCTAAAGTGACAACACCAAAATTTGCAAGGTATTTTTCGGTGCGCCACGCCCTCAAGGGGCGTAACAATTATTTTTGGATCATCGATAGAGGAGGTTACCCGTAACTCAATTTTGAAGCTTCTAGCTCTGAAACTTTAGAAGATATAAAAAGAGATTTTGTGCAAAACATTTTATATTCTGATCCGATTTGCCACGCCCCCAGTTGTAATAGACTTGTTATTTTAGTTATTTAGAAGTAGTCGAAGGTAACGCAAATGCAAAATTTGAAAGCGTACGTTCCAAAAATGTGGAAATTACAGGGTATTTTTCGGTGTGCAACGCCCAAAAGGGGCGCAACAATTATTTTTGGGTCATCGATAGAGGAGGTCACCAGTAACTCATTAAACAAAAAGTTTCTAGCTCTAAAACTTTAGGAGATATAAACTTTTGCGGTTTGCCACGCCTCCTATGGGCGTAGATATATCCACCATATCTTTTTAATCTTGGGTTGTCAATGCGACTATATATTCGTAATGCATGCATTTTCCGATTTGCCACGCCCCTATTGGGCGTATCGGGAAAATCTTGACACTTTATAATTCGAGTGTATACACGAATATATGTTCCAAATTTAAAGTCTCTAGCTTTAATAGCATCGAAATGGTTTGCGTTCATAAGGACAGACGGACAAGACGGACATTGCACAAAACCAATATACTCTTTCCCTTTGGGTACAGAGTATAAAAACTAAATGATAAATGTTGGGCGCAGCACTCAGCGCTACACACACTTATTTTAGAAACACTCTAGTTAAGAGCGGCTATTTGCCCAATGTATTAAAATGTAAGAGAATCAGTATATTGTAAAGAGATTACGGTCATCTCATTCCGTTTTGCTCTCCCTTTTATAGTCATATCCGTTCTCACGGCGCAGCGGCTCAGCATTATTAAGTCGGCGCGCGTAGATCGAACATTTGACGCTCGTGCGTTGACAGCTCTGCAAGTAATCTAGATTGCCTATTACTTACAATATAGTTGCGGACAGCGCGACTGCCAAAGTCGCTTGCTCGCGTCTAGATAAACTCTGTAAGCGCGATTAATAGCAATAAAGTGAACTCTTAGCGCTAAAACATATTGTTTAATTTCCTCCCTAAAAGCTATTCGAAAAATCTCAGTAGCTCCCTTGCCCCAATTAAATAAATATAAGAGCTCCTAGTCATTTAAAAGTTGCTCAAGCATAAACCAAAATCACTGAAAATAACATTAACCGAAAAATTGTTGTTGCTGATATATGTTAGTTCTAACTATGTACATATGTGTGTGTGTATATGAACAAGGGCCTATAGCGTCGTGTGAAAGGATCTTTGTAGCGCATCAATGCATTCATACCCTTCTTACAAATAATAGTGAAAATGTCAAAATTTTTTTGCTGATCGACCCTGAAAGCATGAGATTCAAGCAAATACAAAGTTGAATGGTACCTAATGCAAATATTTTACGTGTTGGAAAAGTTTTGTACATACAAGTATGTAAGTATGTGCTATCTAAAATATGTAGTATGGTTAGTGTTACACTGATGCCATCGTCTATGTTTGTGATGGAATCCAGATAATGGGTTGTTTGGGTGTATAAAATTTATTTTTTACGAGCTTATGCCATTAGAAGTTTCGAGACAACCATTCTATTTCTTTATAAGAAGATTAGAAAATGTGTTCCGAGTCGATGTGTTATTTAATATTGCCCTATTTTCTATTTCAACCAATAGCTAGGCTACTTGTGCAGGATTATATCGGATTTCGGTATTTTTGTAACCGAATGAATGGACCTATTATATTGAATTAAAGCTAATATCACTAGATTACCCTATATAACTTAACCACGTGAATATCTCAGTTAGCGTATTGCTATTACAGGTACAACAGAGATCCCAAAATGTTTCTCCAATAAAGATTATTTTATCTACGGCTTTAAAAATCTTTTATAAGTTGCTGGCAAGTGTAGAAAACTATTGATGTAAGTTAAAAAGTTCCGTCGCTCCGGTCCCATTAACGTTATAGATTTCATTGTAATCGGTCTTCCGGTTTTCTGTGACAGCACAAAGTACCTGTTGCTGAAAAATAAGAAGTAAGGTCTAAGAAAAAAATATGATTTTCCTCTGACATCCGCATATTTGCGGCATTTAAGCTCTCCAGAACCTAGACATGTGTTTTAATCGATTTTTCAGCGTTTCCGAAAAAAATAATATTATCGGAAGACACGTTATAAAATTGACAGATTTGCTACCCAAAGACGTCATCGATCACTCGCTAAAATATGCTACAGGAATTTTTATTATATTTATATTTACTTATATTTACCATTGATTACCATCGGGTCTCTTTATTTACAAGGTTAAAACTTTCACGTGGACTGTGTGAGAGCACCGAGTAATTTGTATTAAACACCGTGGGAGACCATTCCAATAGAGATAAGATACTTTTAAACAAGTAAGAGTGCTCTAGTCGAGACTGCTCGACTAAGAGATACCCTGAACCCTGGGAAGATGCGACATTCAATTATCTTTACGCTTCTTTTATACATATATACATCTATATAAACAACACATACACACACACACACGCACGTACAAGCACTTTCTCTGCTACTGCGCAGTTTACGCAGAGACTGCGCGCGGGCAGCGCTAGGGCTGCAGTATGGGCAATATTATGGAAACTTATTTGTTGAATTAGTTTTCTTCTAGATAGACTTTCGTAGCCAAACTTTTACAGCGTAATAATGCCATTCATATGTATGTATTTGCCAAAGCACAAGTCTCTAGTATTTTCAAATTTGGGGGGAAGGGGGCGTGGTATTCAAAATCCAAAAATTGCAAAATGTTTGTATTCATTACGCGGATATACACAGTAAACTGAAATCTATAGCTATAACGGTATTCAAAAACGAAGAAAAGTTATCGATTTTTATCGATAATAAGGAAATGGGATGAGTTATCGAAAAAAAAATGATAAGCTCGTACTGCGTAGGATATACACGAGTATACATTTCAAATTTCAGATCACTAGCTTTTGTGGTTTGCGAGATCGCTGCGTTCACACGGACGGACGGACGGACGGACGGACGGACGGACATGGCTATATCGACTCAGTTTGTCGAGCTGATCAAGAATATATATACTTTATGGGGTCTGCCACGTCTCCTTCTGCCTGTTACATACATTTTCACAAAAACATTATACCCTGATTTCCCATTTTCAATGGGTTCAGGGTATAACAAGTAAGAAAACTCTAATCGGGGGTACCCGACTAGGAGATCCCCTGAACCCCGTCCGATATGCGTTTTTAAATATATTCCGTATCTTGTATACATTACAAACTTATACAAAATTTAATTAAATTGCCAATCTTGCACGTTCACAATCAAATAGTATGTTTGTCAAAAAAGTAGTTTTTTTTTTTATACCCTGAACCCATTGAAAATGGGAATTCAGGGTATAATGGTTTTGTTAAAATGTCAAATGTATGTAACAGGCAGAAGGAGGCGTGGCAGACCCCATAAAGTATATATATTCTTGATCTGGACGACGAGCTGAGTCGATATAGCCATGTCCGTCTGTCCGTCTGTCCGTCTGTCCGTCTGTCCGTCCGTCCGTATGTGTGAACGCGTCGATTTCAGAACCTATAAGAGCTAGAGACTTGAAATTTTTTTTGGAAGTCCCTGTATATCACGCGCATATCGAGTTTGTTTTAAAAAATCGATAACTTTTCCCGTTCTTTTGTTATCGATTAAAAACCTTATCGAAATGAAGTTAATAAATTATATCTCGTACATGTTTGAAGCTAGAGTCTCCAAATTTTGCATTTAGTTTCGTTTATATTTTATACAATTTCGGTTTTTGTTAGATTTTGGATATTGGTTCAAAATTTTTCAAAAATTTTCAAATTGAAGGTTAGTTGCAAATGTAGCCAATATGTGAATGATTTTGCAATTTTAGGCAATTGACAAATATTCAATATAATATGTAGATCATATGCTGAAAATTTCATTGAAATCCATTAAGTATCATAAAAGTAATTAAACAAAACGTTTTGTCAATTGCGACATGTGACCAGAAACCCACCCCCGTTTTCATTTTTTCTATACATGTGCACACATACATTGAGACATTCGAATGCGAGCATTCTTGTCTGTTCTAAGAATCACAACAATAACAGCTGACTGCGTGAATTTTGTTATAATTCTTAACTGCCTTTAGTTTCAAATTTGCTACTGCTTGTCTAAGCAGTGCAGTGGCGGTGTTGATAGAAGCGGGACACGTCGTGCCTTGCAGGTCTGGGTTCAAATCCAGCCGATGCCAAATATTTTTATGTCGTATTTTCTTAATATTTTATTTTTATTTTTCTTTTATTAAATTATTATTACTCTTTAAAAATTGTATTAAATTCTTTAAAAATAAAAACATGCTATTTGATTGTGAAAGTGCAAGATTAGCAATTTAATTAAATTTTGTATATTTTTGTAATGTATACAAGATACGGAATATATTTAAAAACGCATATCGGATGGGGTTCAGGGGATCTCCTAGTCGGGTACCCCCGACTAGAGTTTTCTTACTTGTTTTAATAATAGTAATAATAATTTAATACAAGAAAAAATTAGGAAAATACGACATTTCCGCAGCTGGAGTCGAACCAACATCACCTGACCTCCACCGCCATTGTGTGTGTGAAAAAATAAACAATTAAAAATATTTGACATCGGCTGGGTTTGAACCCAGACCTACTAGGCACGACGTGCCTCGCTTCTATCAACACCGCTACTGCACTGCAGTAGCAAATTTGAAACTAAAGGCAGTTAAGAATTATAACAAAATTCAAGCAGTCAGCTGTTATTGTTGTGATTCTCAGACAAGAATGCTCGCATTCGAATGTCTCAATGTATGTGTGCACATGTATAGAAAAAATGAAAACGGGGGTGGGTTTCTGGTCACATGTTGCAATTAACAAAACGTTTTGTTTAATTACTTCTGTGATACTCAATGGAATTCAATGAAATTTTCCGCATATGATTTACATATTATATTGAATATTTGTCAGTTGTCTAAAATCGCAAACTCATTCACATTTTGGCTATATTTGCAACTAAACTTCAGATTGAAAATTTTTTTAAAATTTTTAACTAATATCCAAAATGCAACAAAAACCGAAATTGTATAAAATATAAATGAAACTAAATGCAAAATTTGGAGGCTCTAGCTCCAAAGATGTACGAGATAGAATTAAAATACTGTCTTTCGATAAGGTTTTGTAATCGATAACATAAAAACGGTAATAGTTATCGATTGTTTGAAATAAACTTGATCTGCGCCTGCTATACAGGGACTTCCAAAAAATATTTCAAGTCTCTAGCTCTTATATGTTCTGAGATCGACGCGTTCATACATACGGACAGACGGACGGACGGACAGACAGACAGACGGACAGGGCTAAATCGACTTAGCTCGTCTCCCTGATCAAGAATATATATACTTTATGTGGTCTGCCACGCCCCCTTCTGCCTGTTACATACATTTGACAGCTTAACAAAACCATTATACCCTGATTTCCCATTTTCAATGGGTTCAGGGTATAAAAAGGGAGCGACAATCAGTGCAACACAGTTCATTGCAACTTCTACATTCGAGCCTTACCCTACAAGCTATAATATTTATAAAGTAAAATCATTGACTTAAGTACACACTCTACATAAAGCAACTATCGAGCAAATTGATCGGGATGCGAAACTGAGGACACATCTGATGTCATCTGGAGATATTTCATCGGCCAAGTCTTTGCCTTGACGACATTAAGAATTCCACAATGGATTGGAACGGCAGATTTGGAAAAATAAAGTTACATGTATGAAAACAAATCTATTAATTGCTAAAAGCAAAAAATAGAAAAACTATCCCACAATTAGGGCTGCTTGGAGCTCATTAATGATTAGCCATAATGGTACCCATAAAGATTTATTTTTTTGAGAAGCCCGAAAAGTAAGGATAAATTCATTACGATAAGATGAAATAATATAAATCCTACCAAGGGCCGAGTGAAAATATGTCAGATCGGAGGACAATACAGCAGACCTATTATCAAGAGGCATAGGTGCTTCAAAACTTCCAGAATTTGAAAAATTGGTAGAAAGTACATACTTTGGCTAATCTTGTCTAGTAGTCACAATCAGAAAAAAATATATCGTTATTATATTGTTATCATTATTTGACGTCGGCATACAGCTAACTTCGACGATTGGAAATTTCGAAAGGGTGATTCAATACATTCTTCGATTTATCGAAAAATTACGTCGTAAACGGCATGGCACATCTTATTTAACTGTGAGCGCGTTAAGAAAATGACGATTAGCTATAATAAGAGTGTAACCGCATAGGAATTTTGTGGATGAAATACAAAATGCAAGTTATTATCGCTGAACCTATTTTTGGATAAAAGTTCGATGCTAAGAGTTGACGGGCGGCTACAAAACTCAACAGTACCATATGAAATGAAGCATTCACCAATTTTACTTAATTCGCACATAGCGGAGTAGCTAATCAACGACGAACAGGCCAAGACACTGTACGGAGGTATACAAGTAATGAAAATATTTTTACAGCGACAATATTGGATCATCGGTCTAACGAATCGTCTGAAGAAATACATGTGTTACATGCAGAAGATACAGTAAGGCCTGTGCTCAACAGATTTTTGGTAATCTACCAGGGAAACTGTAAGTCACCCTTTCTACCACACGGTAAATCGACTACGCTGTACGTTCCAAATTAGATGCTCTAAAGGTAGAGGGCAGACGACCTTTCAAGGATAAATTGCGCTCTTCTCTTCGCCTATATGGTAACTAAAGCTATTTATTTGGACGCAGTCAACGTTTTATCAACAGAACTTGTCTTGGCGTTCTCAAACAGATTCTTTGCTGGATGAGGAAAAAGCGCAAATATCTATTTCGAGAATAGAACTAATTTTGACGGCGCTGCGCGGAGGCTAGACAAATATATATATAGTTTTTGGCAAATCAATGGAGGACGTCAACAGTAATTTAGTCGTAAAATTTGACGTTTCTAGAACTGTGGAAAATACCCGATGTAGATATATGCACCATATTTTATTATTCTCGGCTTAATAACCCGAGTATATATTCCAAATTTCTAGCATCAATAGTGCTCAAAACATAACAGATTTTGTGCAAAACGCTATAAATTCAGATCCGATTTACCACGCCCCCAGTGGGTGTAGACATGTAATTTTTGGCCAATCCTTGGAAATAGTCTAAGGTAACGTAACTGCAAAATTTTGAAGCTTAAGTTCCAAAAATGTAAAAATTACAGGGTATTTTATGGTATGCCACTCCCAAAAAGGGCATAATAATTATTTTAGTGTCACCAGGAACTTAATTATCTAATTTCAGTGTTGCTAGCTCTGAAACTGTAGAAGATACAGTTTTACCCGATTTGCCACGACCCTATGAGCGTATATATCTTTGTGATCTTGGGTTGTCAACGCGAGTATACGTTTCAAATTTCAACTCTAGCATTTCAACTAACAAGGTTTCCGACATACCCAAAATGCATTTTCCCAATCCGTAGAAGAAGTCTAAGGTAACGTAACGGCAATTTTCAAAGCTTTCGCTCAAAAAATGTGGAAATTACAGGGTGTTTTCCGGTATGCGAAGCCCCAAGCGTATCGGAAAAATCTTGACACTTTATAATTCAATGGTATACATGAGTATATGTTCCAAGTTTCATGTCTCTAGTTTCAATAGCGGCGAAATGGTTTGCGGACGGACAGCAATACGGACATTGCACAAAACAAATATACTAATTTCACTTTCGTGAATGAGTATAACAAGTATGAAAACTTTAGTCGGTGCCCGACTTGGAGATCCGAAGAACCCTGTGTGGTCTGCGTTTTTCAATATACGCAGCTGTGTATTTGTTAAAGCAGAAAAAGTATAAACTTATAAACAAGTAAGACTGCTCGACTAAGAGATATCCTGAAACCTGTTAAGATGCGATATTTAAATCAATTTACGGTTCTTTATATATACATATATACAAACAACCCATACATACACACACACATGCACACACACGCACAAGCACTTTCTCTGCTACTGCGCAGTTTACGCAGCGACTGCGCGTGGGCAGCGCTTGGGCTGCAGAATGGGCTATATTATGGAAACTTATTTGTTGAATTAGTTTTCTTCCAGATGGACTTTCGTAATCAAACTCTTACAGCACAAGTTTCTAGTATTGTAAATACGTTTTTTGCAAATTAGGGGGCAAGGGTATCAAAATACCAAAAATTACATAAAGACTGTATTCATTACACGGACATAAACATCTGAAGCTACGCTTAAAAAAAGAAACAAAATTATCGATTTTCATCGATAATAAAGATATGGGATGAGTTATCGAAAAAATGATAAACCTTCACTGCGTATGGCACATACAAATGCTAGTACATGTGAGCAAGAGACTGTAGGAATGTGTGCATGATCGTCGCAAAAACATATTCGCTAAGCGCACCAACGCTTTCATACCCTTCACACAAATAATAACGAAAATCTTAACATTTTGCATGAGCATGGCAAACCGTTTTCAGCAATTTGGTATACCCTTTGCTCGGAAGAGAAGGAATGAAACCTCTCGGCGAACAAATTTCAATTTTTGTGATCTGCTGCTTGTGCGTACGCGTACATATATATATACATATATATATATATATATATAGAGAGAGAGACAGAGAGAGAGAGAGAGTAAGGAAAAAATGGCATATAGTAGTGCTTCATATTAGAATTCAACCTTCTCGGTTGAGCGCTCGCAGCGCACTGATTTCGCTCCCCATTTTTTCACTGCTCGAACCCAAAAGTAAGCGACCCGAGCAAATACGAAGTTGAAAGGGTCTCAAACCATACATTTTTATAGGGTGAAAATCGTTGTACTAGTTGTCCCATCTATGTGTTGTATGGTTAGTGCTTGTATTGACAAATTTTCAAAGTTTGAGATTGTGCAACCAATAGTTTCTCGAACAATAGCAGATGTAAAAGCACCAATTAGACAAATTGTGAATTTTGTCCCAAGAACCAAAGTCATTTATTGTGACAACGAAGCTTCCTTTAATTCGGAAGCAATCACATAATTGCTAAAAAATAGTTTTGAAATAGATGTTGTCACCTCAAACGGTCAGGTAGAACGATTCCATAGCACCTTGTCAGAAATAGCTAGATGGTTCAAGTTAAAGGAAAATAGAAGACACTGTCGATCAGTTCATTCTGTGACTGGGAAAAAGTCCGTTGACATAATTCACGAGACCTCTAACGAATTTAAAGAGGAAATAAGAGATAAGATTGAAAAAACACAGTAAAAACAGTTACCCAGAAATAATCCAAGCAGACAGGACAGAGTATTTGATGTTGGAGAAGAAGTCTTTGTGAAATCCAACAAAAGGTTAGGGAATAAACTAACACCTTGTGGTACAGACATAGAAACGTCTGTTCTCATTAAGGGGAAGATGGTCCACAAGGACAATTTGAAATAATAATTCCCTAAAAAAAAAGATTTGTAGATAAGTCAGTAGACTAAGAAATACGGTAAATTTATTAATTTTTTCAATTCTCCTTGCAGGTTGTTTTTCTGCAATTATTCTTATTTACAATTGTGAGAGCTCGGATTACCGATTACTCACACTCCAATTACATACCCATATTAGATGGAAATCTGACTATCTAACTAACTATCTTACTAACTTTAGTAATTTGACCAATTTCTCTGTAATGGTAGAAGAAACAGGAAAGTGTCCGAGATATTTCCACAGTCTCATATGAGGAAACTGTCATATTAGGAATTTTTTGTCCGTTTTGGAAGTACATCATAGAATTGCCAGGAGCTTAGATTTCTTAGGCACGGCACTAAAAGTTGTAGCGGGCAAACCTGATTCCACAGATTTAGAGTGAATTAAACTAACTGAATCAAAAAAAAAAAAAAACAGATTCAAATAACATTCAGGTAACAATTAACACGGAAACGCAAAAGAAAATAAATGAGCTAACTGATACCGTAAATCAAATTCTAATGGCAATGAAAAAGAACTAGTTGACACTTCGCACTTATACGATACATTGTTGACTTGAAACAGAATTTTAATTGCTGAAATTCAAAATGTAATGCTTAAAATCACTCTTGCCAAAGTAAACATAATTAATCCAACAATTTTTGACCATAATGATTAAAAATCTGTACTTATTGAACATCCCACAGAGGTACGTGTAGTAAGCTTATTAGAAGCATCTAAAATTAAAGTCCTATAGTCCGAAGATATTATTCTCATATTAATTGAATACCCTAGAATTAAATTTATCTGTAGAAAGATTAACATTTTTCCTGTATCCCACGACCACACTATACTTTAACGAAAAGAAGACACTCTGGCTGAGTGTGGCAGCAAGATCCTGACCCTAACAGACTATGATACAACAACCATCTCGTCAATATGCAAGTTGGCCCTGCACGACACCTGCGCACGGGGACTCCACGCCGGAGATACAGCACTTTGCCGCACTCAACCCAATCACTTGAAGCAAATATCTCTGGTCGATGACGGCATAATGATTATCAATGAAAGTCCCGCTAATGCTAGCACGTTGGCAGCTTGGAAAAGATAGTAAATAGCATCTTCCTCATCACATTCTAACAGGAGGCCATTATAAATGGGACCACATACGTAAACCAACTTGGAATTATCAAGAAGATTCCTTGTGTAGCGGTTTCACCATTGCTCAGTGTCATGGGACACGATCAAGTTTGGAGCATACCATATCTGCAGAGGATGAATAACCGCAACCTACAAACTATCAAATTATCAGAGCTTGGTTTGCAGCTTGGTATCAGCCTCATTATCACTAGTTTTATCCTTCTATTCCAGTACCTAAGGAGAAGACGATCATCGAGGAAATTAAAGGCGTGGATAATTTTAAAATGAAATGAGGACGGTAATAATCTTAAGGGGAGAGTAGTTAACGAGTGCCACTCGCACTTAGTTGTTTGAAAAAAAAATGATAACATGGGCTGAATATTGCAGTCATAGTGCCGACTCAGCAAAAAGCTGAGTTCAGCGCTCTGAGTAAAATGTCAGCGGTGGTAATCTGATATCTTGCACATGTCGCAAGATCAGCATTATCAGTCATGCCAAGTCGGCTTGCCGACCAAATTCTTGTAGCTTTAGATTCTTCGTAACTCTGTGGCTTTTAATCACTTTATATTTTGATTTACTTATGCCTACGCTTGCTGGTGGCTTTGAATTTAGTTCTGTTCTTAAAGTCAAAGCTAACGCTACTTATAAATAAAAATTACTCCGGCACTTGGCCGATAAAACATTGTCTTATTACTCATACATTACTGTAACACATGGGCAGTAATAGAGGGAGATAAAGTTAATCTCCCCAACCTAATTAGCATAACATTAACCCTAACATCGCTGGACCCTTGGCAACCAATACGGACAGCGAGAGCCTGTTCCAGCCGCACTCAACGTAAGAATGCAAAATATACTCTACTTTGTACTTTGGTCGTTTATACATATGTATGTATGTACATATATATAAAAGAAGAAAAAAAAAGAAGAAGAAAAAAGAAGTGATTGGAATATCGCAGGGTTCAGGGTATCTGTTAGTCGAACAGTCTCGAATAATTGTTTAATTGTTTAATTGTTTTCCTTAGAGAGCTCTCTCTCTCTCTCTCTCTCTCTCTCTCTCTCACTCTGCGCTCTCAAATATATATACACATACATATATATTTATGTGCGCACAAGCAGCAGCGCTCAAAAGTTGAAATTCATTCGCCGCTACGTTTCATTCCTTCCCTTCTGAGAGAAGAGTATACCAAAGTGCTGATAGGGTTTGACATGCTCATGCATAATGTTAGGATTTTTATTATACCCTGAACCCATTGAAAATGGGAAATCAGGGCACAATGTTTTTGTGAAAATGTATGTAACAGGGAGAAGGAGTCATGGCAGACCCCATAAAATATATATATTCTTGATCAGGGAGATGAGCTGAATCGATATAGCCATGTACGTCTGTCCGTCCGTCCGTGTGAAAGCAGCGATCTCTTAAACCACAAAAGCTAGAGATCTGAAATTTGAAATGTATACTCTATGTCCGTGTAATGAATACAGTCTTTATGTAATTTTTGGATTTTTGATACCCTTGCCCCCTAATTTGCAAAAAACGTATTTACAATACTAGAAACTTGTGCTTTGGCAAATACATACATATACATACATGTGATTATGACGCTTTAAAATTTTATTACGAAATTCCATCTAGAAGAAAACTTATTCAACAAATAAGCGCAAAAAACTGCATGTACATACACGTTGGTTGTAATGTATTTATTCCCTTCCGAGCGAAAATTATACCAAACTGTTGAAAGGGTTTGCCATCCTCATGCAAAATGTTAAGATTTTCGTCATTATTTGTTTGAAGGGTATAAAACGTTGGTGCCCTTAGCGAATATGTTTTTGCGACGAGCATGCATACACACTTACAGTCCCTTGCTTACATGAACGAGAATTTGTGTGCGAGACTTTTGCTACCTGTCGAAATTGTAAATACCCAATTGTTGAAGTTGGTCGATGTTGTGGACTGCACACACACGCTATATCCGCTTTTTATTTTTCCGCTGTCAACCCGAGTATATATTCCAAACTTCAAGTCTCTAGCATCAAAATATAACAGATTTTGTCTAAAACGCTATTTTTTCAGATATATATAATTGTCCCACAACATAAACAATATAAACTGTATGGGATTAGGAAATTAAGCAGAAACAGTAATGAATAAATCATATCAGTTCAAAGCACTTGACAATTTCGTTCTGGGGCCATGTGGAGACTTATCCCGATTATTGGGAATCAAGGAACCAGTAGACCTTCCCAGCGCGTTGCATATAGGTTTAAAATTTGAAAACCAGAGCTATAGGACAGCTCATGCAAATCCTAGAACACAATCTTCTAATTTCCGATCAGAGCGCAGACCACTAACGTGCTTCCCAACACCCACACAATACGAAGCAAAACACACAATACAAAAAACATTCTAAAACATTCAACGCCCCCAACCATATAATCCTTAAGTCAGAGGACAACAAGTTGCTCCTGCGCGACAATATCCAAATTAACAGCAACAATAAGTAGCTTCCTGTCGCCCTATGGCACCCAAATCGCCTCCACGCCCAGAACCAATGGAAGTGGACCCCAGTACTATTAGTAGACAAGTCAATTATATGAATAGGCCTCAGCTTGAAAAAAGGAAAAAGCTTACCATTCCCACTAAACCAGACAGACAAAAGACAAAGAAATTTTAATACCCTGTGATTAGCAATAGTTTTGCGCGTATTTATGTGTATTAATACATGTATTTGCTGTATATTTATACATATATGTATACGTGCATATATATGTTACTCTACTCAGCGACGCGAATACTGTAGAAGCGGCCCTCGCGACTGTAAGGGGTCAGAATCGCTCCTACAGATTCTTTGGACTTTGAAGGACAAAGATATTGAAGGACATTGATATCATGAACTTTAATTGGGGAAAACACATCGTGGGATAAATATGGAGGATAACGCAGAAGCCTATTAAGGACATAAGCAACCCAGAAAAGATACCGGATCATCGGCCGCCACCAACAAGAACATTGGTACGGCTCAGCTGAATATAGCGTTAGGAGCTTACGCAATCTGTGCAGGAGCAAGGTAACGTTTACGTAACCGTGCGAAAATAACGTGGCACTGTCTCTTTTGTAAATCTCAGGTGTGCTTACGAGCGAGTCCAGCAGAACCAGCAGACCTACCGTAGAACACAGTGCGATTCCTGGCGTCACCTGACGTGCTCAAGCGAATCCTCTGCTAACCAAGAAAAGCATAGCAGGTCGTATAGCCGGTGTGCACTGAACTACCTACCGTTCCATCCTGTATACAGGTGTGCATTTAGGAGGCGAGTCCTTACATATAGCAAGAGTGCTTCAGGTAGGGCATAGAAATCTCAATTGAAAAACAGGTACAAACTGAATCATTTGCCACTATTGTAGGGATAACGGAGTACGAACAAGCGATTGTCGACTATGAAAATCAGAGCCACTATGAACAAACTCGAGACCTTTACCATATTAAATGAGTTGGACAAATATTAAAAATTCTAATAGATATAAGTTGTAATAATTGTTCCGGTCTTTGCAGAATTTTTTGGATGGTACAACCTTCATCTCAAATCAGGACGTCAAAAACCACTTGAACCAGTTTTTTGCCAGCAAGGATCAAAAATTTTATGAGCGTGGAATCAATTTCTTGCTCGAAAGATGACAAAAGGTAGTAGATCAAAATGGAGAATACATAATTTCATAAAATGTTTTATAAAATAAAAAAATCGTGTTTGAAGTGCATCACTTAATTTGTCCAGCTGATTGCAATAAACTTCAGAATTAATCGTTGTGTTGTCCGGCAAAAGCTCAAAATAAACGATCCCCTTCAAATCCCACAAAAATGACAACATAACCCTTTTTTGGTGAATATCGGGCTTTGATGTGGTTTGAGCTGGTTCATCCTTTTTAGACCATAATCTCTTGCGATTTACATTGTTGTAAACAACCCACTTTTCGTCGCCGGTAACAATGCGCTTTAAGAATTGATCGTTTCTTTGACGAAGCAAATTTCCTTCTGTAAGAACATGAGGCGCCCATATGTCAAGCTTGGAAATTAATCCTAGACGTTTCATGTGCTTTTGAACAGTCGGGTTTGACAGATTTAATCTTTCTGCAATCTCTCGAGTTACCATTCGACGATTTGCATCGACCAACGACTTTATTTTGTCCACATCGGCTTCAAGAGGCCTTCCAGGACGTGGTGCATCCTCAAGATTGAAATTGCCTTAATGAAATTTTGCAAACCACATCATTTAAAGAATCTCTTGCTCCTGTTTCTAAGACATCACATGTTTTTTTTATACCCTGAACTCATTGGGAAATCAGGGTATAACTGTTTTGCTTAAATGTCAAATGTATGTAACAGGCAGAAGGAGGCGTGGCAGACCCCATAAACATAAAATATATTCTTGATCAGGGTGACGAACTGAGTCGATCTCAGAACCTATAAGAGCTAGAGACTTGAAACTTTTTTTGGAAGTCCCTGTATAGCAACCGCAGATCAAGTTTATTCCATACATTCGATAACTAGTACCGTTTTAATGTTATCGATTGAAAACCTTATCGAAATACAGGCTCAAGCACAATCGCCTCGGTCGCTGGCAACGCATTGCGTACATACAACAGACGTTTTGGAAGCGCTGGAGTGAGGAATACCTTACCATTCTCCAACAGCGTGGAAAATGGCATACTGCGCAGCCATCTAATAAGGTCAACGATGTATGCGTAAAAGACGAAAACTTGCCACCTCTAAGATGGCCATTAGCACGAGTCGTCGAGACCCTTTCTGGAGCTGACAGTGCTGTGAGAGTTGCTGTTCTGCGTATATCCACTGGAACTACACGTCATGCTGTCAATAAGCTGTGCGTCCAGTTGATGATCCTGTTAAAAGACCGGGTCTTTCAACGGGGGAGGAGGATGTTCGGCTCAGCAGCTTATAATTGAACTTAGAATAAGTTCTCTTAAGTTGATCTTGTTCTTTTTGAATGTCATTCTCATTTACTCTTAATGCAATCAAGCACATAAGAAACTCAACACATATATACATGTATGCTAATTCGACTTCGCTACTAATTGCTTGCTTCTAACTTCTATTCTTAAATCTTGTGACGACTAAAATTGTCATCAAGCGCGCAACGTTTATCGTTGTCATTCTCTCATAGAATAATCTGTTACCTACATTAACGCTAGGGACACGGCATTAAATTAATAAATAAGCTAATTAAACTAAATAAACTAGCTTTGATTTTGCCTTCGTAAATGATTGGAGCCAGAGTTGCTGAAAAAGCTCGGCAGCTTACAACAGCTTTGTTTTTAAGCGTAACTTGAATACCGTTAAAGCCATAGTATTTAGATTTTCTGTATATATCTGTGTAATAAATACAAACATTTTGTAATTTTTGGATAATAATAATAATATATATATAATTTTTTTTTTTTTTGCTTTGGCAACTACATACATATGAATGTCATTATTACACTCTAAAAGTTTGATTACGAAAGTCCATCCAGAAGAAAACTAATTCAATAAATAAATTTCCATAATATTGCCCATACTGTAGCCCAAGCGCATTCGCTGCGCAGTAGCAGAGCAAGTGCTTGTGCGTGCGTATGCATGTGTGTGTGCGTGTATGTATGTGTTGTTTGTATATATGTATATATAAAAGAAGCGTAAAGTGATTTGAATATCGCATCTTCGCGGCACTCTTACTTGTTATATGCATTACAAGCAACACACATACATTGTGAGGAGCAATATATGTATGCACGTAGTAGTGTGTATAAATACATGTAGTTGCTATGTGTTTATATGCATATACATACGTTCATATGTATGTATGTTGCTCCACACAGCGACGCGAGTTCTGTAGGAGCGGCCCTCGCGACTGGAAAGGGTCAGAGTTCGAAGGATGGTTCGGCTCTTTCGCTCCTACAAATTAAGCAATTGGCTCATCGGCGAATGGTGGCCGGGGTACCGTTCGTGGCCGAGTGAAAGTAGTGGATGCTTTCACTCGTACAGCCATAACGGTATTTCGGCCAATGAGCGGCTGCCACGCGATCAGCGGACATTTGGCGTCGCAAAATATCGCGTGATGTTGTGGGAAAACTCCAAGGATATCCAAGGAGGATATCTCGGACGCCTATTAAGGACCGTAGGCAACCCAGCGAGGACAGAGGATCATCAGCTGCCACCAATAAGGACATTGGTGCGGCGCAGCTGAACCTAGCGCTAGAAGTTGGCGAAACCTGGGACAGGAGTGAGTAGGTGTTCACGTAGCCGTGCGAAAGAGTGCGTCTTGTGTCTGAGGGGAAGCTGTGGTGTGTTGTAAGCGAATCCAGCCGTAGGAGTGGGCTGTAAGTGATCCGAGCGAACTGAAGGAGCATACAGTGCAAATCCTGGCGCATCCTGGAGTGCGTGAACCACTCAACAGCTAACCAAGGCACAACCGCTCGTACAGCCGGAGTACGCTGAACGCATACCCTCCAATCCTGTGTACAGCTGTGGATGATAGGAGGCGAGTCCTTGCATATAGCAGGAGTACCTCAGGCAGGCATAAAATATTGTATTTCGTAAATTGTAAATTATACGAAAACAAGTAAGAGTGCTCTAGTCGAGACTGCTCGACTAAGAGATACCCTGAACCCTGCGAAGATGCGATATTCAAATCATTTTACGCTTCTTTTATATATACATATACACAAACAACACACACACACACACATGCACACGCACGCACAAGCACTTGCTCTGCTACTGCGCAGTTTACGCAGCGACTGCGCGCGGGCAGCGCTTGGGCTGCAGTATGGGCTATATTTTGGAAACTTATTTGTTGAATTAGTTTTCTTCTAGATGGACTTTCATAATCAAACTTTTACAGCGTAATAATGACATTCATATGTATGTATTTGCCAAAGCACAAGTCTCTTGCATTTGAAATACGTTTTTTTCAAATTTGGGGGGAAGGGGGCGTGGTATCCAAAATCCAAAAATGGCAGAATGTTTGTATCCATTACACGGATATACACAGTAAATTGAAATCTATAGCTATAACGGTATTGAAAAACGAAGAAAAATTATCGATTATTTTTATCGATAATAAGAAAATGGGATGAGTTATCGAAAAAAATGATAAGCTCGTACTGCGTAGGGTATACACGAGTATACATTTCAAATTTCAGATCTCTAGCTTTTGTGGTTTGCGAGATTGCTGCGTTCACACGGACGGACGGACGGATAGACGGACATGGCTATATCGACTCAGCTTGTCGAGCTGATCAAGAATATATGGGGTCTGCCACGTCTCCTTCTGCCTGTTACATACATTTTCACAAAAACATAATACCCTGATTTCCCATTTTCAATGGGTTCAGGGTATAAAAACGTTCAGAATATATATCGACTTAAACCACATTAAACACATTTTCGACTACTTATTATCGCAGGGGCTTCAACAAATAAATTTGTTGGCACGAACATACAGTCGGCTGAAACTGGCCCGGCTTGATCTCGGGATAAACCGAAGGTTCGTTACAACTGGCGCCCAACGTGGGGCCCTGCGATAAGAAAAAAGTTTGAGGATAAGCGTAAGAATGGTGAGAGCGTGGGTACATAATTTGAAGAAGGAGGATGTGCTGCGTTACGGGGATGAGTTCGGGGTAAGCTTATCCGGCACATTGGATGTGATGCGGAGACAGTTCGGCGAGTGGGTCGAGGTAAACGAGGGAAGGATTCCTTATTCCCTCAGGATCGCCGAACTGGCCAACCTGCATGGACGCCGTTCATCACTGAGAGATGGCGCCGCGCGGCTGCAGGACACACAGCAATGAGCGTGGAGGGCCACATCCACACCGCAACCCGAGATCAGGACGCGTGGGCCATGCGGCACAGCCCCAGATTATCCCAAGGTGGCCAAACAGGTGCGCGAATGGAGCTTCCGCTTCGATGGCACAACAAAGCTCTTAGAATTCCTGGAGCAGGTGGAATGGTCAGTCGATACTTACGGTCTGGACCTGGACCTGAGCCCAAGGACGATGCCGGAGCTGCTGAAAGGCATGGCTTTAAAGTGGTACTTCGCGAACAACAGACCCTGGATGGCGTGGGCAACATTTGTGCGAAGCTTCCAGAAGTTTTTTCTGCCCAGAGACTACTTGGAGGAGCTGAAGGGCGAAGTCAAACAGCGGAGACAGATGGTGGGTGAGGCATTTAAGGTGTACATGGTGGATATGCAGATGCTCATGCGCCCATTGCGCTATGAGGCGGAGCGCGAGTTAAAGTTAATTTACAACAACAGCCTCCCCGATCTGCACGCATATGCCCGCCCCTATCAGTTCCGGAGTTTGACGGAGTTGATGTTGCTGGCCTATGAGTTCGAGGATCTGGAGAAGGATCTAGAGAGATTGCGGCAACAGCAACGGCCAAATCGTACGTGATTGATGGCCATGGACGACGCCGAAAGCCCAAGGAGGATGACGGATGAAGTGAGACCTCGTCCTGCGCCAAGGACAGGCGCGGTGAGCAGGACACACATCCCGAATCCAGCCAGGGCGTGTCGGATGTGTGGCCAGGAAGGGCACTGGGCTAGAGACTGCCGCAACGATGTCCTGGCGTTTTGCTGGCAGTGCGGGCGCATAGGCGTGCAAACGTCTGCCTGCTGTCAGTCGGGAAACGATCAACGACACCCGCCATCCAGGGGCGAGCGGGAGCAGCGTCTAGGAGGCCCCAGGCGTTAGTGGGCAGTCTTCAGGACCAAGGCAGCCAGCTGACGGCGATCGTGGCCATTGGAGACGAACAGCTTAAGGCCACGATCGACACAGGAGCGATAGGCTCGCTAATAAGCTCCGAGGAGCAGGCGTGTTGCGTGCCACACGGCGAAGCAGACGACTGGCGGACGGCAGCTGCAGTCAGGTGGATTTGCAGCTGGAAGCAGGGATCAGACTGGGAAGTCAGCAAATCCTTATCCCGTTGCTGATTCTTTCAGGAGTGATCGACGATCTGGTGCTGGGTTGGGAATTCTTGGCCGGCATTGGCACCACACTGGAGAGCGGTGGCTTGAAATTGGAAATCAAGCCCAGAAATCCATCGATCCATTAAAGATGTATATCCGTTACCTCGGGTGCATCATATTTTGGATCAGCTGCGAGAGGCACGCTACATCACCAGTCTGGATCTCAAGGATGGATATTGGCATGGAGAAATCCAGCCGGCCACTGACTGCATTCACAGTTCCAGGAAAGGGGCTGTTTCAGTGGAAAGTGATGCCGTTCGGGCTTCATTCTGCGCCCGCAACGTTTCAGCGTGCGCTGGATCAGATCATTGGTCCAGAGATGATGCCTCACGCCTTTGCCTACCTACCAGGAACACATGCATAACTTGCGAGAAGTGCTCCGGCGACTTAGAGCAGCCAACTTGAGGATCAACATCGACAAGTGCGATGTCTTCAAGAAGGAGCTGAAGTACTTGGGCCACAAGGTAACGGAGCATGGCATTCGTACGGACCCGGAAAAGGTAGCCGCGATTGCCGAGCTGAAGCCACCCTCAAACATCAAGGAGCTGCGTCAATATGTGGGAGTGGCTTCATGGTATCGTCGTTTTGTGCCGGACTTTGCTACGACAGTGCATCCACTCAACGCACTGCTCAAAAAGGAACAGCAAAAGGCATTTAAGATGGTGAAAGCCAAACTGACGGAGTCGCCAGTCTTGACATGCTCCGACTTTTCGAAGCCGTTTTGCTTGCAGACGGATGCAAGCAACTACGGGCTTGGGGCCATCTTGACGCAGACCTCTGAGGATGGGGAACGCGTCATCTCGTATGCCAGCCGGATACTGAACAGTGCTGAGCGGAATTACTTAGCCACTGAGAAGGAGTTTCTGACCATCATTTGGGGCATCAGGAAACTTGGCCGTACCTGGAAGGCTACCATTTTGTGGTGGTCACGGACCACATGGCTCTTAAGTGGCTCAACTCCATCAAGAGCCCTTCAGGAAGGATTGCCAGATGGGCACTGGAGCTACAGCAATTTGATTTTGAGATTCGCTACAGAAAGGGCAAACGAAATGTAGTGGCGGATGCGCTTTTACGGCAGCCTTTGAGCGAAGAGGCATGTCGCTTGGTGACGAGCAAAGAGATGCCAGCTGGGACAGGATGTCGCTGGATATCCAAGCTGCGCCAAGACTTGCACAAAAGCCCACAGAAGTTTTCGGACTATAGAGAAGAGTCCGGAAATCTGTACAGGCACATCCCGCATCAAGCTGGCCACGAGGATGTGGCTGCGTGGAAATTGTGTGTGCCAACGGAACGGCACAAACAAGTTCTCGAGGAGAGCCACGACGCAGCCACCGCCGCAGCCACCGCTCGGGTGGCAGCGAGATACTACTGGCCAGGTATGTATCGGGATGCGCGGGCATACGTGCAGCGTTGTGAGCTATGCTAGTGTTACAGGCCCAGTCAACTGCAAGCAGCTGGACAACTGCTCACCCAAATCCCAAAAGAGCCGTGGGTCACTGTATGCGCCGATTTTGTTGGACCGCTGCCAAGATCAAAGCATGGGAACACCATGCTATTGGTCTTCATAGACCGGTTCTCCAAATGGACGGAGATGGTGCCGCTAAGGAGCGCAAACACGGCGGCGCTCCGAAAGGCATTTCGAGAACGGATTTTGGCACGATTTGGTTCGCCAAAAGTGCTCATTACGGACAATGGCACTCAGTTCAAGAGCCGGCCCTTCAAAGTTTTCTTGGAAGACCTGGATGTACGCCACCAGCTAACAGCGCCATACACGCCACGCCGGTTATCTACCGGATCAGCTCGGAGGCAGATAAACGGAGCAGGACAGCTCATGTGGCGGACCTCAAGCCATATAGAGCAGCTAGTATATAAAAACTAGCAGTTATCAGCGCTCACAGAAATCAAATCGAGTTGCGCGCGTATCTAGGGAAGAGACAGCAAACAACAACACCAACAGCTGTAACGGCGCAACCCGAGAGCGCACACAACAACACTAACAGCTGTAACAGTGCGAGCTGAGAGAGCGCGCACACTACAACATCAACAACTGTAACGTCGCAAGCCGAGATCGCACACAACAACACCAACAGCTGTAACGGCGCAAGCTGAGAGAGAGAAAACAACAACAGCAACAGCTGTAACGGCGCAAGCTGGGAGAGCGCGCCCATGGCGAAAAGAGAATAGGGCGACAACAACAGAGCAAGGTGCAAGAGGTCAAGGCACTCGGGGGGAGGCGATTGAACCTTGTCAGCTGCGCAACGATCGCTGGCGGACGAGGCGACACGAAGTTGTCAAGCCTGACATGCAAAACGGGCAATAACAACATCGCATAGGGCGACATACAAAACGGGAAAAAACAACATCGTATATGGCGACATGCGATATATAGGGCATGCGCATGCGAAAAGAGAACGGGGGGAGGAAAGACAGTGTACCGGGGCGGCGTTCGGCTATTACCGTAGCCTGCGATCATAATGAAGGCCTGGAATTCAGCAATAAGATAGAGGATTCCCGAGCGAGAAACATAGATTTGAGGACCCGTTAGATGCTGCCGCCTACGCATACAGCGACGCTGCAGCACAGGGTATAAAAAGGGCATGTGGGCATAGGAGTGGCCTATTTCATCTTCAACACCATGGTCAACGCACGCGCAGACACCATTGATGTCGGCTCGCGACTGGGTATCGGGAGGGTGCACCCGGCTGATCCTCGCCTGCTGGCTAGGGATTCCACTGGAACGGCACGAGGAGCAGGCCGGGTGAGCACACCGTTGTCCAGGGTTCGAGCACGCCGAAGCCGAGTGCGTCTGCCCCCGGTGCGACTACTTTTTCACCAAATTCGGCGCACGGCAAGGTGCCTTCGGCGGCATCAGCCGTATTTGGAGCTGGAGCCATCTTCCAGCGAGAAGACAGCGGTGTTGGGCGCGGGCTCATGGTCGCCGGCGAGTTCGTCGAGTGAGGGACGGCCCCCGACCTGGAGCAGTTCAGAAGAAGCAGCGGAGCTAGCGGCGGACCCCGACATATGGGACGAGACGCTGTATTCGGACTGCGTCCGCAACGGGAGATATTCGCCGACGCATTCGCCGTGGCCAGTGGCCGCCGAGGCCTCCGACGCCGCATCGGATGGCAATCGACAGCAGCGAGGACAAGGTCATCGTCATCTCGGAGTCGGAGCCGGAAGACGATGGAGGAGAGGAGGATCCAGGCGCCGAGCCCGAGATCATCGTGATCTCGGACTCAGAGGAGGAGGAGCAGGAGGTGCCTGAACCGCCACAGATCACGGTCAGGTACGACGATCAGGTGAGGGGAAGGATGATGGAGCACGAGGCTCACATCACCATCCGGTGGAGGGAGCCACTTGCGCCGTGGCCCCAGGGATTCTCCCTAGAAGAGCAGGTGCAGCCTGGTTCGCCGCCGCAACCGCCGTCACGGGTGTCCACGCCGCCTGATACTCCGCCGCAGTCACCGTTGGACGAAGAAAAGGAGTGGAGGCCCATCAGGCTGCCTCCTAGGCCAACGCTGCAACGGCAGCAGTCCGAGCCTGCGCTGCCTCCACCGACGCGACCGGTCCTGCACCTGCAGAGCTCGACACCACGAGACTGTGGATGAAAATGAGTCGCGGGGAATGGCCCGAGGAACTGGAGAGGCACGCCGCCAAAATGGAAGAGAAAGGGACCAGCCGCACAGCCCGAATATCGGGTGCGGCGTGGCCGCACGGGGTGCAGGGCCTTTGCCGACCTAGGGAATTAAGAAAAAGGGAAAAAAAGTTGAATAAAGAGAAGAAGAAGAAGATTTGTCAACCACATGGTACTTACTGCGGCAAGGGGATGCTCTTTTCCTGAATTTCAGCAATTTCAGACGTTTGCCACGAAACTGTATACACCGGCTGTCTGAATTTGGAAGACGGAAGAACTGCCGGCCGATCCTCGCACACTGGTCAGCGACTTTGCGGAAGCTGTGCGCGAACGAGGAGTAAGCCGGGAAGCCCAACCGTCGTCGAGATACGGCGCGCCGGAGGCAATTGCGAACGACGTCTGTTTTGCGAAATTCCGAGCTGCAACTCGCGTATCGACCGCAGACACCCCTCCGGAACAGCAGCGGCTATCCGAAGAGCAGTCGCAGCCATGGCTGCGGGAGAACCAGCGGCAAGGAACAAGTTGTGCCAATTGGTAAAATCATCGGCCGCCACACACACACACAGCCGCACTGCCACCAGGGCCAACAGGGAAAAAAACACACACAAGAGGTATGTTTTGAAGCAGCACCCGGCGTGGGCAGTGGCGGCGGCGGCATATCATAAGCAGGGGCATCAAAGTGGAAATATTCCGGGCTGGAAAGATGAAAAAATTATAAAATTTTGAATATTTTATAATTTTTGCACCAAAACACTAACCTGTAGCGCACGGAGTTGCCAGCAGCGAGAAGAACAGATGCAAGTGAGTGTTAACAGAGGGTTAACACAGCGTTAACAGCAGCGATCAACGCAGAACGGAGCGACGCAGATCGGAGCGACGCACAACTGAGCGCCGCAAAACGGAGGGGCGGAAAATTTGGCAGAGTGGAGCGCCAAATTTTAAAACACGAAGTTTTCGTGCTTTTCCCGAAGGAAGAGGGGAGTGTGAGAAGCAATATATGTATGCACGTAGGAGTGTGTATAAATACATGTAGTTGTTATGCGTTTATATGCATAAACGTGCATATACTCCACACAGCGACGCGAGTACGGAGGGGCAGAAAATTTGGCAGAGTGGAGCGCCAAATATTAAAACACGAAGTTTTCGTGCTTTTCCCGAAGGAAGAGGGGAGTGTGAGAAGCAATATATGTATGCACGTAGGAGTGTGTATAAATACATGTAGTTGCTATGTGTTTATATGCACATACGTGCATATACTCCACACAGCGACGCGAGTACTGTAGGAGCCTCGCGACTGGAAAGGGTCAGAGTCCGAAGGATGGTTCGGCTCTTTCGCTCCTACAGATTCAGCAATTGGCTCACGTCGCTCCCACGACGATCATCGGCGACCGTTGGCCGAGGTACCGTTCGTGGCCGAGTGAAAGTAGTGGATGCTTTCACGATCAACCATACAGCCATAACGGTATTTCGGCCAATGAGCGGATGACACGTGATTAGGCGACATTTGGCGTCGCAAAATATCGCGTGATGTTGCCAGACAGGCCCCGCTCCAGAGTCGAGCGAGGAGCCGTTACAGCGCGAAGCAGGGCCTGAGTCTGTGCTATAAAAAGGCGCCCGTGGCTCAGTAGAGGATTCAAAAGTATTAAAAAGTGAAAGTGAACGTGAAAGTGCCGAAAGTCAACGCAAAGGTAGTGATCAGTCAAAAGGACATCGAGGGACATCGAAGGACACCGATATCGAAAGGACATCGATATCAACGACTTCAACAAATCAAGGACATCGTGGGAAAAATCTAAGGATATCCAAGGAGGATATCTCGGACGCCTATTAAGGACCATAGGCAACCCAGCAAGGGGATCATCAGCTACCACCAACAAGGACATTGGTGCGGCGCAGCTGAACCTAGAGCTAGAAGTTGGCGAAACCTGGGACAGGAGTGAGTAGGTGTTCACGTATCCGTGCGAAAGAGTGTATTTTGTGTCTGAGGTGAAGCTTTGGTGTGTTACAAGTGAATCCAGCCGTAGGAGTGGCCTGTAAGTGATCCGAGCGAACAGCCGGAGAATACAGCGCGATCCTGGCGCATCCTGGAGTGCGCATACCACCCAAAAGCTAACCAAGGCACAACCGCTCGTACAGCCGGAGCGCGTTGAACGCATACCCTCCAATCCTGTGTACAGCTGTGCATGATAGGAGGCGAGTCCTTGCATATAGCAAGAGTACCTCAGGCAGGCATAAGAGATTGTATTTCGTAAATTGTAAATTATACGAAACAAGTAAGAAAACTCTAGTCGGGAGTGCCCGACTAGGAGATCCCCTGAACCCCGTCCGATTTGCGTTTTTAAATATATTCCGTATCTTGTATACATTACAAACTTATACAAAATTTAATTAAATTGCCATTCTTGCACTTTCACAATCAAATAGCATGTTTGTCAAAAAAGCAGTATCCAAAATATAACAAAAACCGAAGTTGTATAAAATATAAATGAAACTAAATGTAAAATTTGGAGACTCTAGCTCCAAATATGTACGAGAAAAAATTAAAAAACCGTATTTCGATAAGGTTTTTACTCGATAACATTAAAACGGTATAAGTTATCGATTGTTTGAAACAAACTTGATCTGCGCATGCTATACAAGGACTTCCAAAAAAAATTCAAGTCCCTAGCTCTTATAGGTTCTGAGATCGACGCGTTCATACATACGGACAGACGGACGGACGGACGGACGGACGGACGGACAGACAGACAGACGGACAGGGCTAAATCGACTCAGTTCGTCACCCTGATCAAGAATATATATACTTTATGGGGTCTGCCACGCCTCCTTCTGCCTGTTACATACATTTAACAAAACCATTATACCCTGATTTCCCATTTTCAATGGGTTCAGGGTATAAAAACTGTATTTCGATAAGGTTTTTAATCGATAACAATAAAACGGGAATAGTTATCGAATGTTTCAAGTCTCTAGCTCTTATAGGTTCTGAGATCCACGCGTTCATACATACGGACAGACAGACAGACGGACAGGGCTAAACCGACTCAGTTCGTCACCCTGATCAAGAATATATACTATACTTTATGGGGTCTGCCACGCCTATTTATATATTATATATATATTATATATTTATATACCCTGATTTCCCATTTTCAATAGGTTCAAGGTACATATATAAATAAACTCGAAGTGCTTACAATTGCACTTCACATATGTACATATATTTCAGCAAAAATTTTAATTGAATTTACCCATTATAAAATAGTTATTACTCCCAGGAGTGCCTTATCCGATCAGCTTGCTATATTCATTAGTTAAATTAAAGTTGAGATTGCTTAGCAAAATAAGGGCAAAACACAATCGCAAGAAAAGAATGTCGCTCTGTTTTCTGTGCAATTAACGCAGCGACTGTGCTTGGGCTGCGCCTATGGGCTATATTATGCAAACTTATTTGTTGAATTAGTTTTGTTCTAGATGGATTTTTGTAATCAAACTTTTAGAGTGTAATAATGACATTCATATGTATGTTTTTGCCAAAGCACAAGTCTCTAGTATTTGAAATACGTTTTTGCAAATTTGGGGGGAAGGGGGAGTGGTATCCAAAATCCAAAAATTACAAAATGTTTGTATTCATTACATGGACATACACAGTAAATCTGAAGACTATAGCTATAACGGTATTCAAGTTACGCCTCAAAAGCGAAACAAAATTATCGATTTTCATCGATAATAATTAAATGGGATGAGTTATCAAAAAACAATAATAAACTCGTACTGCGTAGAGTATACACGAGTATACATTTCAAATTTCAGATTTGTAGCTTTTGTGGTTTACGAGATCGCTGCGTTCACACGGACGGACGGACGGACGGACGGACATGGCTATATCGACTCAGCTTGTCGAGCTGATCAAGAATATATATACTTTATGGGGTTTGACACGCCTCCTTCTGCCTGTTACATACATTTTCACAAAAACATAATACCCTGATTTCCCATTTTCAATGGGTTCAGGGTATAAAAAACGTTCAGAATATATTATCGCAGGGGCTTCAACAAATAAATTTGTTGGCACGAACACACAGTCGGCTGAAACTGGCCCGGCTTGAACTCGGGATAAACCGAAGGTTCGTTACAATGTAAATGATTTTGCATGTTTTCTTAAATGACATATATTCAACAGAATATTTAGATCATACGCTGAAAATTTTATTAGAATCCATGAAAGGTTTTTGTCAAGGCAATTGGCAAAAGCACATGGCAATCAGCGACAAGAGTTTTCCTATACGTGTGCACACATACATATATAAAATACGAGCATTGAATTGTGTTAATAGAATCAGTTGCTACTTTAGTTTCGGATTTGCTACATGGCGCTCAAGCCGTGAAGTGGTGGTGTTGGTAGAGGCGGTGCGCGCCGCTGTGAAGTCAGTGGTTTAATTCCAGGTTTAATTCCAGGCGACATCGAGTTTTTTATTTTTTTTTTAATAACATGAAATAGAGGTGTCGGTACAGGTGACGCGCTTTGTCAAGTAGATTAGAGTCCAGATGTGCTGCTGCCAGACTTTCTTCTTATTCATTCACGAAGTGAATTATTATACTCATTTACGAATTGAGTTCACTTCTGTCTGTCCGTGTGAACATAAAACAGTTCAAGTCATTAGCATCAATAAAGTATATATATTCTTGATTATTAAGTATCACAGAAATTATTAAACAAAACGTTTTGTCAATTGGAACAACACGTGGCTGTCAGCCTTGCCCCTTTAGACAGTGACATTCAAACTCGTTCATTCTTGAAATGAAGGAGGCGTGGCAGACCCCATAAAGTATATATATTCTTGATCAGCTCGACAAGCTGAGTCGATCTCGTAAACCACAAAAGCTAGAGATCTGCAATTTGAAATGCATACTCGTGTATACCATACGCAATACGAGTTTATCATTTTTTCGATAAGTAATCCCAATTCCTTATTATCAATCAAAATCGAAAAGTTTGCCTCGTTTTTTAGGCGTAACTTACATATCATTACAGCTAGAGATTTGAGATTTACAGTGTATATCCGTGTAACGAAAAGAGACATTTTGTACATATGAATGCCGTTATTACGCTTTAAAAATTTGATTACGAAGGAGGCGTGGCAGACCCCATAAAGTATATATATTCTTGATCAGCTCGACAAGCTGAGTCGATCTCGTAAACCACAAAAGCTAGAGATCTGCAATTTGAAATGCATACTCGTGTATACCATACGCAATACGAGTTTATCATTTTTTCGATAAGTAATCCCAATTCCTTATTATCAATCAAAATCGAAAAGTTTGCCTCGTTTTTTAGGCGTAACTTACATATCATTACAGCTAGAGATTTGAGATTTACAGTGTATATCCGTGTAACGAAAAGAGACATTTTGTACATATGAATGCCGTTATTACGCTTTAAAAATTTGATTACGATCCTTCTAGAAGAAAACTCATTCAACAGAAGTTTCATACTGCAGCACATGCGCAGCCCAAGCCCAAGCGCGTGCTTGTGCGTGTGTGTCTGTTGTTTGTAATGTATATAAGGATATCAGGGTATCTCCTAGTCGAACAGTCTCGACTAGAATAGTCTTGTTCTATTTAAAATGTTTGTTTGTCTATAATTTATTTATGTCAAATGTGTTAAGCAGATTTTTAAGTCCACAAGATCGAACAAATTCAAACGTTGAGTTTTTACAATTTCCACAGGTACATAAATGCTCATACATGTGAGCAAGAGATTATTAGTGTGTGTGCATAATCGTCGCAAAAAAATTATAAAAAATAAAATAATTATGAAAATGTTAAAATTTTGCATGAGCATTGCAAACCCTTGAGTGATTTTGGTATACTCTTCTCTCAGAAGGGGAAAAAAGGACCTCTTGTTGAACAAATTGCAAATTTTGTGCACTGCTGATTGTGCCTGCATGCATATGTATGTATATTTGAGAGAGCAGAGAGAGAGAGAGCGTGTGCGAAAACAAGTAAGAAAAGTCTAGTCGGTGGTGCCCTACTAGGAGATAACCTGAGCCCAGTCCGATCTGCCCTGATCCTGATCCCCGATCAAGAATATATATACTTTATGAGGTCTGCCACGCTTCCTTCTGCCTGTTACATACATTTGACATTCCAACAAAACCATTATACCCTGATTTCTCATTTTTAAAGGGTTCAGGGTATAACAAGTAAGAAAACTCTAGTCGGGGGTGCCCGACTAGGAGATCCCCTGAACCCCGTGCGATCTGCGTTTTTAAATATATTCCGTATCTTGTATACATTACAAACTTATACAAAATTTAATTAAATTGCCAATCTTGCACTTTCACAATCAAATATCATGTTTGTCAAAAAAGTAGTTTTTGTTTTAAGAATAATATTAATAATAATTTAATAAAAGAAAAATATAAAAAATTAAGCAAATCTGACATTTCCCCACCTGGAGTCGAACCAACATCTACTGATCAAAGCGCATCACCTCTACCGCGACACCACCATTGTGTGTGTAAAAACAAAAAATAATAAAAAAGTTTTGACATCGACGACGTTTGAACCTAGACCTGCAAGGCACGGCGTGCCCCGCTTCTATCAACACCGCCACTGCTTTGCTTAGACAGGCAGTAGCAAATTCGAAACTAAAGGCAGCTAAGAATTATAACAAAATTCAAGCAGTCAGCTGTAATTGTTGTGATTCTTAGAAAAGACAAGAATGCTCGCATTCGAATGTCTCAATGTATGTGTGCACATGTACAGAAAAAATGAAAACGAGGGTGGGTTTCTGGTCACATGTTGCAATTGACAAAACGTTTTGTTTAATTAATTCTGTGACACTAAATGGATTTCAATGTAATTTGTAGCATATGATCTACATATTATATTAAATATTTGTCATTTGCCTAAAATCGCAAAATCATTCACATATTGGCTACATTTGCAACCAACCTTCAATTTGAAAATTTTTGTAAAATTTTGAACCAATATCCAAAATATAACAAAAACCGAAATTGTATAAAATGTAAATGAAACTAAATGCAAAATTTGGAGACTCTAGCTCCAAATATGTACGAGATAGAATAAAAAACTGTATTTCGATAAGGTTTTTAATCGATAACATTAAAACGGTATAAGTTATCGATTGTTTGAAACAAACTTGATCTGTGCCTGCTATACAGGGACTTCCAAAAAAAAAATAATCAAGTCTCTAGCTCTTATAGGTTCTGAGATCGACGCGTTCATACATACGGACAGACGGACAGACCGACAGACAGACAGACGGACAGGGCTAAATCGACTCAGTTCGTCACCCTGATCAAGAATATATATACTTTATGGGGTTTGCCACGCCTCCTTCTGCCTGTTACATACATTTAACAAAACCATTATAAAACAAGTAAGAGTGCTCTAGTCGAGACTGCTCGACTAAGAGATACCCTGAACCCTGCGAAGATGCGATATTCAAATCATTTTACGCTTCTTTTATATATACATATACACAAACAACACATACACACACACACACATGCACACGCACGCACAAGCAGTTTCTCTGCTACTGCGCAGTTTACGCAGCGACTGCGCGCGGGCAGCGCTTGGGCTGCAGTATGGGCTATATTATGGAAACTTATTTGTTGAATTAGTTTTCTTCTAGATGGACTTTCATAATCAAACTTTTACAGCGTAATAATGACATTCATATGTATGTATTTGCCAAAGCACAAGTCTCTTGCATTTGAAATACGTTTTTTTCAAATTTGGGGGGAAGGGGGCGTGGTATCCAAAATCCAAAAATTGCAAAATGTTTGTATTCATTACGCGGATACACACAGTAAATCTGAAATCTAAAGCTATAACGGTATTAAAAACCGAAGAAAAGTTTTCGATTTTTATTGATAATAAGGAAATGGGATAAGTTATCGAAAAAAATGATAAACTCGTACTGCGTAGGATATACACGAGTATACATTTCAAATTTCAGATCTCTAGCTTTTGTGGTTTGCGAGATCACTGCGTTCACACGGACGGACGGACGGACGGACGGACGGACGGACGGACAGACGGACATGGCTATATCGACTCAGTTTGTCGAGCTGATCAAGAATATATATATTTTATGGGGTCTGCCACGTCTCCTTCTGCCTGTTACATACTTTTTCACAAAAACATTATACCCTAATTTCCCATTTTCAATGGGTTCAGGGTATAAATAGCGCATACTGAGATTTTATTTGAGAATCGACCGTTTGTTGAACAAGACTGAAAGTAAGCAGCCCGAAAAAATTTTATGTGTTGAAAAATTTTGTAGTAATATTGATGTCACATCTACATACCTATATACCTATTTATACTTTACACTAACCATTCTATTTATCTCGCTCAATTTGGCAACCACGATTATTTTAGTGTAGGGTGGAAGAGTTATTCTTCCATAAAACAATGTAACTGAGGGAAAATTCGAATATAAAATCCTAAGTCGAAGTATTTATACTCATTCATGAAGTGAAATGAGTATATTGGTTTTGTGTAATGTGCGTCTTGCTGTCCGTCCGCCCGACCGAATGCCAACCCTTTCGTTGCAACTGAGGCTAGAAACTTTAAATTTTGAGCATATACTCGCCCACTAGGGGCGTGGCAAATCGGCAAGTGCATTTTCCAGTATCTGATAGCAGGCATTTGGAATGTATAGTCGCGTTGATAACCCAAAATCACCAAGTAAGAATGTTCTAGTCGAGACTGCTCGACTAGGAGATACCCTGAACCCTGTGAAGATCCGATTTCCAATCAGTTTACGCTTCTTTTATATATACTTATATACAAACAACACATACACACATGCACACGCAGCGACTGCGCGTAGGCTGCGCTTGGGCTGCACTATGAGCTATATTAGGGAAAGTTATTTGTTGAATTAGTTTGCTTCTAGATGGACTTTCGTAATTAAACTTTTAAAACGCGATAATGGCATTTATATGTATGTATTTGTCAAAGCAGGCTCTAGTATTTGAAATACGTCTTTCTCAAATTTGGGGGAAGGGAGCGTGGTATACAAAATCCAAAAATTACAAAATCTTTGTTTTCTTTACATGGATATACATAATAAATCTGAACTCTCTAGCTCTAACAGTATTCAAGTTTCTCTTAAAAACGAATTCAAATTCCTGATAAATATCAATAATAAGGAAATGGGATGAGTTATCGAAAAAAATGATAAACTCGTATTGCGTATGGTATACACGAGTAAAGGCATTTCAAATTCAGATCTCCATCTTTTGTGGCTTACGAGATCGCTGCGTTCACACGGACAGACGGACGGACGGACATGGCTATATCGACTCAGCTTGTCGAGCTGTCTGCCACGTCTCCTTCTGGCTGTTGCATACATTTTCACAAAAACATTATACCCTGGTTTCCCATTTTCAATGGGTTCAGGGTATAATTACATGTCTACGCCCACTGGGGATGTCGCAAATCGGATTTGAATATACATAGCGGCTGTTATTCTGTTATATTTTGAGCACTATGGATGCTAGAGACTTAAAATTTGTATGCTCGGGTTGACAATCCGAAATAAATAAGATATGGCGGATATATCTACGCACACTGGGGGCGTGATAAATCAGGAAACCCCTGGTCTTCTATAGTTTTACAGTTTAACTCAAAATCTAACGACTAAACTACTGTTGAAATTCTCTATTGATATGTTCCTGATTTCCCATTTTCAATGGGATCAGGGTATAACAGGAACATCGCTACCAATTAATCTAAGATGGCACCTGGGACTTGCAGTTTTACAATTACGTATAAAAGCCAGTGCATATTGTAAGATTTTTTCTTTTGCAGTTATTTTCATTTGTAGATTTAAAGATAAAAATACACACATATATGTACATACATATGTATATGTATATATTTCGCACATACATATATGTACGTATACAATTAACATGTAGAACACTTTTGTGCATAAAGCCTCTGTATGTTTAAATGAATTTCTTAGTAAAGTCGTCCGTTACTAATCAGCGATTAATTTAATCGTGGACTCAACCTGAATTGTGCACACGTGTCGTAAGCCACGTGCGTACTTTGAGGGTAAGTATATATGTGTTTCAAGCACGTTGCTAGCGATTTTGATTTTTATGCTGCCATTGTTGTTTGCCAATCATTTTACTTAACGACACTACCAGACGTTGGAAATAAATTGTATTTTAAGGGATGTTAATGTGTGAAAAATATTTGTTTAATAATTTGATGCACCGTTCAGATTAGGAACAAAGAAAAGCCAGGAAACACACGTGCACGTAAAGCAACATTTAAGTAAAGGTGAGACAACTTGAACTTTAATCGTTGCTAAACCCCTAATATAAATATTTTGGCAGTTTGTTTTTCAATGTCTTCAGTTTTTACTATAATTAAAACAAGTAAGAACGTTGCAGTCGGGCGTTACCGACTGCAGAATACTCATTCGCGGCCCAAACGCTACCAGTTCCATTTTCTGATTGCCACACCCCCAATTGGTATATATATATATATATATGTATATATATATATATATATATATATATATATATATGTGATCAAATAAACGCTATATATTCGGTGGGCGTAGACAATGTAATTATTAGATGGAGTCTTAGGTAACGTAACTGCAAAATTTGGAAGCTTTTGCTCTAAAAAATGTGGATATTACAAGATATTTTTCCGTATACCCCGCGCCAAAGAGGCGTTACTATTTTTTTTGAGTCATCAATAGAGAAGGTCACCAGTAACCTAATTATTCAGTTTTGAAGCTTCTAGCTCTTAAGCTTTAAGAGATATAAACTTTTGCGGTTTGATATATCCACCATATCTTTTTGATTTTTGTTTGTCTACCCGACTAAACAATCAAAATTTCAAGTCTCTAGCATCAATAATGCTCAAGATATATAAGAATATGTATAAATCATTATATAGTTAGATCCGATTTGCTCCGTCCCCAGTGGGCATGGATATATATTTTATAGGATCTTATCAGTAACTCACGTCCCAAATTTGGGCATTCTAGCTTCCAAATTTCAACTCTCTAGCACTTTAACTAACAGGGTTTTTGACATACCGAAAAATGCCTTTTTTGATTCGCCACGCCCCTAGTTGGCGTATTGGGAAAATCTGGACAGTTTATAATTCAAGGGTATACGCGAGTATATGTCCCAAATTTCAGGTCGCTAGCTTCAATAACGGCGAAATGGTTTGCGTTCATGCGGACGGACGGAGGGACAGCAAGACGGACATTGCACAAAAAGAATATACTCATTTCAGTTTCATGAATGATTAAAACATGTACGAACGTTATAGCCGGGCGTCACCAACTGCAGAATACTTATTCAAAGCTCCTTCTACCAGCTCTTTTTTCCGATCTGCCACGCCCGTATTTGGTATATTTATAAAATTTTGTACAAGTCACAAGAAGAGGGCCACAGTAATTTTGTCGTTAAATTTTAAGTTTCTAACTGTAAAACTATAGAAAACGATGGTATAATTGGTATAATTAATGCATTAATGAATAAATTAAAATGTATTTAAACTGATTATGTACATATTTTGTTTTCAAGGACATTAACTTATATAGGGCAGTAAAGAAGGCTTGTTTCAATAGATCCAAAATTTTCTCTGACTTTATATATACTGTGACCATAGAGTGTACCAAGTTTCCGCTATATATTTATCTACATTTTTCTAATTTCTGCCAACATTTTTGACATTTAGACCACTGTGAATGGGTATGTCGTCTCGGCTGTTGAAGCTGATCATATATGTATGTACATACATACATCTTTAATGGGATGGGAAAATCTATCTCACATTTGTAGTCCCACACTCCAAACCCTTTTTAACTTGATCTATAAATATTTTAATTTTTCAATATATATTATTTAAATAAAAATACGTTACGTTTAAAACTCTATGTATTAAAGCTTTTCCTTTTGTGTAAAAGTAAATATATTTAATTAGGATGGAGTTTAAGAAATATTCATATATGTAAGTATGTGTGTACACAATCACACATTTTTTATATTGTGTGCTCATGCATCATGTTTCTATTTCATACCATCATGTTTGTTTGAAACCTTGTGAGTTGCAAAGGAGGCGTAACTTGAAACTGACCAATCGCAATGCTCAACCACTGTTTTTACTTATGCTCCTCCCTTTTATACATACATTGAGAAACCGCCCATGTAAAAATTGTATGACACATATGTATGTATGTACATATATATTTATAAAGTAGACTAAATGCAAGCAAAAACAAAGAAAAAATCAAACAGATAAAACGTACCTCTAGGTCTCTACAAGCTAGTAAAAGCAATATACCCGTATCTGACATATTAATTTATAAATGCTCCTCATTATGTGCGTGTGAAATTCTATATGAGGGAATAATATGTTAGTCTGTCTAATCTAACCCAACCGATACTTAACTAACTAAATATAATACGCTAGGAGCCAATTTAAGAAATTTATTGAAACTTTTATATACATAAGTACATTATTAATACTTTTCTGTTTGTGTGTAAGAGGAATCTATATTGGAAACTGAATGAACTAGAGACTTTAATTACAGTAGAAATACATACATATGTATGTATGTACATATGTTTAAAGCCAAACTTCATATCTAAATACCTCCTCCTAGAGACATTTAAATTAAAGAAAAGAAAATTTAAGTGGATTTATTTTCTCATAACCAATACTATTAAATATATACGTATGTATATCTATTTATAAGTTCTTATTTAATTTCACACATTTGTGCCGTAAAACCCTTTTGGTCTTACTACTTTGTAGTCTCAGTTGTTATTAAAATTGATTAAATTTTTATAGGTGTTCTTAAAAAATAATTGACACCGACTTGGACATACTCCAAGCCCTTTGTCTGGCATTATAATGATAAGTGGGTACAATATACGGTATACAAAACATTTCATATATTTATACCCTGAACCCATTAAAAATGGAAAATCGGGGAAAATTAGTTTTGTGTTAATGTATATAACGTACAGCAGAGGTCGTGGCAGATCCTGTAAAGTATATATATTCTTGATCAGGTCAACGATCAGTCCGAGTGAACGCAGTGATCTGCACAAAATCTAGTGCGACTTTATCAACCAAATCAAATACAAATCGATAATTTGACTTTATTTTTATATGTAAGTTGAATACTGTATAAATTAGAGACTTACTAATGAATACAGAGATTTAGAATTTTTTGTGTTTTGGATACCTCCCTCAAAATTTTCAAAATACTTGTTTTAAATTTATTTGGCAATATGTAATTATTACGCTAAAAAAAAATTGTCCAATCGTAAAGCACATGTGCACAGCCCTGTGTAAACTGCGCAGCACGCGCTTGTGCGTGCATGTATTGTGTTCTATGTATGTATGTATGTATGTACGTATAAAAGAAACGTAGAATGATTAGAATATCAGCTCGACTAGAACTCTTGTTTATTTATTGTCTCTTATGCACATTCGCAAACAGAGTATTACTTTTTTGTTCCCATTTATAAAAGGGTCAAGGGTCACAAAGGGTATATACTACATACAACGTTTTCATAGGTAGGAATGAAATTGAAACTTGAATAGATTATAATGTTTTTGAAAATGGACTGCATTACTTAAAATTATTACGTTTTAGTATGATATTATATTTATTACAAAGCTGATTGGAAAATATGTTCTGAGATCACTACGCTGTTAACGCAGTGACCGCGCTTGGGCTGCGGTATGGGCTTCACTGGAGGAACTTATTCATTGAATAACTTTTCTTTTTTCTTATTTGATTTTAAATCAGATCCTGATAATGGCATTCATATGTGTGTGCAAACCTCAAGTCTCTAGTATTTGAAATACGATTTTAGTGAATTTTGAGGAATAAGCAAAACATAAATCCGAGCGATGTATTCAATATTTAAAATATACAAAATCTGTGAATTCATTACATTTTTTGTGGTATTCAAACTACGCTTAAAATACTAATTCAAGTTATCGATTTTTATCAGTTCAGTTATCAAAAAAAAAGTGTTAAGCTCGTGTTTCATATGGCATACATGTACATATATCATACATTGATCAAGAATATATATATATGTATGTATACTTTACGGGGTCTGCCAAGTCTCCTTCTGCCTGTTACATACATTTTCACAAAACATTATACCCTCGTTTCCCATTTTCAATGTGTTCAGGGTAGAACAAAAATTGGCTGAAAAACAAACTATTATCATGTTTTAAGCACTGCTATACGTCTGAATTTTTGTGTTGGGGATGATGACAGCAACGGAATTCATGGGTCGATATTTTTTATGTTTGCAAGATTGTGTAATAATAATAAACAGTTAAAAGTAACCATAAGCGACACTTAAAATGTATGTAAATTATAAAAAAGTTTTGTTATAAAAAGAATCAGTAATTGAACACTCATATTAAAACACGGCATGGAAGGGAACGTTACAAAAAAATACTCGGAAGTAATTGTTCTAGGCGGTATTGAACGACTGGGCATCGAACTTACATCTCCTCGGCAACACACACCACCTCAACCAACACCGCCAGGTCACTGCATGTTTTCTAAGTGGCAGCCCCGAAATTAAAATAGCAACTGACAATTCAAACACAATTCAACCGCATTGCATTGAAAAGAATGTACGCATTTGAATGTATTGCAATAGTGAGAAAATGAGTACGCTTGTCGCTGCTTGACACGTGGTTTTGGCAATTGGCCACTTTTGTTTTTAACAATTTCTGTGTTACTGCTCTTTATGTGTTAGTGAATATGTGACAATTTAAAAAATGGAAATATCTTACGTATTTTGGCTATATTTGCACTCATCTTAAATTTAAAGAATTTAGTTAAATTTAGGGCCGGTATTCAAAATCTAAAAACTAAGAACTGTGTAAAATATACATTAAACTAACTGCAAAATCTGGAGACTCTGCTTCCATAGACTTACGAGATATAATTTAATAATTTAAGTTCGATAAAAATTTTAATCGACTACATAGAAACTGAAATAGTTATCGATTATTTGAAAAAAAATTGCGACTGCTATACAGGGGCCTACAAAAAAGTATACATATGTATACCTTTGATATGTTCTGAGATCAACGCGTTCATACATAAGAAAAGACGGACTGACAGACAGACGGACAGTGTTAGATCGACTCAGCTAATAGTTTTGATCTAAAATAGGGTATAATGTAACAATGTATAATATCTCACTATTGCGCGTAGATCAAGTTTTTTTCGAATAATCTATAACTGTTCTCGTTTAAATGTAATTAATAAAAAGCGTTATCGAACTTCAGTTATTATACCCTGAACCCATTGAAGATGGAAATTCAGCATACCCCACACGCAGTACGAGTTCATTTTTTTTGCGATAACTCATCCCATTTTCTTACTATCGATCAAAATAGATATTATGACTACATTTTTAAGCGCAGATGTAACAAGTAAGAGTGCTTTAGTCGAGACTGCTCGACTAAGAGATACCCTGAACCCTGAGAAGATTCGACATTCAATTCACTTTACGCTTCTTTTATACATATATACATATATGTATATAAACAACATATACACACACACACACACACGCACAAGCACTTTCTCTGCTACTGCGCAGCGACTGCGCGTGGGCAGCGCTTGGGCTGCAGTATGGGCTATATTTTGGAAACTTATTTGTTGAATAGGTTTGCTTCTAGATGGACTTTCGTAACCAAACTTTTAATAATGACATTCATATGTATGTATTTGCCAAAGCACAAGTCTCTAGTATTTGAAATACGTTTTTTTCAAATTTGGGGGGAAGGGGGCGTGGTATCCAAAATCCAAAAATTGCAAAATGTTTGTATTCATTACACGGATATACACAGTAAATCTGAAATCTATAGCTATAACGGTATTCAAAAACGAAGAAAAGTTATCGATTTTTATCGATAATAAGGAAATGGGACGAGCTATCGAAAAAAATAATAAACTTGTACTGCGAAGGATATACACGAGTATACATTTCAAATTTCAGATCTCTAGCTTTTGTGGTTTGCGAGATCGCTGCGTTCACACGGACGGACGGACGGACGGACAGACGGACATGGCTATATCGACTCAGTTTGTCGAGCTAATCAAGAATATATATACTTTATGGGGTCTGCCTGTTACATACATTTTCACAAAAACATTATACCCTGATTTCCCATTTTCAATGGGTTCAGGGTATAAAAACTAAAAAAAAACAGCTAAAAAGAATGCCAAAGCTTATTTCAACCACTTACACATTAAAAAGCAGAGTTTATTTATCAGAGATCAATAAAAATGTATATTTAGTTTGACCACCCTTTTGGCCCACCATCATTTTTATCCTTTTTGAAATAGATTTCGCCTATTTTTGGGCCGCTTATGGTGTAATTTTGGCCTCTTCCTCATGTAAGGCAGTTTTAAGATCATATTTCTTTGAAACCTTGCGTCTCCTGATATTTGTATTCAAAATGGACTACACATTTTCAATGATATTCATAACGTGAGGACAGTTCTTTATCAGCCAGGTCTGCACAATGCCCGCCATATGATTCGGGTCATTATCTTGGTGGAACCTAAAGACGTCCCGTATACCCAATTCCTCAGCATTTTCTATCAAGTTGGACTTCAAAATTGCAAGATATTTAGATTTGTTCATTGTTTACTTAATAAATTGCAAGTTTCGGATGCCGGCTGCAGACAAACAGCCCCATACCATTATGTTGCCACCGCTATGCTTAACTGCAGCCCTTACATTTTTTGCTTTCAGTTCTGTATTTGGAGAATGCCACACATGTGACGGTCCATCAAACCCAAAAAAATGTTGCTTTGGATTGTGGTATCACTTAGTCCAACCATCTCACCAATTTTCCTGCGCGAGTAACCGTCCATAAGGTGGCTGAGAACAATTTACCGCTGCTGAATAGTTGTGCGTGATGCTGTTTCGTTAAATGCAGCTTTCTGCAAGATCTGCTACCAAAACTTAGCAGAAATTTATTTGATTGCACTATGAAAACAAAGACTATAGCCTAGAAAAAGAAACTACCGTTCCAAAATTCAAAAACGAATCTTTACTCAGCTGCGAAATAGGTGGTTGAAATAAGCTGTGGCATTCTTTTTTGCTGATTTTTTAGTTTTTAATTATTATAAAATGTTAAAAGAATATTAAAAAAACAAGTAAGAGTGCTCTAGTCGAGACTGCTCGACTAAGAGATACCCTGAAGCCTGCGAAGATGCGATATTTTACGCTTCTTTTATATATACATATATACAAACAACACATACACACACACACACATGCACAAGCACGCACAAGCACTTTCTCTGCTACTGCACAGTTTAGGCAGCGACTGCGCGTGGGCAGCGCTTGGGCTGTAGTATGGGCTATATTTTGGAAACTTATTTGTTGAATAGGTTTGCTTCTAGATGGACTTTCGTAATCAAACTTTTACAGCGTAATAATGACATTCATATGTATGTATTTGCCAAAGCACAAGTCTCTAGTATTTGAAATACGTTTTTTTCAAATTTGGGGAGAAGGGGGCGTGGTATCCAAAATCCAAAAATTGCAGAATGTTTGTATTTATTACACGGATACACACAGTAAATCTGAAATCTATAGCTATAACGGTATTCAAAAACGAAGAAAAGTTATCGATTTTTATCGATAATAAGGAAATGGGATGAGTTATCGAAAAAAAAAGATAAACTCGTACTGCGTAGGATATACACGAGTATACATTTCAAATTTCAGATCTCTAGCTTTTGTGGTTTGCGAGATCACTGCGTTCACACGGACGGACGGACAGACGGACATGGCTATATCGACTCGGTTTGTCGAGCTGATCAAGAATATATATACTTTATGGGGTCTGCCATGTCTCCTTCTGCCTGTTACATACATTTTCACAAAAACATTATACCCTGATTTCCCATTTTCAATGGGTTCAGGGTATAAAAACAATAAAAAAGAGTTTTGACATCGACGAGGTTTGAATCCAGACCTGCAAGGCACGGCGTGCCCCGCTTCTATCAACACCACCACTTCACTGAACGTATGATCTCAGAATTTGTATACCCTGAACCCATTGAAAATGGGAAATCAGGGTATAATGGTTTTGTTAAGCTGTCAAATGTATGTAACAAGCAGAAGGGGGCGTGGCAGACCCCATAAAGTATATATATTCTTGATCAGGGAGACGAGATGAGTCGATTTAGCCCTGTCCGTCTGTCTGTCCGTCTGTCCGTATGTATGAACGCGTCGATATCAGAACATATAAGACCTAGAGACTAGAAATTTTTTTTTAAGTCCCTGTATAGCATGCGCATATCGAGTTTGTTTTAGAAAATCGATAACTTTTCCCGTTCTTTTGTTATCGATTAAAAACCTTATCGAAATGAAGTTAATAAATTATATCTCGTACATCTTTGGAGCTAGAATCTCAATTGCATTTAGTTTCATTTATATTTAATACAATTTCGGTTTTTGTTATATTTTGGATATTGGTTCAAAATTTTTCAAAAATTTTTAAATTGAAGGTTAGTTGCAAATATAGCCAATATGTGAATGAGTTTGCAATTTTATACAACTGAAAAATATTCAATATAATATGTAGATCATATGCTGAAAATTTCATTGAAATCCATTAAGTATCACAGAATTAATTAAACAAAACGTTTTGTCAATTGCGACATGTGACCAGAAACCCACCCCCGTTTTCATTTTTTCTGTACATGTGCACACATACATTGAGACATTCGAATGCGAGCATTCTTGTCTGTTCTAAGAATCACAACAATTACAGCTGACTGCTTGAATTTTGTTATAAATATATAAATAAAACTACTTTTTTGACAAACATGCAATTTGATTGTGAAAGTGCAAGATTGGCAATTTATTTAAATTTTGTATGAGTTTGTAATGTATACAAGATACGGAATATATTTAAAAACGCAGATCGGAGGGGATTCAGGGGATCTCCTAGTCGGGTACCCCCGACTAGAGTTTTCTTACTTATTTTTTATTTAATTTCGGTGAGAATACAAATATAATCTTATTGGTACTGTATTTTATGGTCTTTAAGATATGTTTGAAAACCCAAGTCAAAATATCGATTCTTATAGATTTTTACAAATATTGGTTGAGATATCGAAATATATGATAAACTTGTATTTTATAAACTTATGTACGTATAGATGAATACAAGTTTTTATTACTTATGAAATCGGAACGTTGAACTTGGGAAGATCAGCTCAGATCGTCATCATGCATTTATAAAATACCACTATACCATGAATTCCCATTTTTAATGTGTCGGGGTATTGAACATTTTCATTTAGGGGTGACTGTTATGCTTTTGATTGCTCTTTCTGCTTATTTTAATTTGTCTGAAGATCGTAGCGAGCATAATCATTCAACTGAAAAATCGTGTCGTGCTGAGTTCTTGAATTTCAATTCATCCGTTCGACTGGATGGGAATATTTTTTGTAACTCTCAAATAATTGTTGAATTGGAATCTTGTTAATGTCCCAGCTATAGTTCTTATGTGCTTATTGCTATAGGAGAAACAATTTAATTTTTAATCTTGCTTCTTCAGATACCACTAATTATGTGTATTTGTATGCTTCTAAACTATTATATCATTTTTATACCCTGAAACCATTGAAAATGGGAAATCAGACGGACATGGCGATTCAACTCGTCATTCTGATCAAAAACATACATATGTATGCATTTTATGGGGTCTGCCACGCCTCCTTCTGCCTGTTACATAAATTTTAAATTTTAACTAAACCATTATACCCTGATTTTCCATTTTTAATGGGTTCAGGGTATACAAATACTAATCAAATACAATATTTTGAATTTAATATGATTAAAGCCTGACAAAAATTGTTCTTCTCAAACTCACCAGCCCAGTAATCACACCAATGTATCAATTCTCACAGAATAACATTATTCAAACAAGTTAAGAAAACTGTGAGACAACTCTCAAATTAAACAAGTAAGAAAACTCCCCCCGAAAGCTCTGCGTTATTAAATATACTCAGTTATGTATTTATTAAAGCAGAAAAAAGTGTAAGCTTATAAAAATTGTCGACTAAAAACAATTTTCCAAATCATTAGGACTAGCACCTTCATAAAACAAAATAGTATATTTAAAAAATAAAATAAAAAAAATTAATTAAAACAAGTAACAGTGCTCTAGTCGAGACTGCTCGACTAAGATATACCCTGAACCCTACGAAGATGCGATATTCAAATCATTTTACGCTTCTTTTATATATATGTACATATAACAACACATACACACAGACACACATGCACACGCGCGCACAAGCACTTTCTCTGCTACTGCGCAGTTTACGCAGCGACTGCGCGTGGGCAGCGCTTGGGCTGCAGTATGGGCAATATTATGTAAACTTTTTTGTTGAATAGGTTAGCTTCTAGATGGACTTTCGTAACCAAACTAAGGCGTACTAATGACATTCATATGTATGTATTTGCCAAAGCACAAGTCTCTAGTATTTGAAATACGTTTTTTTTTCAAATTTTGGGGGAAGGGGGCTTGGCATCGAAAATCCAAAAATTACAAAATGTTTGTATTTATAACACGGATATACACAGAAAATCTAAAATCTATAGCTAAAACGGTATTCAAGTTACGCTTGAAAAACAAAGTAAAATTATCGATTTTCATCGATAATAAGGAAATGGGATGAGTTATCGATACAAAGTGATAAACTCGTACTGCGTAAGGTATACACGAGTATACATTTCAAATTTCAGATCTCTAGCTTTTGTGGTTTACGAGATCGCTGCGTTCACACGGACGGACGGACGGACAGACGGACGGACGGACAGACGGACATGGCTATATCGACTCGGTTTGTCGAGCTGATCAAGAATATATATACTTTATGGGGTCTGCCATGTCTCCTTCTGCCTGTTACATACATTTTCACAAAAACATTATACCCTGATTTCCCATTTTCAATGGGTTCAGGGTAAAAAAAATAAAATTCCTCAAATACCTCCGAGTTTTGAGCCCGCAACTTTAAAGTTAACGTGCTGACGGTCTGTTCAAAGTGTATCTCATGTTTTCGTTTTTTTGCTTTAAAATTTTTTATTTATTTATGAGTTTCATATTTGTCTCCTTCAAATTAATCCCAATTAGATTTTATACATTTGTGATAACGTTTTTTCCCATCCTCGAAGCACTTCAAAAAGTCGGTTCTGCTTGTCTCGACCTTCAATTGCAATTTACCTTCATCCAAAAAAAAATTTTTTTTTTTGTGAGTTCGAGCTGGTGATCAAAATATAACAAAAACTTAAATTTCATAAAATAAAAATGAATCTAAATGCAAAATTTTGAGACTCTAGCTTCAAAGATGTACGAGATATAATTTTATAACTTAATTTCGATATGAGTTTTCCACGATAACATTAAAACTGGAATAGTTATCAATTTTTTTAAACAAATTCGATCTGCGCGAGATATAAAGGGACCTACAAAACAAATTTCAAGTCTCTAGCTCTTATAGGTTCTGAGATCGACGCGTTCACAACGAACAGACGAATGGGAGGACAGACGCACAGAGCTTAATCGACTCAGTTCGTCGCCCTGATCAAGAATACATAGACATTATGCGGTCTGGCATGCATCCTTCTGACTGTTAGATACATTGAAATTTAAACAAAACCATTATACCCTGATTTCCCATTTTCAATGGGTTCAGGGTATAATAAGTAAGAACGTTTTATTGGGGCGCTACTTGCTGCAGAATACTCATGCACTGTCCAAAGTACGGTGACTTTAGTGGCACACTGTAAGTCTCACAAAATCAATGAGGCATCTTGTAGTAACATGTAGATTGTTGCTCACGCTTTAAAGATAGCGGAAGGTTAAGAGTAGAATGAGCTGTTTTTCCATTCTGTACGAGAGTTACAACAATTCCTGAATGCTTTATTTTAGTATGAAATTAGCGCATCCAAAAAAATATGTTTTACTACTTTTTATTTAATCTATTTCAAAAGCTTTCAATTGATATAATTTTGGCAGCTTTCATTGAAAAAAAAACGGTTAAATTATTTGTATTACGTTGATGTGCTATTGTATCTGTACGAACTGAAGAAGGTAATCCACAATCAGCTAGGCTTTTATCATTGAAATCGTCATTGAAATTATCCCAAAATTTTAAAGGTTCCGATGGCTGACGAAATAAATGTATTATAAACAAGTAAGAGTGCTCTAGTTGAGACTGATCGACTAGGAGATACACTGAATACTGCGAAGAGCCGGTATTCCAAACACTCTGCTAACTGCGCAGCTTACACAGCGACTGTGCTCGCACTGCAATATGCCTATATTGTGGAACTTTATTCTTGAATAAGTTTTTTTGTTGATGGACTTTCATAATAAAACTTTCAGAGCGTGATTATGTCATTCATATGTGTGTACTTGTCAAAGCACAAGTCTCTAGTATTTGAAATAGGTTTTTAAAAATTGTAGGCAAAGGGACGTGGTTTCACAAAATATAAAAAAATCGAAATTGTATAAAATACGCATTAAACTTAATACAAAGTTTTGGGACTCTAACTGCAAAGGCGTACGTGGTATAATTTTAAAAACTGCATTTCGGTACAGCTCTTATAGGTTCTGATATCGACGCGTTCACGCATACGGACGGTCGGACAGACGGGCATGGCTATATCGACTCAGTTCGTCACCCTGCCTGTCACATACATATACAATATATATACGAATGAGAGCGTGGATATATATATATAGGAATTATATATATTATATATACACTAGTCGGCATAATTACGACGAGACCTTTTAGTCAGTATTGAAGCTAGCATCGCTGAGTACCGTTAAATAACGGTGCGAAAAAGATGAGCAAAACAAAGAATTTATATTTAGCTCTATGCATGCCAAATTTGGTGGGGTTTCTCCTTTTCATTCTCTTTCTGCTGATAAGAATGCATGCGAACAACGAAATTTTACTTGGCACAATTATTTTGACGAGATCTTTCTGCACATGTTTTTTCACTTTTGGGCATTACACAGCCAAACAATTTTTGCATTTACCTTTAATACTTATTAAAGGTGAATACAAAATTTAATTTGTTCAAAATCAATTCAAGAAAATGAGAAAAACGGCTGAGTTAAGTTTAGATGTCAGATCCTCAATGGTAGCAAAGTTTAAAGCTGGAACGGCAATAAAAGAGATTGCAAATGAATTTAAAGTGTCTCGTCAAACTGTGCACTATCAAATTAATAAGTTTAAAAAACACAATGGCTTAAGAAACTTAACCAGATCAGGCGCTAAGCGTAAAACAACTCCAATTGAAGACCGAGTCCTTCTACGCGAATTTAAAAAAAATGTGTTTCTGAAGCCTCAAAATGCTGCAGACTTCTTTAACTTGACGGCAGAGAACCCAATTAGTGAACGCACAGTCCGACGACGTTTAAAGGAAGGACATTTTAATACCTATAAGTCCAAGGACGTGCCGTTTATAACAAAGGCAAACAAACAAAAAAGACTGGCCTTTGCAAAGGAGTATGTGGATAAGCCAAAGGAATTCTGGAGAAGGGTGCTGTGGACTGATGAAAGCTCATTTGAGTATAACTCATCAAAAACTAAAGTTTTCATAAGAATGCCCACAGAGCAAAGAAAAAAGAAACGGCCTGTTTGTCAAAAAGTGAGCCATGGCGGAGGCTCTGTCATGTTCTGGGGATGTGTTGCATACAGTGGGCTAGGAGACTTTATTCCTATCACTGGCTCGATGAACCAGGGCAAGTATTTAAGCACGCTAAATGATCACGCAATCCCCTCCGGTAATAGGCTAATTGGAGAGTCCTTAATCCTGCAACCACATTTTTGAGGGATGTTGGTGTTACCACTTTGAACTGGCCTCCTCAAAGTCCCGATTTAAATATTATTGAAAACGTCTGGTCTCTTTTGAAACGCAAAAGAACAGTTGCGTTAAACAAAACGAGGGAAGAGACAATTTCTGAGGTCACTTTCCTTTGGCAAGAGATATCTCCAGAGATTCTTCGAAATTTAGTGGATTCTGTACCACGGCGACTCCAAAAAGTTATTGAAGCTAAAGGAGGATATATATTTTATTAAATTTTGATAAATTCATTCACTTTTGTAAAGTTTAAACTTTGTTTTCTAATTTAAAAAACCTCGTCAAAATAGTTATGCCATACTGTAAAATTATTATTAATTAAAATCTTTTTAAGTTTGAATGAGAATATATTTGTTTCCTTATTTTAAGTTTCTATTAGTTATATTTTTAAAAGAAAAATAAAACAAAAACTCCTAATAAAACCATAAAAGAGTTATGCTAAAAAATACACGATATTTACTTCGTCAAAATAATTATGCCGACTAGTGTATGTGCCATAGAGCACATTTAGAGCCGGTGGATATAACTTTAAAAGATCTATGCTCTTATGGGCGGGATTACTTTTATTATTCCTATAGATTTCTGACAGACTCTTCCCGTCATTAGCAGAGGTTCGCGATCAGACATCATCAAAGCATGTTTCAAATTGTCCTCCTTATGGACTTTGATTGAAAATTTGAAATTACGGACGAATATGATAATAGGATTTTCTTAATCAGACAAAAATTTAATGTCATTAATATGTATGTATTTGTCAAAGCACAAGTCTCTAGTATTTAAAATACGTTTATTGCAAATTTGTAGGGAATGATGGTGGTACTTAAAAACTGAAAATTACAAAATCACAGTACTCGTTAACGGACCTACAGTGTATATCTGAAATCTCTGGCTCTTGAAGTAAACAAGCTTAAACAAGTAAGAAAACTCTAGTCGGTGGTGCTCGACTAGGAGATGCTCTGAACCCCGTCCGATCCGATTTTCCGTACTTTGTATTTATCATAAGCTTATACAAAATTTAATTAAATTGTAAATCTTGCACTTTCACAATCTAGTAGCATGTTTGTCAAAAAAATAATTTTTCTTTTAAGAATAATAGTAATAATAATTTAATAATAGAAAAAATATATTTAAAAAAAACCAAAATCAGCGCACGTGGAGTCGAACCAACATCTGATCAAAGCGCAGCACTTCTACCGACACCGCCATTGTCTGTGTAAAAAAAAAACAATAATAAAGCTTTAACATTGACGGGATTTGAACCTAAGTCTGCGGGACAGGCGTGCCCCGCTTCTATTATCACCTCCACTTCACTGCTTAAACAAGCAGTAGCGAATTCGAAACTAAAGGCAGCTATGAATTATAACAAAATTCAAGCAGTGTTGTGATTCTTAGAACAGACAAGAATGCTCGCGTCTGAATGTCTCAATGTATGTGCACATGTATAGAAAATATGAGTCACTGCTTACGCTGCTGGTCACATGTTGTTGCAATTGACCAAACGTTTTGTTTAATAACTTCTGTGATACTTAATGGATCTATTTGTTATATGGCTAGCGGTTTGTCTCTATTCTTTACATGTCTGTTTATTCTCACGAATAAAAGAATCGCTGTTCTTGAAAATAAACTAACTGTAAAGCACTGGCTGGCCTAGCTGATCACTGAACGATTATTATACTCACGAAGTGACTAATTCTGGTTACTTTTCTTTGAGTGCATCACTTAATTTGTCCAATTGATTGCAATAAACTACAGAATTAATCGTTGTGTTGTCCGGCAAAAGCTCAAAATAAACGATACCCTTGAAATCCCACCAAACTGACAACATAACCCTTTTTTGGTGAATATCGGGCTTTGATGTGGTTTGAGCTGGTTCATCCTTTTTAGACCATGATCTCTTGCGCTTTACATTGTTGTAAACAACCCACTTTTCGTCGCCGGTATCAATGTGCTTTAAAAATGGATCGTTCCTTTGACGTTTAATAAGCGTATCGCAGTCGTTAATGCGACGAAGCAAATTTCGTTCTGCAAGAACATGAGGAACCCATATGTCAAGCTTGGAAATTAATCCTAGACGTTTCATGTGCTTGTGAACGGTCGCGTTTGACAGATTTAATCTTTCTTAATCTTTAAATCTCTCGAGTTGGTTTTCGACGATTTGCATCGACCAACGACCTTATTTTGTCCACATCGGCTTCAAGAGGCCTTCCAGGACGTGGTGCATCATCAAGATTAAAATTGCCGGAACGAAATTTTGCAAACCCATTTTGACATTGGCGCTCGGTCAATACATCTCAGTACTAATTTTCGCATCATTTTCGCCTTGCTTGAACTGCATTTTACTTTCGATAGTAAAACAGTAAAATATGCCGCAAATGTAGTTTTTGATCTTCCATTTTTGATAGGGCACCAAATGAAAACTATTTCACCAAATCCAACCACATTTTTTACAAATAAGCCTTACTATATCACCTGTTCAAATATATAACGGTAAAGCGGTTGGGTGCGAAGTTGGCTGCAAAATAATTCAAAAAATTCAGCTACAAGTATATGACTATATAGTGATTTAGTCGATTTGACAACCCAAAATCAAAAAGATATAGCGGACATATCTACGCCCATAGGTAGCTTGGCAAACCGCAAACTTTATATCTGCAAAAGTATCAGAGCTAGAAGATTAAAAATTCGATAATTGGTTTACTGGGAACCTCCTCTATCGATGACCAAAAAATAACTGTTACACCCCTTTTGGGGCGTGGCGTACCGAAAAATACCCTTTAATTTTTGAAGCTAAGCTTCCAAATTTAGCAGTTACGTTACCATAAACTTCTGCTAAAGATTTGCCGAAATTAAATGTCTCGCCCACTGGGGGCGTGTCAAATCGGATCTGAATATATAGCGTTTTGCACAAAATTTGTTATATTTTGAGTACTATTGATGCTAAAGACTTGAAATTTGGAATTAATACATGGGTTGACAATCCGATAACAATAAGATATGACGGATGTATCTACGCCCATAGGGGACGTATCAAATCGACTATTTTCTACAATTTTAGAGCTAAAATCTCAAAATTTAAGGACTAAATTACTGTTAACTTCCTCTATTGATTTGGTAGCGTTTGGGCCATGAATGAGAAGTCTGCAGTCGGGCGTTACCGACGTTACTGACGTTACTTTTTGTTTTTTTTTTATGTCATATTGGCAAGCTAAGCAATTTCTTTAGTAAAGCCCATGGCAGCTTTGAAGACCTAGAATTCGCTGAGATGGTAATGTGTACATTAATTTTGATGAGTTAATAATGATCATAAAATCTTCAATACTCTCAGAAAATCAAAGTAGCACCTCCAAAGTACCCCATGATTAAACTCTCACACCTGCACTGCCACCATTAAAACTACCTACATTTAGCGGTAGATAGATTTTTACTCAATGTATTCAACAATCATTGAGCCTCAGCGCGTACAGTCCTTAAAATGGCGCACAGTTGGACACAGATCGCTCTCTAGAAATTTCTAACGAAAAATAAGTGAAGGCCATAATAGTATTAAAACTAAGATTTGATTACCGATGTTTAATTTACCAGGCACGGATCGTTAATATCTTGTTGTTGAAAAATGTAGAGAGCAGATCCATATGCAAGCTATGAGACCTACATGACAGCTTTAATGTCCATATGAGTGCGCTCAGCAGCCTGGGCACAACAGCGTAGATATTGATCTGGCATCACAAGCTAAGTGGGACGGAAAATTGGATGATCCAGAGGTGACATCCTATATACCTGCATGGGAAGAAGTATCTTGAGATTCGTTGCCGTACTTTGAACTCAATGAAAGACTGTGAATTATTTTTATACCCTAAACCCACTGAAAATGGGAAATCAGGGTATAATGGTTTTGTTAAAATGTCGAATGTATGTAACAGGCACAAGAAGGCGTGGCAGACCCCATGAAGTATATATATTCTTGATCAAGGAGACGAGCTGAGTCGATATAGTCATGTCTCTCTATCCGTCGGTCCGTCCGTCTGTATGTGTAAACGCAGCGATCTCGTAAACCACAAAAGCTACAAATCTGAAATTTGAAATGTATAGTCGTGTATACTCTACGCAGTACGAGTTTATCACTTTGTATCGATAACTCATCCCATTTCCTTATTATCGATGAAAATCTATAACTTTTCTTCGTTTTTGAATACCGTTATAGCTATAGATTTCAGATTTACTGTGTGTATCCGTGTAATGAATACAAACATTCTGCAATTTTTGGATTTTGGATACCACGCCCCCTTCCCCCCAAATTTGAAAAAACGTATTTCAAATGCAAGAGACTTGTGCTTTGGCAAATACATACATATGAATGTCATTATTACGCTGTAAAAGTTTGATTATGAAAGTCCATCTAGAAGAAAACTAATTCAACAAATAAGTTTCCAAAATATAGCCCATACTGCAGCCCAAGCGCTGCCCGCGCGCAGTCGCTGCGTAAACTGCGCAGTAGCAGAGCAAGTGCTTGTGCGTGCGTGTGCATGTGTGTGTGTGTGTGTTGTTTGTGTATATGTATATATAAAAGAAGCGTAAAATGATTTGAATATCGTATCTTCGCAGGGTTCAGGGTATCTCTTAGTCGAGCAGTCTCGACTAGAGCACTCTTACTTGTTATACATTAACATTATTACATTAACATTAACATTAACATTAACAGTTCATGTTTTGACTGTATTCTGAATACACTTCCCTAAGATTCATTGCTGGGTTGGTAAATCATTACGATGAAGACGGGCTCGGCTGGACAACCTTGTAAGATCTCGCGTGATGTGATTAGGGATGAGAGCTCTCTGACTGGTAGTATGTTAAAATCCCTCAGTATGTTTTCATTTCGAACATACCACAGTGTGCCGGTGATGGTTCTCAAGATTTTCGACTGAGCTTTCTGGACAATATTGATGTTGCTGTTGCAAGCGTTCCCCCATAACTGGAAGCCATAGGTCCACATTGGTTTTAGAGCAGAGTTGTAGAGCAGGACCTTGTGCCAGCATTGGTAAGCCAATGGAGGCTATTGGCTTTCCGTTTTAGATGTGTTCTCTTAGCTTCAATGTGTTGGTGCCATGTAAGTCTTCTATCTATGTGCACTCCCAGATATGTTACTTCGTTAGCTTTGGGAAGTGTGGTGTTGTTACATGGTTTCACTTTTGTTCGTTTCTTTAATAGCTTTATTATCAGCAAAAGTTGAAACTGTCAATAGTCTGTTTGTTGGAATGTTTGCTGTAAATGGGATGTATAGTGTTGGCAAAAGTATGCTGTGTTGCGGAACACAAGCCTCAATACGGTGTCGTCGGATATTGCAGTTTTACATCTTACTGTTATCTTCCTGTCGTAGAGGTACGACTTTAACAGTTTATGTGTGTCGTTTGGGAGCGTTGTTTTGACCTTATGCATCAGACCTTCCAACCAAACTCTATCGGAAGCCTGACAAACATCCAGCGTTTTGCATAAACTCTGTTATATTTTGAGCGTTATTGATGCTAAAGACTTGAAATTTGGAATAAATACACGGGTTGACAACCCGATAACAATTAGATATGACGGATATATCTACGCCCATAGGGGACGTATCAAATCGAGTATTTTCTACAGTTTTAGAGCTACAATCTCAAAATTTAAGGACTAAATTACTGTTAACCTCCTCTATTAATTTGCCAAAAACTATATTTATATACCAATTTTTGGAGTGTCAAATCAGAAAACTAAGCTGGTAGCGTTTGGGCCGTGCATGAGTATTCTGCTGTCGGTAACGCCCGACTGCAACATTCTTACATGTTTGTATCCGAGACTGTTAGTTTTTAAGGAAGTCAACCCACCCGGTCTATGTATTGTAGTATGTTTGTATATGTTGTGAGGAGCAATATATGTATGCACGTAGTAATGTGTATAAATACATGTGGTTGCTATGTGTTTATCTGCTGTGAGGTTAGTTTTCGACAGCCGGGGCAGGTGTCAATCTGACCAGGGCCGACACTTACAAGATATTTGTAAGTTCGCTGGGACTGAAGGTTAAGGGAGGGAAAAGGGTTGATTTGGTTAGTACTTGCATCGTACATTACGTGCCGGGACCCAGCCTCGTCCAAACAACTGTTGATGGATTTCTACGTTGGTAGTGTCGCGACCCGAGGAACACGCGAGGCATCTCCGCCCCGGTTCTCTCCAGACCACATACGAATCTTTTGTGGGGATTATCCACTCTGCGAATTGGATTAACCTCGTCCGTACTACCAAATTAGTATCTACTTCTTTTGGCTCTGTCTCGACCGATCGTGACCAAAGGCGGGAGGGGTTAGAATAAGTTATTCCTATAGATGAGTGTTATTATTATTAGTTAACATTTATAAATTTTGTCTTAGTTGTTAATTAACTCTCTATTGTACATCGTTCGTTGTGTGGCCCTGCCGCACCGCTACTCACTCTTCTTATTTTTGGCACGTGCCAACTTTACCTCTTCGCTTTTGATCCTCATCGCTCGCCGAAGATCAACCCTCCTCGCTCGCCGAAGGTTGACCTTTTCTCATTGCCCGCCGAAGATCAACTCCTACTCCATCGCCCGCTAAATATTAACTAATCTCACCTCTCGCGCTCGAGCCGCTCGTTTGTCCACGCTATGCAACTCCTCACAGCGCTCGCTCTCCACCGCGGAGCTTTCACCCCGCTGTGCAGAGTTACATCGCTGGTCGTTGGCACGCGCTCGAGCCGATACTTTCAAATTCGAATTTACATGCTAACAATTCTAATGCTAATATTTGCGATCCGTGCGTCTTTTCCTTAATAAACTAACAATTATAATATATATTTCAATGTGGGGTGGCTCATTTGTGGGCCGCCTTACACTGCATATACGTGCATATACATATATGTTGCTCCACACAGCGACGCGATTACTGTAGGCGCGACCCTCGCGACTGGAAAGGGTCAGAGTCCGAAAGATGATTCGATTCTTTCGCTCGTACAGATTCAGCAATTGGCTCGCGTCGCTCCCACGGCTCCATCGGCGACCGTTGGCCGAGGTACCGTTCGTGGTTGAGTGAAAGTAGTGTATGCTTTTACTCGCACAGCCATAACGATACTTCGGCCAATGAGAGGCTGCCACGTGATCTGGAGACATTTGGCTGTGCAAAATATCGTGTGATGTTGCCGTTGAACCGGACACGAGCAGGTCCCGTTACAGCGCGAAGCTGGGCCTGTGTCTGGATAGTCATAAAGTATAATAAAGTGAAAGTGAACGTGAAAGTGCCGAAAGTCTACGTAAATATAGTGATCAGCTCAAAAGGACATCGAGGGACATTGAAGTACGCCGATATCGAAGGACATCGATATCATAGACTTCAATGGGAAAAGGACATCGTGGGAAAAATCCAAGGACATCCAAGAATGATATCTCGGACGCCTATCAGGGACCATAGGCAACCCCGCAAGGACACAGGGTCACCAGCTGCCACCAACGAGGCAGAAGTTCGCGAAACCTACGACAGGAGTGAGTGGAGTTCACGTAGCCGTGTAAAAGAGTGCAGTCTGTGTCTTAGGTGAACCTTTGGTGTGTTAAAAGCAAGTCCAGCCGTAGGAGTGGCCTGTAGTTGATCCGAGCGAACCGTCGGAGAATACAGCGCGATCCTGGCGCATCCTGGAGTGCGCAAACCACCCAGAAGCTAACCAAGGCACAACCGCTCGTACAGCCGGAGCGCGCTGAACGCATACCCTGCAATCCTGTGTACAGCTGTGCATGATAGGAGGCGAGTCCTTGCATATAGAAGGAGTACCTCAGGCACAAAACAGTGTATTAAGTGAATTGTAAATTACCCAAAACTCACAGAGAATATATACAAGCTCAATCCAAACACATTTATGGACTTCTTATTATCGCAGGGGCTTCAACAAATACATTTTTCGTTACAACTGGAGCCCAACGTGGGGCGGAATGGTCAGCCGATACTTACGGTTTGGACCTGGACCTGATCCCAAGGGCGATGCCGGAGCTGCTGAAAGGCATGGCCTTGAAATGCTACGTGGCGAACAACAGACTTTGGACGTGGGCAACATTTGTGCCAAGCTTCCTGGAGTTTTTTCTGCCCAGAGATTACTTGGAGGAGCTAAAGGACGACGGTGGGTGAGGCATTCAAGGTATATATATATCAAGGAGTAAAGATCCTCATGCGCCCACGGCGCTATGCGACGGAGCGCGAGTTGAAGTTGATTTACAACAACAGCCTACCTGATCTGCGCGCCTATGCGCGGGAGAGATTGTAGCAATGGCAGTGGCCAAATCGTACACGATTTGGTCATGGGCGACGCCGAGAGCCCAGGTGACAAGGAGTACCAGCAGAGGATGACCGAAGAGGTGCGTCCTGCGCCAAGGACAGGCGCTGTGGGCAAGACACACATCCCGAATCCAGCCAGGGCATGTCGGATGTGTGGTCGGGAAACGACACCCGCCATCCATGGACGAGCGGGAGCAACGTCTAGGAGCCCCCAGGCGTTAGTGGGCAATCTTCAGGACGAAGGCAGCCAGCTAAAGGCGATCGTGGCCATTGGAGCAGAATAAGGCCACGATTGATACAGGGGCCTCGAGTAGTTTTATTAGCGATAGGCTCGCTAATAGACTCCGGGGAGTAGGCGTGTTGCGTGTCACACGGCGGCGCATACGACTGGCGGACGGCAGCTGCAGTCAAGTGGACTCACAGCTGGAAGCGAAGATCAGACTGGGGAGTCAGCAAATCCTCATCCCGTTGCTGATTCTGCAAGAAGTGATCGACGATCTGGTGCTGAGCTGGGATTTCTTGGCCGGCATTGGCACTGCACTGGAGTGCGGTGGCTTGAAGCTGGAAATCAAGCCGAAAAATCCACAGCTGGCAGACAGATAACTCGAGGAGAGGCTGTCAGTGACTGACGCCAGCCTGAAATGAGGCCCCGACACGCTAAGGAGAGCCAACAGCTACTCCACGAGGATATGGAGGTGGGTGCGATCCAGAGGCAAGAGCTGGATAAGTTCCGGCATGTGAAAGGCACCACCAGGATCACGGAGCATAGGAGCACGATGCGTGATAAGAGGCCCATAAAACAGCGTTCTTTCCCCAAAAATCCAAAGATGCAGGGGGAAATAAACCAACAAGTGGATTAGGTGTTGGCCAAAGGCCAACGGACCACATGGCTTTGAAAGGAGTCAATTTCATTGAGAGCCCTTCAGCAGTTCGATTTCGAGATTCGCTACAGAAAGGGCAAGGAAAATGTAGTGGCGGATGCGCTTTTTCGGCAGCCTTTGAGCGAAGAGGCATTTCGCTTGGTGACGAGCAAGGAGACGCCAGCTGAGACAGCATGTCGATGGATGCACAAAAGCCCACAGAAGTTTCCGGACTACAGAGAAGAGTCCGGAAATCTGTACCGGCATATCACGCATCAAGCTGGCCACGAGGATGTGGCTGCGTGGAAATTGTGTGTGCCAACGGAACGGTTCTGAAGGAGAACCACGAAGCAGCCACCTCTGGACACCTTGGGAGCCGAAAAACAAATGTCAGGTTGCAGCAATATTATGGAAACTTATTTGTTGAATTAGTTTTTTTCTAGATGGACTTTCGTAATTAAACTTTTAGAGCGTACGAACGACATTCATATGTATGTATTTGCCAAAGCACAAGTCTCTAGTATTTGAAATACTTTTTTTTTTAATTTGGGGGGAAGGGGACGTGGCATCCAAAATCCAAAAATTACAAAATGTTTGTATTTATTACACTGATATACATAGTATGTCTGAAATCTCTAGCTATAATGGTATTCAAGATACACTTTTAAAACGGTGAATAATTATAGATTTTCATCGATAATAGGGAAATGGGATGATTTATCGAGAAAAATGATCAACTCGTACTGCGTAAAGTATACATGAGTACACATTTCAAATTTCAGATCTCTAGCTTTTGTGGCTTACGAGATCGCTGCGTTCACACGGACGGACAGACGGACATGGCTATATCGACTCAGCGTGTCGAGCTGATCAAGAATTTATATACTTCTTGGAGTCTGCCATGCTTTTTTCTGCCTGTTACATACATTTTCACAAAAACATTATACCCTGATTTCTCATTTTCAATGGGTTCAGGGTATAAAAAAAAATGGAGTGAATACACATAGCAATGGCCGTCTTGATCAATCGTTTGATTAGTGAAGACGTGTTAGCGGACAAATCGAATCGAATAGCTTTCGCCTACTATTATTTTTTTCACGATCTGGCGATGCAGAGTTTTAAAAATAGAAGTTTGCGGTGAATTCAGCGAAGCAACAACAACAAATACTGTGCAAACTTTGTTTACATTTAAAGTTTCGCTTGCTTTCGTGTAAATTAAGAGAAATTGCAATTTACGAAATTTTGTTGCTTGGTGCGAGTGCACACACCAGCTACCATCGCGATGACGTCAAAAGTCAACCCTGCTGGCGCTGAAAAGATAAGGGCAGATATGCAAGCTCAGTTTAACACTGTCATGGCAAATAGGCAAGCGTTACTTACACCTCACAAAGCTGGGATTGCAGTTTTACTGCTACCAGCTTAAGGAAGACAAGTCATACAGAATTGGCTTTAAAGGGCTTCACTCCAGTACTGAAGTCGAACAAATAAAAGACGAGCTGGAATTAAAAGACCACAATGTCAAAAATATTCACAACCCGCTATGCCGTATCGACAAAACATCGCTGAATATATTTTTTGTTGACGTGGCGCCGGCTCCAAACAACAAACAAATTCTGGACTTACGTGTTATCTGCAGGCAACGTTGCACAGTCGAGCTGCTAAGAAAATATAACGACTTGACGCAATCCCACCGCTGTCAAGAATTTGGACACACATAGTGTTGCTGCCGCTGTTTGAGATGCGCTGGAAATCACGTAAGTTACAGGCTCCAGTGCAAATACGCAATCCTCCACAGCCACCCATTGCGGCAACAGGCCGCTCTGCCCAACTCCAGAGGAACGAATTCAGCTTGAGCACAGTAATGCCTACAAGTGGCGTATCCTACGCGCAGGCAGTTAGAGGTAAAAAGCTCCACACTATTGATCACTCAAGTGTCACAGTATTATGGCAGATACTGCAACAACAACAGCGCCAGTTGGATACTATAAATGCAGAACTCAAAGCTATACGAGAATAGCATGCCCAACAGGGAAACATTCTGACCAGCCTATTAACTAAGCATGGTCTCAAATAATTGCTTTAAGTGTGGGCATCTGTAACGTTAATGGCCTGAGCAATAAAACTCAGGAATTGGCTGTGTTCCTCTCACAAGAGAACATTGATATTATGCTAATATCAGAGACGTACCGTGCCCCTGTAAACAAATATACGGATACGAGCACTATCAGGACCATGGAGGAGGAGAAAACAGATTTGGAGGATAATCGTTTTTCATTCGCGCAACAATAGCGCACACACCACTACTCCCATTGTCTAATGCAACAATGCAGGTATCAGCTATTAAACTGCCTACGCCAATTGGAGAGATAGAAATCGCCTGGAAATTGGCTCATGGAGATGAGTCACAAGTCGAGGCTTTTGCCTGCCATCTGCAAGAGCAATTCACGCCTCTGATAACCGCCGAGCCTTTAGAAATAGAAGCAACTGAAGACATCGTCCTATCACCTCTCCAGGTCGACGCCCAGATTTCAGCATGTACAAAACAGGAGGTTCAAGAGTAGATCAGACGTGTAAAGGTAAAAAATCCCCTGGACATGATCTCATAGATGGCAGAGTTCTTAGAGCACTACCTAGTTCAACAATTGATTATCTCACTGTCTTGTACAACGCCATGCCTCGCAACGCCATGCCACCGACCGAGTACTGACACACCTGGAACGCCGGGAAGTCATTCCAAATCATCAGTTTGGCTTCAGGAGGCAGAATAGAACGCCGGAACAGGTACACAGAGCTGTACACCACATCCTAGGAGCTTTTGAGGAAAAGATGTACTTCTCTGCCGTCTTTTTTGACATTAAACAGGTGTTTGATCGTGTCTGGCACCTGGGACTACTGCACAAAATAAAGACAGCTCTACCAAGGAACGACATTCCAAATAACTAAGGGGCAGGCATCATTCTCTCACTTTCAAAATTCATATAAACCAGGTGGCTAAAGTGTGTAAAATAAAATTTTAATAACTGGATTGGATGCTGAGAGCCTCCAACAACCTATCGTACAACAGCAAAGCCATCATCTACAAGGCTATAGTAGTGCCAACTTTTCTATATGGAATGACTTTATGGGGATCTGCGGCACGGACATCTATAAACAAAATCCAAATTTTGCAGAATAAAGCACTACGAAGATAGACTGGAGCAAACTGTTTTGTGAACACTCAGTGCTACACAGAGGTCTTGAAATTCTTACAATCGCAAAACTAATTGGGTTACACAGCTACCAAAAACAAATCCGAACCTTATATACATATATACAGCCGACAAATTTTGATAAACTAGCAGTTATCAGCTCTCACAAAAATAAAATACGAGAAAATGCCTCGCCAAGAAACAGCAACAGCTGTAACGGCGAAAGCTAAGCGCGCGCGCGCACATAGAAGGCATTTTCTTTAAGGAATACTTTTGATTTAAATTCTTTTATTACGCCAAGAACTGGTTCAAACACTTCTTTGTATTTCGATCACAATTTTTATATTTAGGGTGCGTAGTCTTCAACCAAGTTCGATACATGTTGACTTTTAAAACCGAGCACATCAATTAAATCCAACCCGAATAAATTGTTTGATTTATGTATGCTTGTAACGATCAATGTTAATACTTACACTATATACATACGTGCTTTTGGGGTAACTGAAATCGAACTTTTTTCTTTTAAAAGCTCAAAGCCATGCAACGTCAGTGTTTTCATTGGCTTCGCTAAAATGCACTATGTGCACTATGTTCCGCTTGTATGGAGGCGCGGAAAAAAATACTTCTAATGATAGTAGAGTGCTGAAATTTTTACCAAGGCTGTTTAAAACAAGTAAGAACGTTGCAGTCGGGCGCAACCGACTGCGTGATACTCTGTTCCCATAGGGGCTTCTGACATATTACATTTTAAAGTTTATCTTAATTAGCTAAAGTCGCCGCTCGAATTAGTTTCCGATGCCAGAATAACCAGAAAAAGCGCGCCAACTCGGTACGATCCGTTTTCTTCTTCTTTCTAGCGGCAGCACAACACACTTGATATTACTTCCAATTATGTATATATATTATATTATATTATATTCCATATATATATATATATATATATATATATATATATATATATATATATATATATATATATATATATATATATATATATATTATATTATATTTACACAGAGTTTGACTATATAAATTTATATATAGTAAAATTTTTATAATGTATGGCTCGTTTCAATCGTTCGTATGATTTTATGAGCTAGACACAAAAATATAACGGTGCCATGCAAGTGTGTCCACACTTAATTTTATGCAAAGCAGTCTGTTAACTTAAGAGTTGTATGTTAATTTGAAAGTGTGATTGATTTTCTTTGCATAATCAATTGAGTCTTTTAACAGTGCCACTTGGGAATCGTCTAAAGCATTGCCAACATACGAAAAACACGAAATAACTGACGTAGGCTATGCGAAAACTATATTAATATTAGGTGGTCAATTATTTCGAGCATTTAAACATTAAATCGAAATACATATATTTATTTGTCTCTTACAATTTTTTCTGCCGACTTAGCAAGAAATTAAGCTTATTTATGAAGCGGTACACGCTTATGACTAAATCCGATACGTAAGAATACTGCAGTTTAGCGCCATCTACTGTATTATTCTTGTGATGGTGATTTTGCAGCAATTTTAACTCAAGAGCTCTGAGAAATATAATTCCAATTTGGCACGCCCCCAGTAGTCGTAGACATGTAATTTTTGACCAATTCTTAGAAGGAGTCTAAATTGACGTAACAGCAACATTTGGAAGCTTACCTTCCAAAAATGTGGATATTACAGGGTATTTTTCGGTGCGCCACGCCCTAAAGGGGCGCAACAATTATTTTTGGGTCATCTATAGAGGAGGTCTCTAGTAACTTAATTACCCAATTTGAAGTTTCTAGCTCTAAAACTTTAGGAGATTAAACTTTTGCGGTTTGCCACGCCCCCTATAGGAGTAGATATATCCGCTATATCTTTTTGATCGTGAGTTGTCAACTCGAGTATATATTCCAAATTTCAAGTCTCTAGCATTAATAGTGCTCAAGATATATAAGAATATGTATAAATCACTATATAGTCAGATCCGATTTGCCACGCCCCCAGTGGGCGTGGATATATAATTTTTTCATCGATCTTTATAGGATCTTAACAGTAACTTACACGTCAAATTTGGGCATTCTAACTCCAAAACTGTAGAAGATACAGTTTTACCCGATTTGCCACGCCATACCTATTTGATCTTGGGTTGTCAACGCGAGTATACGTTCCAAATTTCAACTCTCTAGCACTTCAACTAACAGGGTTTCTGACATACCGGAAAATGCATTTTCCGATTTGCCACGCCTCTAGTGGGCGTATCGGGAAAATCTTAACACTTTATAATTTGAGGGTATACACGAGTATGTGTTCCAAATTTCAAGTCTCTAGCTTCAATAGCGTCGAAATGGTTTGCATTCATACGGACAGACGGACAGACGGACGGACAGCAAGACGGACATTGCACAAAACCAATATACTCTTTTTTCCTTTGGGAACAGAGTATAAAAAGTGGACGTGATTTTTAGTTGTACGCCGTCGCTTAGTTCTGGTTGAGAACTCCGCAAGGCTTCGTTTTGAAGAGCCAGGAAGAGCAGCTTTCCTTTGCTGCGGTTGTTAGTTGCATTTTAATAAAATTGATTCAGTTTCCTTTAGCGAGTCCAAAATGCAACAATCTTTTTACAAATGTAGCCAATACGATTCATAATATTTGTCAGTTCAGATGTGTAGCCGTTATTCTCAATACAGTAGTGATTACTTCTCCTAATTTTTCTGCATTATAACATTTTTTTGTGCACCATATATTAAAAATATGTTGTCGTTCAAACACACACTGATGCGAATTGTCTTCTTAAAGCAAATCGAAAATTAACAACAAAAAAATGCAAAGAATTAATATAAAAATTCATTGAGAACTTAACATATCCGCAAATTTCCGCAACAAACTGCAGCACTTTTATTACCGTAAGAATCAGATTAATACAATGTAAAGAAAATCGTTGGGGAATTCTGGGAGGAACACAACTACTTGTAAAACATTAACTAAACATAAAAAATAAGATCACAAAATACACAAAAAAGATGTATTTAATCAAACTAATTTTACAAGACAAATTTGACAGCTATGTTAATAATTAGTGCTTGGATTTATAGTAAATACCTTTAACTTCAAAATTCATTTTAAATAATATTGTTTGGAATACTTCAGTAAACGTCTGACCACTTTAAATTCAAATTTCTTTTGACGAAAACTTACTAAGCGTTGCAGCTTTTAAAAAATGAACACGTTTTTACAACTTCAACGCAATTTTTAGAAAGTTTCGTTAGATTTTCAGAAAAATCTGGTTTGCCATTCAGAAGTTTGGACATTTATGAGATCATTATACACTTGAACCATTGCAAATGGGAAATCAGGGTATAATGGTTTTGCTAAACTGTCAAATGTATGTAACAGGCAGAAGGGAGCGTGGCAGACCCCATAAAGTATATACTTGTATGTTCTTGATCAGGGAGACGAGCTGAGTCGATTTAGTTCTGTTCGTCTGTCTGTCTGTCCGTATGTATGAACGCGTTGATCTTAGAACATACAAGAGCTAAACACTTGAAATTTTTGGAAGTCCCTGTATATCATGCGCAGATCAAGTTTGTTTCAAAAATTCGATAACTATTTCCGTTTTAATGTTATCGATTAGAAACCTTATCGAAATGCAGTTTTTTAATTATATCTCGTACATCTTTGGAGCTAGAGTTTCCAAATTATATTTGATTTAGATCCATTTTTATATTATACAATTATTTTACATAAGTTTTCAAATTGAAGGTTAGTTGCAAATATAGCCAATATGTGAATTCAATATAATATGTAGATCATATGCTGAAAATTTATTTGAAGTAACATTTGCAACTGACACTGCTTGAATTTTATTATAATTCTTAGCTGCCTTAAGTTTGAATTTACTACTGCTTGCCTAACCAGTGGCGGTGTTGGTAGAAGCGGGCCACGCCGTACCGTGCAGATCTCGGTTTGAGCCCCGCCGATGTAAAAGTTTTTTATTGTTTTTTGTTTTCACACACTCAATGGCGGTTTCGGTAGAGGTGATGCGCTTTGATCAGTAGATGCTGGTTCGACTCCAGGTGCGGTGATGTCGGATTTTCTTAATTTTTTCTTTATTTTTTATTATTAAATTATTATTACTATTATTACTATTATTCTTCAAAGAAAAACTACTTTATTTTTGACAAAAGTGCTATTTGATTGTGAAAGTGCAAGATTGGCAATTTAATTAAATTTTGTATAAGTTTGTAATGTGTACAAGATACGGAATAAAGTTAAAAACGCAGATCGGACGGGGTTCAGGGGATCTCGTAGTCGGGCACCCCCGACTAGAGTTTTGTTACTTGTTTTTTTTTTTTTTTTGATAACTTTTATTTTATTCATAATTTTATTCAACATGGTGAAAACTAAGGAACTGACTGAATTAAATAATAATCAAGTAAAACTCTGGTATTTCGGTACATTATTGAATTTTTACCAAATACCACAGCCTACAGTATACTCGTATTACCAAATAAATAAATATAAAACAAGTAATATAAAACGAGTGCTCTAGTCGAGACTGCTCGAGTAGGAGATACCCTGAACCATGCAAAGAGCCGATTCCATGATTTTCTTATTATAACTTTCAGAGCGTGATTCTGTCATTCATATGTGTGTATTTGCCAAGACTGCCACAAGACTCTAGTAATTGAAATACGATTTTTGAAAATTTGAGGCAAAGTAGGCGTGGCTTCAAAAAAACAAAAAAAAACCAAGGGACGGACGGACAGACGACTCAGTTCGTCTCTCTGGTCAAGAATATATATACTTTATGGGGTATGCCACACCTTCTTCTGCCTGTTACATACATTTGGCATTTTAACTAAACCATTATACCCTGATTTCCCATTTTTAATCTGTTCAGAGTATAAAAAAGGTGTGCAAACTTATCTAGAACTCGGTAAGAAAAAATTACAAGCCCTATGGAAAGATATTTCATTGTGTGTATGTGTTTAAAAAGTGATTGAAGCTAAGGGAGGATATATTTTTGATTAATTTGTTAGTTTACTAATTTACCTAATGTACATTTAGTTTTGTTTGAATTTATGACATTTGAAAACTTTATCTAAATAATTTTGCCGTTAAATTGAAAAAAAGTTATTTTTCTTAAATCAACAATCCATCCGTTTATATTACTAAATTTAGTTATGATACTATACCTAAATTTACCAAAGTTAACCAAAAATTCTCCTTTAAATACACAAAAAGTTACAAGCAATAATGTTGTATATTTTTCATGTCTAAATACTTTTGAAACTGTTTGGTTAATTGGCAAAAGCACGTGGGAAGCAACGCCGAGCGTTCGCATTTTTCCTATACATGTGCAAATGTCCACTGAAATGCGTGCACTCTTGTATATTCAAAGAATCGCATTTGCTAATAAATTGCTTCTCAATCATCTTTAGTATAAATTTACTACTTAAAATTCTAGCAGTGAAGTGGCGCTGTTGGTATAAGCTAACCGTGGAGTTGTGAGTTAAACTCCTGGCGACCTTAAGGTTTTTATACTCATTCACGAAGTGAAATGAGTATATTGGTTTTGAGCAATGCCCGTCTTGTCCGTCTGTCCATATGAACGCAAAACATTTCACCGCTATTGAAGCTAGATACTTTTCGAAACTTTCTAATTTTTAATACATACCCTCGCCCCGCTAGAGCTGTGACAAATCGGAAAATGCATTTTCCGGTATGTCAGAAATGTTGCTGTTGTAGTTGAAATGTTAGAGAATTGAAGTTTGGAGTGTATTCACGCGTTGACAACCCAAGATCAAAAATATATGGCGGGTCTATTTAAGCCCATTGAGGTCGTGGCAAATCGTGAAAAACTCCCAAAGTTTTAAATTTACAAAACTAAAAATTTAACGAGTAAATTACTGTTACCCTCTTCCACTGACTTGCCAAAAACTAAACATAGATACTAATTGAAGGCTCAGTAAATCAGAAAATAGCGCTGTTCGCGTTTTGAACTAGAATGAGAATTCTGCAGTCGGTATCGCCCAATTGAAACGTTCTTACCAATTTTATTTCGATGTGCTACGTCCCTAAGAGACAAATTTATATAATTCTTGGCAAATAAGGCAATAAAGGTGGTCAACAGTAACTCAATTATATAGCTTTAATCCGTTTAGCTCTAAAACTTTAAAAGATACAGAGTTTTGTGGTTCGCCACGACTCCTATGTTAGTACAATAGATACACATGTATATCCATTATATTATTTTGAACTTGGGCTGTCAACCCGAGTATATATTAAAAAAACCGTTTCTAGCATTTAAAATAACAGCGTTTTTTCGTTTTTCCACTGCTGTGTGTATCGGGAAAAACTTATCTTATATCTTAGAAAGCTGTGTCCGACTAGGAGATACCCTAAACGCCGTCCAATCTGCGTTTATAAATATACTCCATAGCTTGTATATAACATAAACTTGTACAAATTTTCCAACTTGCAGTCTCACAAGCAAATAACATGTTAATAAAAAACAAGTAAGATAACTAAGAGGTGCCTGACTAGCAGATACTCAGTTATGTATTTATTGAAGAAGAAAAAAGTATAAACTTATAAACAAATTCGACTAAAACTCACACATTCACAACCAAATAGCTTATTTGTCAAGGAAAAAACTCACACATGGCCGGGTTACAAATGGAACCTTTAAGTTGACGTGCATCGCTCTTACCAAGACCGTCATTTCATTGCTTAAGAGCCATCTAGCAAATCTAATCAAAAGTAGCAGCTGATAATTCCAACCTAATTCAACAGCAATTGCGATTCTTTGAATATACGACAATGCACACGTTACGTTTAGTTGTATGTGTTCACACGTATAGGATAAATTGGTACGCTTGGCGCTGCTGGCCACGTGCTTTTGCCAATTGGCAATTACTTAATATATAATAATAACGTTCAAAAAAACAGACGGACGGACAGACAGGTGGATCGACTCACGAATATGTTACAGTATTTGAAGCAGCATCAGGGTGCGCTCCATAAATACGTCAAATTTTAATTTTTTATTGCATTATGATTTGATTCAATCTTTTTATTACCATGAAGGCGGTAGATCTTAATAACGACATTGACAACATTTAGCTGCGACTTAACATATATGTAGCTACCAGGCAGGAAAATAAAACACCCCCCGTATGACCCACCGTGACATTATTAGATATTATAATCTTTCAAGACATTTATTTTCCATGCAATGTATTAAAAAATGAGTATAGTTTTATGTGCAAGACTGAATACATAGTATAAGTGCATATGCATGTATGTACATAACAGACTATAATTATTTATATTCTTCGGAATGGAAAAAACTAAGTGGATATTGTGAGCTGAAACCTGTTGAGAGAGTCATTGCATCAAAAGTGGTGCGGACTTGGCATTGATCACAGTGAAAAAGTTGTGATTTCAATGACCAATCGCCTCCGAAAGGTGATTAAAATGAAGGGATGCCCTATTAGACACTAAGTCTGTAATTTTAATTAGTAATATCATCTTTATAGTTAATTAATTCATATCATAGAGTACGTAGACTTTTGTTGACGCAAATATATATATATATACGTCACTTTTCTGTAAAAATCAAACATCATATTCCTTATTTCTAAACTATATATTAATTTCCAAAAGAGACTTTTAGTCATCTTTAATTATTAACTAACTAAACTGTGGTTGTGGTCTTATCAGATTTTATAAGGTTGTATTTTAAAAATTCAAATCTTTAGTTTTTACAGCATAAAAATGCTATATGTTTATTCCGGCAGGAGAATAGACAGTAAGACAAACATTGCATAAAACCAATATGCTATATGTTACTCAGTTTCAAGAAACTGTAAGAGATTAGAAACGTTAAAGGAGGTTTTAATTTATTTTTATTGATCCTATGGCTAATTTGTGATTTAATACAAGTAAAGAAAATATATAATAAAATGATAAAGCATACATACATATTATTATTTTTACAGTAGTAGATGTAATTGTTGGGAGCATATTCTGTAAATGCATCAAACACCCGACGCAAAACGAATATATGTATATTTAATTTATAAACTTATTTAGAGTACTTGCAACCAATTAAATTCATCAGAAGAAAAACTTCTCTCATTGTTGTCATAATCATTATGAACCAGAAATTGAGTATATTTAAATAAATTAAATTAGTTTCAATTTGGTAAGATAGAAATAATTATGGACATACAAAAATTGCCGAAGAAATGGAATGATAAAAGGTAAATATAAATTTTCTAAATTTTATAATATATTGATATTTAAAATATTTATGTGCTGTAATTTGCAATATTTAAAAAAAAAATGTATATCCAAATAATAAAAAAAAGTATTCACATTCTCTTTTCACAGCATGAGTGCATATATGTAAATACGTTAAAAATTTAAGTATACTGTGTCAGTCGAATCACTGAGGTCACATAAATTAAATCAATCCACCTAATTAATATGTTTTGGAGCACATAATCCAAATATAAAGACTCTAGCTTTATAAGAGCTTAATGTACATAGTACATATAAGCTAGAACTAATAAATAGAAACAAGTAAAAATGTTGCAGTTGGTTTTTTGTCGTAAATCTCAACAGGAAGTCTCTCAACAGCAGTACTTACTTGTGAAAATTTTAACTCTGCAAAAATTTGGAAAATATATATATATATATATATATATATATATATATATATATAATTTTTGTTTAATCCCTAGAAGGGCTCTACAGTAACGTAACTATCAAATTTTGGAGCTAAGGGACACTCAATCATCGAATTATTAAGTTTCTAACTTAATATTTAACTTTGACTTTTCATCAACTTGAGAGATAATTATATGACTATAAAGAAAATTAACTTCCTAGTTTTTTTACTGTGAGTATTATAACTTACTAATATATATATAATTCTAATATAAATATAAATAAATATAATATAAAATAATTTATAATTTTTTTTATTGAAAAAAGTATGAATTATATACAGTATATATAATGCAGTTCGATTTTAATCTGCTTTTCATTTTAACTGAAGTTTAATATGTTTTATAAACATATCTTAGAAAATATAATAGCTTTATTCCAGGATAGGTAGGAGATATAATGCTATTAGGATAATGGTTGTGTATCCAATTCCTTTTGTAATGTATATTATAGTTCGGTCTAGCATACATACATACATATATACTAGAAAGTTTTATTACCACAGTTTGTAAATTTATTGATACACTGATCATGTCATGTACATACTTATAAAATAAATATATTTGAGAGGGTTGGAAATAGAAGTATGATAAGTATATGTGAGATAGAAGTAGAATAATAGTATAATGACTGTCTATATTTATCAATACTGGTCAGTAAAGACACAGATTAAATCGTAAATTGGTGTTTTTTTAATGAGAATATTATTTTTATAACCAAAGCATGAAAATGGAAATTCAAGATATAATGGATTCGTTTTGGGAAATAGTTAGCTCTTATTTTAAAATTTATATTCGAACTTTTGTATCCTAATTCAATATTCATATTTTAGTTCATGATTGGCTGGCTTTTGGTATGTATTAATATAATATAAAATACTTCAGTTGTTTTTATATCAATGCTATAACACAACACAGTCCACCCAGACCAGTCCCAAAATTACACAACTTCGAGTTGGTACTTCTAAAAAATACGTGGAAGCATTGTTGCGTTGTGTGAAAATACAAGCTTAGCAAGCAATTCTATTGTTAGACGCAACAGTAAGGGGAAATTTAACAATTTAAGAATGCATTTAACATTCCTAAACTAATTCCAAAAATGCGACCTCAAGCCGCACGAGGGTTGAAACATAGTCATTTCCCATTGGTGAACGTACATAAAAAGAGTCACGCTGCAAAGAATATTGGTGTAACTACAATCATCTCTTTTTAACCAATACGAATACACATGAAATTTCAAAGAGTGAGTGAAACAAGTATACTTAAAAGTGGGCAGGCATTACTTGAAGCTGTCCAAAGCCAGTTAGCTCTGAATACAGATTCCAGCCCATGGATGTTTTCTCTGCTCTCTTATTGGTTAGTATCATTAAAATGAATAAGCAATATTTTGATGTTTGTTTTGTTCAACGAAGTGTGTAGCCAGTACCAACAGTACAGAGTTATCGTTAATAGGAAAAACTTATTCGAGGGCTATCCAGAAGCCATCTGAGGAGTACTCGTCAGTACTGTTCAGACCTCTTATTTCATTTGACGGAATCGTGTCGAGTGGATATTCATAATAAATTCACTGACGTGGGCTTATATGTCTTTAAATTTACATACTATACATATATTGTGCAGCAGAAATACAAATGTTCAGTGTTACATATTCTAGTGCTTTATCAAAATAAGATAATGGGCCTAAACAATTGATTAGAGCTATGCTAAAGATGGTTCTAAAATCTCAATTATACCATAAAATAGCATTATCATCATCACTATTTATTTATTTATTTATAAATTTGAGCTGTGAAATTATAACTATGATTCAAGGAACTGTGAACATAACCAAGTACACAGCTATGAATAAAGTAAGAAAAATATTATATGTCATTATTAATCTATAAATATTATGGAGTGGATGAACATATTTTTATATTTCATATTTTTAATGTTGATGTGTATTGAAAACTTAAAGGATTACAGACAAAAAGGACCAAAGCAACTTCGTAATAAATATGGTTTTCAATATATAAGTGTTGTATTATGTACGTATTATGTATACAGTATGTGGTATTATTTGAATATATTAATGGACACTAATTAAAAGAGAGTGCATGATTAAACTATTCCAAGCTAGGAATATATTTGTATCTACAGTCGTCGGAATAAGACATTATGTTACTGTGCGAAAAATGTAGAAATAGTAGTTTAAATTATGCACAGAAAATATACAAAATAGATCCAATTATACAAAGAAAACATATTATGCTTTCTCTACCGAGCTATGTATGTATGTTCGTCCCGTTTACAAACAGCTCGGCTCAAAAGCCTATTTGAGTTCAATTGTTTTGATACAGTCATTGTACCTAATCCACGCACACGCACATAACTCATACCTCAATATGATCCTTATTTAATAAGATAGCCCACACCAGTTACTCTCACATATTTTGTATCAATTCCACACACACACTGAATATTTGTCAATGTTTTGCCAAAAAGAGGTTTTAAAGTTTTTCTTAGAAAAATGAAACCCACATACAATAAATGATTGCCATAACAAAAAAAAAAAATGTACTGTACTGCTTCAGCATATCGCACAATTTGATTTCGTTATATTTTTAAAACGATCATATATTTTTGTATGTCCTGAACCCGTTAAAATGCAAATTCAGGCAATACTGGTTCTGTGAAAATGTATGTAACAGGCAAAAGGAGGCGTGTCATTCCCCATAAAATATGTATATATATTCTTGATCAGGACAACAACTACAATTCGTCCGTCCGTCCGTATGAACACAGCGATCAAATAAATTTATAAATTATTGTCTTTTTTATTATCGATACAAATCCAAAAGTGTAAGTTTTTTAGTCGTAACTTGAATACGACATAAATATGGAAATTTTAAATTTACTGTGCGGGTACCTGCAATGACTACATTAAGATTAAGGAAGTCTACATCGGTTACATACACAAGCGGGAGGCGTAGCAGACCCCATAAAGTATATACATTATCACGTATATACAATATCACGACGACGAGTCGATATAGCTATGATTGGTTTTAATAGCGAGAGAATACGAGTTTCTATGATGAATAATTTTGGAATATCTCGGACTTACGATACATCCCCTCTCCACCCAAATTTGAAAAGAATTCAATTTCATTAGAGACGTGCTCTTTGGCAAATATACACATCTGGATGTCAATTTTACTCTCTGACAATTTTTATAATTTTTTTCTTATAGAAAGCCCATAAGCGCAGTCCAAGCAATGCCGCTGCAGAAAGTGTGCAATAAACGGAGTTCTTTTTTATGTGTGCTGATATGTTGTTTGCTATGTACTTATAAAATAAGCGTAGAATGATTGGAATAGCAGCAGGGTTCAGGGATAAATATTTTGAGCTAAGTTCACTGTTGTCAGGATATTAATATACTATACTCTATGAATCATTTATTAATTTTACATTAAGAATTTTTGACTCGAATAAATACTAATTATTCTAATGAAAATTTTAAGTAAGCTTAAGCTCTGAATAAATAATAGTAATAATATTTAAAAGTTGTCTAAAACATATCATAAACAAGATAAAGCGCTCTAGTCAAGACTTCCCGACTAGGCGATACCCTAAACCAAGCAAAGAGCCGATATTTTATCATTATGCGCTTTAACAAGTAAGAAAGCTCTCGGGGTGCCCGACTGAGAGATCTCCTGAACTGATCTGTGTTTTTAACTATACACAGCTAAGTATTTTTTAAAGCAGAAAAATGTGTAAGCTTATAAATATGTTTGACTAAAAAAACATGTTTTCGGGTCAATCAAACGCACTTCTTCACAATCAAATAGCATATTCCTCAAACATCGCCGAGTTTCGAACCCGCAACTTTACAGTTAACGTGCATCGCATCTTCCACTTCACTGCTCAAGCGTCAACTAGCAAATCCAAACTAAAGTAGCGATTCTTAGAATATACGATAATGATAGCTTGACGCTGCTGGCCAAGTGCTTTTCCCAATTAGCCAAGCGTTTTGTTTAATAAATTTTGTGTTACTTAATGGATTTCAATGAAATTTTCAGCTATGATCTACATATTCTATTGAATATTTGAACTCACCTTGAATATAATGAATTTTGTACCATTTGGAGCTGGTATCCAAAATATAACAAAAATGTAAATTGCATAAAATATACATAAAACTAAATGCTAAATTTCGAGACCCTAGCTTCAAAAATGTACGAAATGGCATTTACAAACTTAATTTTGATTACGTTTTTAATCGATAACATTAATCAGTTATCGATAATCGATAATCGATAATCGATAACATCATCAGTTATCAATTTTTTGACCACAAATATATATAATATATGCTTATGGGGTGAGTCTTCCCGCCTCCTTTTGTCTGTTACATACATTTTAGAGCTGAACCCTGTAAAGAGCCGATTTTAAAATCGTTTTAGGCTTCTTTTATACATATAACGACACATGCACACACACACATACTCAAAAACATGCACACTCAAAAACATTCTCCCATAACAAACTACTTTGTCTTATTGCTCACTTTACACATCGAATTAGGCTCCACTATCATAAATTCGCTATTGAATAACTCCGATTCTATATGTACATTTTTACACCCTGAACCCATTGAAAATAAGAAATCAGGGTATAATAGTTTTGTTAAAGTGTCAAATGTATGTAACAGGCATGTATGTGCCAGACCATATAAAGTATATATGTATATTCTTGATCAGGAAGACGAGCTGAGTTGATCTAGCCCTGTCCGTCTGTCAGTATGTATGAACGCGTCGATCTCAGAACATATAAGAGCTAGAGACTTGGATTTTTTTTGAAGGGGCCTGTATAGCACGCGCATATCGAGTTTGTTTTTAAAATTCGATAACTATTTCCGTTTTAATGTTATCGATTAAAAATCTTATCGAAATGAAGTTATTAAATTATATCTCGTACATCTTTCGAGCTAGAGTCTTCAAATTCTGTATTTAGATTTATAAATATTTTATACAATTTCGATTTTTGTTATATTTTGGATACCGGATATTTAGTTTTACAAACTTCAATTTTTCTGCGTTAATAAATACATAACGGAGTATATTTAAAAACGCAGATTTGACGGGGTTTAGGGGTCTCCTAGTCGTGCATCACCGACTAGAGTTTTCTTACTTGTTAGTTAAAAGTTTGAAGCAATTTGATTAAATTGAAATTTATGTATGTAGCAAGGTACAAGGTTCTAACCTATTTAATTCTAAGGCATCATAATGAAATATCAAAAACGAAGTATTAATAAATGTGTAATATTAACATATATGAGTCGGGACTGCCTGAGAGATTCCATGAACCTTACGCTCATATTCCAATCATTATACGCTTCTAGAGACTTAACATTTTTTTTTAGCTATAGCACGCGCAGATCGTGTTTGTTTAAAAAAATCGATAACTATTCCCGACTTAATGTTATCGAAAACCATATCGAAATTCAGTTTTCAAATTTTATCTCGTACATCTTTAAAGCTAGTTGCTAAAGCAAATTTTGCGTTTGAATTTATATATATTTTATACAATTTTGATTTTTTTTTATATTTTGGTACCGGTCCCAAATTTGACGAAACTCTTTAAATTGAAGGTCAGTTGCAAATATGGGCATTATGTGAATGAGTTTTGCATTTTTAATAATTTGTCAAATATTAAATAGAATGTATAAATCAAATTTCATTGAAATCCATTAAGTAACAAGTAACAAGTAACAAGTAACAAGTAAAAGGGGTAAGCAGCACGCAGTTTTCCTATAAGTCTGCACACTTTCATGTAAACATTCAACGAAAATTTTTATAAGCTTACACTTTTTTTTACTTTAATAAATACATATCTATGTATCAGCGTATATCTAAAAACTCAAATTATTGGAGGTTCAAGGTATCTCCTAGTCAGGTCCCAATACTAAAGTTTCATACTTCTTTACTGCGCTCTGTGCAGTATACACTTACACACAGCTTACACTTTACACACTGCGCTTATGGGGTTCGCTATGTGAAATTATTTGTAGAATAACTTTTGTTTTAAATTCACTTTCTTGTTGTGTATATCTGCCACAGCACAAATATTTTTTGGGAAAGATCAGGGGAGCTATCCAGAATCCGAAATAAAAATAAAATATATTACAAATTCTATGTAATAACTTGGATTTTTCCATTTTTTGTGGTATTCAGCTACACTAAAAAACGAGTGAGTTTTTGATAAGCAGGTAACTCTCTCTATAACTCTACATATTTTGTCAGGGTATAATGTTTTTGTGAAAATGTATGTAACCTGCAGAAGGAGGCGTGGCAGACCCAATAAAGTATACAGTGTGCCACTAAAGTCACCGTACTCTTGAAACATTTTCACGAAACACGCTGTAACTTCGTCAAATTTTTATGAAACAAAAAAATTTAGATGATAGATACCATTTAAATAATACTAACATTTTATTTTAGTCTAATATTATTACTAAAAAACTAAAAATACTCAAGAATTTGACTCCACACAAGTCTACGTACTCTTGCTTGCTCGCCACTGTCTGGCGCCAACGTTGTTGTTAGAAGTAACGGGGATTTTCGAAACATATGTACAATATCGTCAAAATGTATACTACTTGGTGTACATTACTTGGATTGGACGAAATTGGCCAACTTCTTGGTAAATATGCCCCGATAAGAGTTCACTCTAGAAAAAAGTGGACGGATCTTGCAGCTCCACAGAGTGGAGCAAAAATCATATTCAAAGATGGCCAAAATAGTGTTCAGATCCAAGTCTGACATCCTAGCAGTAATTGGCCGTTTTAAATACGAGGGGTGCATCAAAAATAGTAGATCCCGACAAGTAGAATCTGACTCTATACCAAGTTTCCAAGCTCTAGACAAGCCAGTTGACTTTTGGCGTATGGTCATCATCTCAGATTAGTCGAAGTACAATAAATTTGTCTCGGACGGGAACCTGTACGTGTGGAGAACACCTGGAAGAGATCTTAATCCGAAAAAGACAAAAAAGACGGTAAAGCACGGCGGCGGTCGCCTTATGGTTTGGTGTTGCATAGCTGCACCGGGCGTTGGAAGCTTGGAGTTTATTGATGGCGTGATGGACCAATAAATGTACATTGACATCCTCAAAAAATTTGAAAATCAGTGCTGGGAAACTTGGTATAGAGTCAGATTTCTACTTGTCGCGATCTGAGAGTGCAGAACATCGGCCAGATATGGTACTATTTTTGATGCACCCTTCGTATTTAAAACGGCCAATTACTGCTAGGATATCAGACTTGGATCTGGACACTATTTTGGCCATCTTTGAATATGATTTTTGCTCCACTCTGTGGAGCTGCAAGATCCGTCCACTTTTTTCTAGAGTTAACTCTTATCGGGCATATTTACGAAGAAGTTGGCCAATTTCGTCCAATCCAAGTAATGTACACCAAGTAGTATACATCTTGACGATATTGTACACATGTTTCGAAAATCCCCGTTACTTCTAACAACAACGTTGGCGCCAGACAGTGGCGAGCAAGCAAGAGTACGTAGACTTTTGTGGAGTCAAATTCTTGAGTATTTTTAGTTTTTTAGTAATAATTTTAGACTAAAATAAAATGTTAGTATTATTTAAATGATATTGTGTAGATAATAGATTACTTTATAACCCTGCATCTAAATTTTTTTGTTTCATAAAAATTTGACGAAGTTACAGCGTGTTTCGTGAAAATGTTCCAAGCGTACGGTGACTTTAGTGGCACACTGTATATATTCTAGATCAGCTCGACGAGCTGTGTCGATATAGCCATGTCCGTTTGTCCGTCCGTCCGTCTGTCCGTCCGTCCGTGTGAACGCAGCGATCTCGTAAACTTCAAAAGCTAGACATCTGAAATTTGAAATGTATTCTCGTGTATACCCTACGCAGTAAGAGTTTATCATTTTCTTTTCGATAACTAAACATTAACATCTTCGCAGGGTTCAGGATATCTCTTAGTCGAGCAGTCTCGACTAGAGCACTCTTACTTGTTTAGGTTTTCATTAAATTGATTAAGATCGTTATTAAAATTTAGATATATTAGCATATATCACTTAGCAGATCGATACGAAGATCATCAATTGCTAATAAGATCTGATATTTACTAAATAAATAATTAAGGCTATAAGGTGTTTTAACCATATTCTTTCTATTTATATTTTTGTATACTTGTAGACACAATAATTTTGAAGGTGACGAATAAACCAAAGTTTTTCGTATGTCAGCGTCAAGTATAATTGATCCATTTAATGAGCGGCGATGCTTTCGAGCAATACCTGACGCAGAGGAAACTAGTTTGGGTAATGAAGGAGATTTGGTTATGAGTTTATCTCAAAAAGAAATACTTATACCAACAACGGCTTCTCATCAGCATCAATTGGAACCACTTTCTAAGCCTAATACAAGCGATAACTTAACACAAAACTCGGTTTCTGCTGCAGCCGCTGTCGCGGTTGCACATCACCACCATAGCCTGTCTAGTATTCAACATCTTCAGAACTTGCATAGCCAACAACATACTCTATTCAACAATAACCACTCAACACCGTTTAGTGTGACTGACATTTTAAGTCCAATAGAGGAATCATACCGCAAATTGGAAATAAACGGAAACCCGCCCTCCCCATTTCGGTAAGTCCAAATTATTCAATACGCCTTTTTATATTGTTGGTATTTCGGGTGCAAACATTTGTGTCCATCTATGTATACGAATCCTAATGTTATTTAATTAGTAACTCTACGCAGGATTGTCTCGTCTACTATATTTTGGATGAAAAAAGTTGAATACAACAACAATTTTTTTATTATACCCTAAGCCCATTGAAAATGAGAAATCAGGGTATAATATTTCGGATTTGTTCACTCATATACATTCACGGTTAAAACTCTACAAGCTCCAAACCTTTGGAAGATATATTTTTTCCTATTTGCGATGCCCTTTAGGGAATATATTTATATAAATCTTACAGTAAAACTACCCGATTAGGCACGCTGCCAGTCGTGGTCATAAGATTGTGCGATTTTTAGAAGCAGTCTAGAGTAAGGTAACAGGCAATTTTGTCAAGGCCAAGGCTCCAGCTGTGGAAATTATAAAGTATTTTCGATATACAAACCCAAAAAAATTGGCGTAATAAATTTTTAATAAAATTTTTAGCTCAAAAACAATAAAAAAAACAAGGAAGAAGGCCTGCCCCGCTTCTATCAACATCTCTACATCACTGCTTAAACAAGCAGTAGCGAATTCGAAACTAAAGGCAGCTAAGAATTATAACAAAATTCAAGCAGTGTCAGCTGTAAGTGTTGTGCTACATAGAACAGACAAGAATGCTCGTATAGAACATGTATAGGATAAATGCGTCACTGGCTTAACGGTGCTGGTCACATGTTGTTGCAGTTGACAAAACGCTTTGTTTAATAACTTGTGTGATACTTAATGGATTTCAATGAAATTTTCAGCATATGATCTACATATTATATGAAATATTTTTCAATTGTATAAAATCGTAATTTCATTGACATATTGGCTATTTTTTCAATTTAAAATTTTAAAATTTTTTTTAAATTTGGACTCAGTATCCAAAATATAACATATAAATGAAACTAAATGTAAGATTTGGAGACTCTAGCTCCAAAGATGTACGAGATAGAATTTAAAAACTGAATTTCGATAAGGTTTTTAATCGACAACATTAAAAACAAACTCGACAAACATTATTAAGAAACTCGATCTGCGCGTGCTATACAGTGACCTACAATTCAATTTCAAGTCTCTAGCTCTTATAGGTTCTGAGATCGACGCGTTTATACATACGGAGGGACAGTCAGATGAACAGGGCTAAATCGACTCAGCTCGTCTCCGTGATCAAGAATATATATACTTTATGAAGCCTGCCACGCCTCCTTCGGCCTTTTACATACATTTGACATTTTAGCAAAACCATTATACCCTGATTTCCCATTTTGAATGGGTTCAGGGTATAACAAGTAAGAAAACTCTAGTCTGTGTTGCCCGAATAGGAGATCTCCTGAACCCCGTCCGATCTGCGTTTTTAAACATACTCAGTTATATATTTATTGACGCAGAAAAAATGTAAGCTTGTAAAATTCAATTATGAAAAAAAAAAACGGGAAAAGTTATCGATTTGTTAAACAATCTTGACATTTTAGTGCTATACATGGATCCACAGAAAATTTCAGAAAATTAAATACCTTTAGCTCTTATAGGTTCTGATATCGACGCGGATAGACGGACAGGGGTAAATTGACTCAGTTCGTCACCCTGATCATGAATATTTATACTATATTGGTCTGCCACGCCTTCTTCTGCCTGTTACATACATTTGATACTTTCACTAACCGATTATACCCTGATTTCCCATTTTCAATGGGTTCAGGGTATAATAAGTATATCGATTTGTGCAATGTCCGTCTTGCTGTCCGCCCGTCTGTTTATCTGTCAGTATGCAAACCATTTCACCGCTATTGACGCCAGAGACTTGAAATTTTTATATATACTTAGTGTATCAGGAAAATCTTGACCCATTAGAATTCGAGGGTATAGAATTCTAATAGGTCAAGATTTTCCTGATTCACCCACTAGAGGACTGGGAAATCGGAAAATGCATTTTCTGAAGATCAAGATCAAGCTCAAAAATATATGGCGGCTATATCTACGCGAATTGGGGGTGTAGCAGGCCGCAAATGTTTATACCTCGTAAAGTTTTAGAGCCAAAAAATTAAAAACTAAAATTGAATAATTGAGTTACTGTTGACCTCTATTAATGAACCACCAATAATTTTTATTCCTCTTTGGGGGCGTGACATACCAAAAATAAACTGTAATTTCCACCTTTTTTGAGAGTAAGCCCAACAAATTTTAGAGTTCCGTTACCATAGACTCCTAAGGGATTGGCCAATAATTACATATCTACAAAAATGACATGGCGTGGCAAATCTGATCTGACTATACAGTGTTGTACTCAAATTTTGTTATATGTTGAGTACTATTAATTCTAGAGTCTTGAAATTTTTAGTATATACTACGGTTGAAAGACCAAGATCAATAAGATATAGCGGCTGTAAATCGGAAAAACTTTTCTTCTACAGTTTTCGAGCTAAAAACTGAATTACTATTACCTTCTTTTATTTGCCGAAAATTATATATATGTATATACCAATTAAGTCGGTTGGCAAATAGGAAAATTCAGCTGGTACAGTTTGGACCGTGAAGGAGTATTCAGTAATCGGTAGCGGCCGTTCTTAATTGTTCTTACTTCTTTCTTGTTCCGATTCTTTATCCAACTAGACGCTTGAAATCGCTGTTTAATAAGTATAAAAATAAGGTAGTACTGCAGTAGTGGTAAGCGGTATCCTTACTTAAGCCATTTCGATGAGAATTGATTGCTTAGATTAGTACAAAATATTTATTGTGATTATTGAGAATATGCAATTAATGAAAACATTCTAAGTTAATACGTTGTATTTTCTCCAGATCTAATTCTAGTGGCAGTAGTATTAACTCACCAGGAACAGTAAGTACTTCTACAATGGCGAATCCGTACGCTATGGGATCATTGTATCATAGTCCAGGAGTTCAAAGCTATTGTGGACCGACAGATAATTTATCATTGGCGGGACATTACACTGATATGCGAGGGTCGGCTTCCTGGTATGGATCAACGGCAAATGACCCCAGATTTGCAAGTATGTAATACAAGAAACAAATTTAATAGTTTTAATACATACTCATAATATATACATAGGTATCCTTTACACATTTAAAACCAATAAGAATATTTAAAAGAAAATGGTTCTTTAAAACATTTAATGGAATAACTTTTCATTCACAAACAAATTATAATAGATATATAAACATAAAAAGAAAGCTCTAGTCTCTGAACTGCAGCTACACAAAATTACCGCAGCTACACATTAAATCATTAAAATCAAGTAAGAAAACTCGAGTCGGGGTGCCTGACGTGTAATGCGATTCTTAGAATACACGAGAATGGACGTTGCGTTTGAATGTATATGTACACATTTATATGAAATGAAATGCGTATTCTTGGCGTTGTTAGTCACATGGTTTTGTCAATTGATCAAACTTTTTGGTTAATAACTTACTAAACACTTACTAAACAGATTGCAATGCAATTTTGATCATATGATCGACATACTCGACAGAATGTTCATCAATTTAATAAAAATTCAAACTCTTTCACATATTGGCTATATTTGCAAATTAACTTAAATTAAAATAATTTTGTGAAATTTGGAGTCGTTATCAAGTATATGTCCATAATCTAAAATTTATCAAATATACATAAAACTACACGCTAAATTTTTAGACCGTAGCAAGATATAATTTAATAACTGAATTTCGATAAGGTTTTTAGTTGATTGCATTGAAAGGAGAATAACGATCGATTATTATCGATTATATATATTTAAAACAATTTTAATTTGTTATATTTTGGATACCGGCTCTAATTTTTACCAAATTCTTCATATGAAGGTTAGTTGCTAATATACCCATTATATGAAAGAGTTTGCATTAAATATATATATTAAATTGACACATATTCAATCAAATACGTAGATAATATGCTGAAATTTTTTTTTTTAGTTTAATTGAAATTCGATAAGGCACCGAAGTTATTAAATAAAACGTTCGGTGGATTGACAAAATCATAAAAAGCAGAGCCAAGCACACTTGTTTACCCTATAAAGGAATTCAAGGTATCGTTATTTTGTTAGTCGAAATTTTTACAACCTTACACTTTTATTTGTCTAAATATAAATATATATCGACTAACAAAATAACGATTCCTTGAATCGTTTTTATTTTAACATTTTTACACGTTTATATATGTATATATATATATATATAATGTATATATATATATATATATATATATATATATAATGTATATATATATATATATATATATATATATATTTGATGTTATTACGTGTAAAAATGTTAATTACGCAGATCGGTCGGGTTTCAGAGTATTTCCTAGTTAGGCACCCCTAACTAGAGCTTTCTTAGTTGTTGCTTGTATTTAACTTAGATACATATACATATATGAGAAATGTACATAGCTACACACGCAAATACGTAAATATATTTATATTAATGAAATTGTTGTGAACACTTCGAAACATAAACAGAAAAGCAGAAAAATGTTCATGCTAAACACTTGAAACTGTTTGCTTTACTTTACCAGCAAAGATATTTAAAATGATAATTTGTGCTGCGTCACCCAATCACTGTACACTTTTCTAAAAATGAAAAAGGTTTGCGTGAGAATAATTGATTTTAAATTATTTTGTTGTCATTGTTTGTTTAAAAAATGAAAAGATGATTTTCACTTTTACGCATATGACGTTTCTAAGCCATATGCCATATTTATGTACATTCCTGATATATATAGAGAAAAGGTGCTATAAAGCGAATATTGTAGAAGGTGACCCTCTAACAGTTTACTGTCTGTATAAACACATAACAAAAGATTTGAAATATAAAGAAAAGTTTTAGTTATTGAAAGTAGTCCCGAGAACAAACTTATATTCCAGCTTGAAACTATTTTAAAATTTAAATTGCTTTTTAATGTTGTAGTCTCGTTTGTGTATAATGAAAATAGGAAATTTATGATATGTATTTAAAAATAATTAATCAATAAACTGTTGGCTTTTTAATGTTTTATCACAGTTTCGCGTCTTATGAGCTCCTCAGCTGGTGGATCAATGGGTCACATGGGCAATATGACTGGGTTAGCTGCATGCAGTGTAAGTGATACAAAGCCTCTTCAATTTCCATTGGCACAAAGACGAAAAAGAAGAGTTCTTTTCACACAAGCACAGGTTTGTTTTACATTAAAATTCTTTTTATTTAACAAATTTTACAAAGCTCGTTCTTTTTATAACCTGAACCCATTGAAAATGGGAAATCAGGGTATAATGGTTTTGTTAAAATGTAAAATGTATAAAACAGACAGAAGGAGGCGTGACAGACCCTATATAGTAGATATATTCTTGATCAGCTCGACTAGCTGAGTCAATTTAGCCCCGTCCGTCTGTCCGCGTTGATCTTTTGATCTGATCGCATATCGAGTTTGTTTCAAAAAATCGAGTACTATTCCAGTTTTAATGTTATCGGTTAAAAAACTTATCGATATTCAGTTAAAAATTATATGCCGTACGTCTTTGGAGCTAGAGTCTTCAAATTTTGCATTCAGTATATTTTTTACAATTTTGACTATTTTCATAGTTTAGATACAAATTAGCTACAAATTTTTTCTAAGTTCTTTAAATGAACAAATTAAACAATGATCTAGCCATGAGCATTTGTCCGTCAGTTTGAACGCAATGATCTAGTAAACCACAAAAGTTAGAGATATGATATATGAAGAGGTATCCTGTATATTATAAGCATTATGAATTTATCATTTTTTTCCGGCAACTCATACCATCCTTATTATCGATACGTTCATATGAATGTCATTATTACGCTCTAAAAGTTTGATTACGAAAGTCCATCTAGAAGAAAACTTATTCAAGCAATAAGTTTCCATTATATTGCCCATATTGCAGCCCAAGTGCAGTCGCTGCGTAAATTGCGCAGATAGCAGAGCGCGTGCTTATGCGTAGATGTATGTACATGTGTGTGTGTGTATGTGTTGTTTGTATATACATATGTACATGTATATACATATATATAAAAGAAGCGTAAACTGATTGGAATATCGGATCTTCGCAGAGTTAAAAGTATCGCCTAGTCGAGCAATCTCGACTAAAGTACTTTTACTTGCTATACCCTGAACCCATTTAAAACGGGAAATCAGGGTATAATGGTTTAATGAAAATGTATATAACAGGCAGAAGGAGGCGTGGCAGACTCCAAATTGACAAGCTGAGTCGATATAACCATGTCCGTCTGATATTTGAAATGTATACTCGTGTATACCATACGCAGTACGAGTTTATCTTTTTTTCGATCACTCATCCCATTTCCTTATTATTGATGAAAATCGACCATTTTTATTCGTTTTCGAGGTGTAACTTACATACCGTTTTAGCTAGAGAATTAGATTTATCACGCCTCCTTTCCCCCTAATTTGAAAAAACGTATTTTAAATACTACAGACTTTTGGATCCGCAAATACATACATGTGAATGACATTATTACGCTGTAAAAGTTTGGTTACGAAAGTCCAACTAAAAGAAAACTAATTCAACAAATAAGTTTCCATAATACAGCCCATTCTGCAGCCCAAGCGCAGTCCGCGCGCGGTCGCTGCGGAAACTGCGCAGTAACAGAGCAAGCGCTTGTGCGTGACTGTGATATTGGCACTGCTTGCCACGTGCTTTTACCAACTGGCCAAACGTTTTGTTTAATAACTTTTGTGTTATTTAATAAATTTCAATTAACTTTCAATTTAGTAAATATGCAAACTCATTCACATTTTGAACATATTTGGTAAAATTTGGATCTGGTATCCAAATATAAAAAAAAATCCAAATTTTATAAAATATACATAAAGCTAAATGAAAAATTTTGGGACTCTAGCTTTAAAGACGTATGAGATATAATATATATATATATATTTATATACAGATAGGTTCTGAGATCGACGCGGCTCGTCGCCCTGATCAATAATATATACACACTATGCGGTCTGCCATCCTCCTTCTGCCTGTTACATACATTATACATAAAACCATCAACCCTGATTTTCCATTTTTAATGGGTTCAGAAGAAAGGGATAAAAATAGATATCTCTAAGTTGGGCAATCTTTTTTAGAACACTCTTAATTGTTATACTCATTCACCAATTCAAATGAGTATATTGGCTTTTCGCAATGTCCGTCTTTCTGTCCGTTCATCTGTTCTATTGAACGCAGCTATTGAAGCTAGAGACTTATAATTTGGAATATACACTCGTGGCTACCCTCATTTGATAACGTGTTAAGATTTTCAGATATGCAGTGGGAAATGCTAATACCCGTATGTAAGAAACCCTGTTATTTAAAGTGCTAGACACTCGCGTTGAATAAAACAAGTATAAACGTTGCTGTCTGGCGTTACCGACTGCAAAATACTCATTCACGGCCCAAACGCTACCAGCTCCATGTTCTTATTTGCCATGCAATTAGTATATATATATACATATATAGTATATATAGTATAATTAGTATATATATAAAATTATTTTTTATATAGTTATATAGTATATATAGTATAATTAGTATATATATAAAATTATTATTTTTATTTAATTTTTAGTTTCTACCTCTAAAACTTTAGGATTTATTAACTTTTGCGGTTTGCCACGCCTGCTATGATAAATATATCCGCCATATATTTTTGATCTTGGGCTGTCAATCCGACTATTATTTCCAAATTTCAAGTCTCTAGTATGAATAGTGTTCAAAAATATATAAGAATATGTATAAATCACTATATAGTCAGATCCGATTTGCCTCGCCCTGTAATTTTCAGTTTTGGATCCTTGACCCAAAATTTTACATTTTACTTACTCTAGGCTCCTTCAAACGATGGGCCAAAACGTAGATGTATACGCCCACTGGGGCGTGGCGAATTGGAAAAACTGTATCTGGCAATGTTTTAGAGCTAAGGCTAAATAATGGAATAGTTAAGTAACTGCACACACCATCCTGACAGCTTTTCCAAGAAAGATTTAACTTCATTTGGACGGTTAATGAGTATTATGCAGTCAATAGCGCCCGTTTTTAATTATTTATTAGTAAGTAAGACATACTTTATTAAAGTAAAATATATCTTAGAAATACATATATGTAATTATTTGGAAATCGTAAATAAATTATATTTTTTATATTTTTTTTGAAGATTTTAGGAGCTTAATTCTCACCTCTTATATATGTACATACATTAGTGCATGTGCTAGATGGAGAACGCTGCCTTAAATCTTAAAATTGTGAATAAAACTAATATAGTCAACCGCCGCTATACTATACATACTTGTAAATATGTGATTAGATATTTCCGAACACTTAACACTTTTAGGTAATCTAAATCAAAACGAACATTGCACTTCAAGAATATTATTTGGGTTTGTAGCAGAATATTGAAAAATTGTTTGCCTTACCCAAATATATGTATGAACATATACATATGTATGTATACATATAATATTAAACCCAAAATTATATTTCTTAGAACATACATATATAGGATATGTTCACTCATACATACATATATACATATAACATACACATAAAATTGTGTGTATATTTGAATGCAGTATATTCAACGGTAGTATTTGCCGAGCGACATGTGCAAACACACATTTGTTCAATGTAAATATACTCTCAAAAAGGTATTTATTTTTGTTGATGAGTAAAGTAGTGAAGTGTATTGTAAATATCAAATTCTTTTTGAATAAACCGTTATAAATATTTAAATTGAACTTTATTGTATTTATTTGACATACATACATCCATACATATGTACAAATGTATATGTTTGCCATATATCTTTTCCAAATAATGTACGTGCATAAATATTTGTATGACTAATACAGTTTTATATTAAATTAATGTAAGTTCAAATTAGTTATTAACATAATTTTAGTATATTGTAATAAATCGAAGGAACGTAATGCCTTATTATTGCAGTGACCCCTCCAATATCGTTAGTTTTCTATCGCAAAAATATATCAGATTCGGCCCAAAATATATTTGAACAGAGGAAAGCTAAAATTGTTACTCTCGTGAAAAGGGTGTACTGTACCATCTTGTTGTCCGTCCGCATGTCCGTATGAATACATGCCTTTCACAAAAAAAAATAATAATGAAAACCCTTTTCATGAGTTTGGTATACTCTTTGCTCGGAAGGGAAGACATATATATATATGCGAAATGCTAGTCTCCAAATCTTGCATTTAGTTTTATATATTTTTTATACGATTTTTATTTTTGTTATATTTTAGATACCAGCTGCAATTTTACAAAATTCTTTAAATTGACGTTAAGCTTAAAATATAGCTAATATGTGAAAGAGTTTTTTTTTTTACTAAATTCACAAATATTCAGAACTATTCAGAACAGGGGCGTGGCAAATCAGGAAATAGTATATCTGGTATATCAGAAACGCTTTTATTTAAAGTATTAGGAACATGAAATTGTAATTTCTACTTTTGTGGTCAACTGAAGATAAAAAATATATGTATTGTGAATATATCTACGCTCAGTTGGGGCGTGGAAACTGGAGTAAAACTGTATCTTCTACATCTAAGCTAGTATTCTAAAATTTTTACTGGTGGCATACCAAATCGGATCTGACTATATAGTGTTTAAAATAAATTCTGCTATATTTTAAACACTATGATTGCTAAAGATTTTAAATTTTAAATATACATTTTTGCACTGACAACCCAAGATCGAAATTTATAGTGGATATACGCCCATGGCGTGGCAAATCGCAACGCCTGTCTAATATCTTCTAAAGTTTTAGGGCTAGAATCTTAAAAATTTAATAATTGAGTTACTGTTGCCCTCCTCTATTATCTCTACTATATTATCTTCTTAAACAGACTACCAAAAAGCTTTTAAAAAACATGTTTTTAATTATTGTTTTTTAAGGTTTATGAGCTTGAGCGAAGATTTAAGCAACAACGATATTTGTCAGCCCCCGAGCGGGAACATTTAGCAAGTCTAATTCACTTGACGCCCACACAAGTAAGTAACTTAACATAACTATAAAAAATATATGATCTAATATGATTGTCTATACAATGTTATTACTATATTATTACAATATACATTTTCCCATTGTCGACAGGAATGTAAACAAGTAAGACTGCTCTAGTCTAGACTGCTCTATTAGGAGATTCCCTTAACCCTGCGAAGAGCTGATATTACAATCATTCCATGCTTCTTTTATACATACATACATAGTAAACAACACATGCACGCACAAGCGCGCTCTGTTCTGCGCAGTTTAAGTAGCGGCGGTGCTTGAGTTGCAGTATGGGCTTTATTATAGGAACTTATTTGATGAACAATTTTTCTTGTAGATGGACTTTATTTTTAAACTTAGAGAGTAATAAGAGTAATAATGGTATTTACATATATATGTTTATTGGCCAAAGCACAGTCTCCAGTATTTGAAATACGTCTCTAGTATTTGAAATACGTTTTTTTTTAAAGTTAGGAAAAAAGAGGAGGCTGACATCCAAAATACAAAAATTACATAATCTTTGTATTCTTTACATGCTTATACATAGTTAATCTAAATTCAGTATCTCTAACAGTATTTAAGTTACTCTTAAAACCGAATTCAAATTCCTGATTTTTATCAATAATAAGGAAATGGGGTGAGTTATCGAAAAAATTATCCGCTCGTCCTGTAAAGGGCACGAGTATGCATTTAAAATGTCAGATCTCCAGATTTGTGGATTACGAGATCGCTGCGTTCATGCAGATGGACAGATGGGCATGGCTATATCGACTCAGCTCATCGTCCTGATCAGATATATATATACTTTATGGGGTATGCCTGTCACATAAAATCATTATACCCTGAAATCCCATTTTCATATAACAACTAAGAAAACTCTAGTCGTAGGTGCCCGACTAGGAGATAACCTGAACCCCGTCCGATCTCAGTTTTAAAATATACTCAGTTTTGTATTTATTGACGCAGAAAAAAATAAGCTTGTAAAATTCAATTATAAAAAATTTTTTTTTTTTTAGTTAAAATATAACCAAAATCAAAATTGTATAAATATGAATTAATGTATATTCAAAATTTGGAGACTCTAGCTCCAAAGATTTAATTTAATAACTTGATTTTGATAAGATTTTTAATCGATAACAACAAAACGGGAATAGTTATCGAGTATTTAAAACAAACTTAATATGCGCGTGCTATAAAGGGACCTACATACAAATTTGCAAGTCTCTACCTCTTATAGGTTCTGAGATCGACGCGTTCATACATACGGACAGACGGATAGTCGGACAGACGAACAGACAGTAGACGGACAGAGCTAAATCGACTCAGATCGTCTCGCAGATCAAGAATATATATAATTTGTGGGCTCTGCCACGCCTCCTTCTGCCTGTTACATACATTTGATACTTTCACTAAACGATTATACCCTGATTTCCCATTTTCAATGGGTTCAGGGTATAAAAACGATTCACCCGCTAACTAATTAGAAAACGTCAGGTTGTTCATTGTTTCATTATAATCTAATTATTTTTTAACGAAACTACAAAATAAATTTTCTGGTTCTTGACTGAAACTCGAATATAAATCAAAAATTCTAGCCTAGATTATTGATTTTTCAAACGGTATCATAAACACTAACTAGTTAAAATGTGCTAGAGATCTATCAGGGCAAATTGGCCTGAGCGAAAGAACTTGACTTTTAGATAGAGAGATTGTGAAAGAAACGGGAAAAAGTGCCAAAAAGCATGCCAAAAAAGTTTAAGTACACTTCATCTGTAGCGTTTACCGGTAAGTGTTGATTAATATTTCCAACGGGAATCTTAATTTTTCCTTTACTTCGACTCACATACTTGAGTTATTATGCATTGGAATTTCATTTGGGCCATTTTTGGGAGAGTAAACGGTCCTTTTGGGTCGAGACAAGCAAATCCCACTAGAAATGCGTCTAATTATGGTGTAGCTCCACATAGAGCTCCACATATCTCTGGCACTGAATATTGGAGCACGGCCGGATCGGGGCAAAACTGCAAGTATTGTCGTTTTTCCGCAGGAATTTATAATGGTTTACACACTAGAAGGATATCGTTTAGTTGTTCGGCCAATTTTACGTACACCTTAGTTCTCTATGTGGAGCTATACCATAATTACACGCATTTCTAGTGGGATTTGCTTGTCTCGACCCAAAAGGACCGTTTACTCCCCCAAAATGGCCCAAATGAAATGCATAATAACTCAAGTATGTGAGTCGAAGTAAAGGAAAAATTAAGATTCCCGTTGGAATTATTAAGCAACACCTACCGGTAAACGCTACAGATGAAGTGTACGTAAACTTTTTTGGCATGCTTTTTGGCACTTTTCCAGTTTTTGGTCCATAAAATGGCCATAAAAGATGGAACCAAATTTTTTTTTACCTACTTCGTAAAAAAATGCCTGCCTTAATTATAAACTAACCATAGTTATTCAATTTTCATATCATTTTAAGGGTATTTTTCACAATCAATATGCATGTAGGGAGTGTACGTAAACTTTATTTGCTTACTGTATATAATTTATTATCAATCCTTACAAGGAGTCTAGACAAATATAACTATAGCTTTGGGGCTCAAAAAATGTAGAAATTACAGGGCATTCTCGAAATGTCATACCCTCAAAGAGGCGTAAAAATCATTTTTCACGCTTACGGCTTTTCTTTTTTTTTAGTATCAGCGTATTACAAATGCAATACGATTTTGTGTGTGATATCTAAATTAAATTTATCACTTCTGGATTTTCTCATATTTTTTATATAATATAATTTTAATTTCATTCAACATATATTTAATATACATACAACAACAAAATTCATACAAACACTTAACACTAAAAAAAATGTTTGTATATACTACATATACATATTTACACATATATATGTATATATGTAGATAATATAAAAATATGCTAGAAATAATCACATGCTCATAAAATAGTAGAACATTTAAAATGAACGAAATGAAATTTAATTGATAAGACAATGTTTATGTTGCTGGAAAAATATTTGAGGATGCAAAAAATATAATATAATTGTCATTAGGTTAAGCAATTACTTTACTTACAATAGATATGGGGTGTGACGTGTTATAACAATAAAAATATTTGAATTGTGCATTGTCACCCTTGAGTTTTATTATCTGGAAATTTCATACAATGCCTACCCACCTAAACAGGAGTGCTGATTACCTTAGAATAAAGCATCTCTAGAGCACATTGAAATAAGTATGCGGACAACAGTGGCATGTTTTTGAAAGATAAAAACGCATTAATGAACAATGGGGAAAAATATATTTGAACTCACCCTAACTTTTGTATTGAAATATGCTCATTGTTTGAACACGCTCTTTCCTATAAAAGGTTCTTCGTATTGTATTCAATGAAAAAATGCTCGATGTAGTAAAATAATCTAACTTATCAAGCGGAATACACATCCCCTTATAAATACTTTCTACCTACACATGTTTATACAATTGCATATACTATTTATGCATTATCTATCATAAAATGGAAACCACAAAAAATTAGAAGTTTAATTCAGTCTTAAAGACAGCGTCAAAATTATTATCTTTTCATACTCATTCACGAAATGAAATGATTAAATTGATTTTGTGCAATGTCCGTCTTGCTGTCCGTTCATCTGTCCGTATAAACGAAAGCCATTTCACCGCTATTTATGCTATAAACTTAAATCTGAAATAAATACTCAGATTGACAACCCAAGATCAAAAAGATATGGCGGATATATCTATACCCATTACGGGCACCGCAACCCGGCTAAAATTGTATCTTCTACAGCTTTAGAGCTAGAATGCACAAATTTGACACGTAAAAATATGATATACATACATATGTACATACATATGTATAACGAAATGATATATCCACGGCCACTGGGGGCGTGACAAATCGGATCTGATTTCCAAATTCTTATGTATCTTGAGCACTATTGATACTAGAGACTTGAAATATATACTCGAAATATATACTTGGAATATATACTCGGGTTGACAAACCACGATCAAAAAGATATGGCGGATATATCTACGCCCATGAGGAGCATGGCAAACAGCAGAAGTTTATAATATCTAAAGTTTAGAGTTATTGGTGATGACGCAAAAAAATAATTTTTAAATATCTTTGGTGATGTGACATACCAAAAATACCCTCTAATTTCCACATTTTTGAAGCGTAAGCTGGATTCGTTCTAAGGGTTAGCCAAAAATTACATCTATACTCCCACTGGGGGCATGGCAAATGGATCTGCAAATATAGTGTTTTGCACAAATTTTGTTATATTTGGAACACTATAAGTGCTAGACTTGAAATTTTGAATAAATACTCAAATTGACAACTTAAACCGAGTTAGAAATTTGCAGTCGGGCGTTACTGACTGCAGAATACTCATTCACAGCCCAAATGCTACCAGCTCCATTTTCTGATTTGCTAAGCCCCAAATTGGTATATATGTACATTTATATAATTTTTGGCAAATCAATATCAGTTTAATAGTTAAATTTGTAGTTTCTAACTCTAAAACTGTAGAAAATAGCGCATCAAAACGCTATATATTCAGAAGGAAGCTAACGCCTTAAAAATGTGGAAATTACGGGCTACTTTTAGGTATGCCACTCCCCAAAGGGGCGTAACAATTATTTTTAGTCATCGATAGAAGAGGTCACCAATAACTCAATTATTTAATTTTTAGTTTCTACCTCTATTAACTTTTGCGGTTTGCCACGCCTCCTATTGACGTAGATATATCCGCCATATACATATTTTTTATTTTAGGTTGTCAACCCGACTATTATTTGCAAATTTCAAGTCTCTAGTATGAATAGTGTTAAAAAATATATAAGAATATGTATAAATCACTATATAGTCAGATCCGATTTGCGACACCCCTCCATGGACGTAGATATATTCGCTATATTTAGTTGATCTTAAGTTGTCAACGCGAGTATACGTTTAAAATTTCAACTCTCTAGCACTTCAACTAACAGTGTTTCTGACAGTGTTTATTCCGGGAAATGTATTTTCCGATTTGCCACGCCCCTAGTGGGCGTATCGGGAAAATCTTGACACTTTATAATTCGAGGGTATATTTTCCAAATTTCAAGTCTAGCTTCAATAGCGGCGAAATGGTTAGCGCTCATACGGACAGACCGACAGCAAGACGGACATTGCACAAACCCAATATACTCATTTCACTTTCGTGAATGAGTGTAATCAATAGGATATGTCGAATATATCTACGCGTATTAGGGACGTGACAAATCGGGAAACTGAATCTTATAAAGTTTTAACAATATATACTCACAATTTCAAATTAACTAAATTACTGTTGATTTCCTCTATTGATTTTCTAAAAATTATATATATATACCAATTGTGTGGCAAATCAGAAAATGGAGCTGGTAGCATTGGGACCGTGAATGGGTATTTTGCAGTCGGTAGCGATCGACTGCAACGTTCTTACTTGTCGATCTTGGGAGATTTTATTTAAAATTAAAATATTTCTAGTACTTTAAATAATAGCATTTCTGACATACCAGTATTTCCCGATTTGCCACGCCCCTAGTCGGCATATCGGTAAAATCTTAACACTTTATAAGACGACGGTACCTACGGGTATATATTCCAAATTTCAGTCTCTAGCTTCAATAGCGGCGAAATGGTTTGCGTTCTTACGGGCAGACTAACGGTTAATACGGACATTGTACAAAACCAATACACTCTTTCACTTCATGAATGAATATAAAAAGATTTTTTCGACTGGAAGGTACTTGGAGATAATTCCCCAAATTTTGGCACATGGATTACTATTGCCTTCCTTTACATATCTACCAAAAATAGGCCCACTACATAGGGCATAGCAAGTCGACGATGTCTAAACCGTGTTTTATATGAGTCCTTTTTCAATTTGAACCCTGTTGGAATTACAGACGTGATATAAGAATTTTATCTCATGTAGACAGCCTCCGACGAAAATATATAGTATATATGTTTAAGTTTTATTTATTTATTGATTTACAAAAAATGTATAGAAAATCTGAAAACTTTATTTTGTCTTGTTTTTTATCTAGATAGCTAATCACTGTAGACTCTTTCTTATGATTTCACTAAAATTATATATTTCCGCTAGATAAGGGTGTGGCAAATCAGTAAAAATTAATTTTATTATAAAATCGAAATCTTAAAATTTGAACGAGTAGAATGTACTCAATTGCGCCCAACTGGAACGTTCTTACTTAATTTTATAGTCATTCAAAAAGTAACTAGTAAGACTTTGAGATACCTTGAACCCAGACAAATCTTTGATTTGTTGTAAAAAAAAAAAAAACGTTGCAGTCGGACACTATCGACCGCAGAATACTCATTTACGGCCGAAACGCTACCATCTCCACTTTCTGATATTCCACGCCCCCAATTTGTATCAAATCAATAAAGTTTCTAGCTCTAAAACTGTAAAAAATACCTGATTTGCAACGCCCCCTATGGGCGTTGTTATATCCGCTATATCTTATTGTTTTCGGGTTGTCAACCCTAGTATATATTTCAACTATTTAGTATCAATAGTGCTCAAGATATATAAGTATATGTATAAATAATTAAATATTCAGATCCGATTTACCACGACCCCAGTGGGAGTAAATATATCATTTTTTCATCGATCTTTTATAGGATCTTAAATGTAGATCAAGTGCCAAATTTTGGCATTCGAGCTAAAACAGTAGAAGATACAGTTTTACCTGATTCGCCACGCCCCCAAAGGGTGTAGATATATCCGCCATATCTTTTTGATTTTGGGTTGTCATTAGTTGATTTTGGACTATACATTCCAAATTTCAACTCTCAAGCACTTCAACTAACTGGGTTTCCGACATACCAAAACATATTCCGATTTGTCACTCTAGTATCTAGTGAGAGTATCGGGAAAATCTTGACACCTTTACTTAGAGGGTATATATTTTCCAAATTTCGAATCTCTAGTTTCAATAGCGGCGAAATGGTTTGCACTCAGGTGGACAGACGGACGAACAGCAAGACGGACATTGCACAAACCTAATATACTCATTTCACTTTCGTGGATGAGTATAAAAATTGGCATTGCTTCTCGTTAACGCACCTCGCCTCTAGAAACACTGCCATCACAATGCTTGAAGTTGCAAATCTCAATTAAAGTGTCAGCTGATAATTCAATGCATGAATGCACGCAATTGAATGTATGTGTGCACATAAATAGTAAAAATGCGTGCCGTTGGCGCTGTTCACCGTGATTTTGGCAATAACTTCTGCGTTAGTTAGCGCATTTTAATGATAGTTTTAGGGAAAATTTATTTATATATATATATATATATATATATATATATATATATATATATATATATATATATATATATATATATATATATATTATTTCACATATTGCCTATACTTGCAACTGAGCTCCAATTTAAAGAATATGATAAAATTTGGAGATTGAATCCAAAATATAGCAAAATAAAAATTTGATAAAACATTATACCTTTATACCATTATAAATTAAAATTGTAACATGCCGACTGGAGCATATTGCGAAAATAAAATCTTCAGGTTTACAACTTGAAAACCCAGGTTTTGTTGGATTGTCACTATTGAGCTCCTTTACAGATAAACGTACAAGTTATTATGATTATTGTTATGTAACCAATCGTGACACATTATTTTTATTTGTTTACAATTAGTACAAGGTTGAAAAACAAATATACTAACTTGCTTCAATTAAATATTTACATGTATACAAACATTATGAGCCATACCATACTTTTTAAGAACAGTATAAAATTTAAAAGTTATGAAATAAAACTAAATGTCCCCTGCATTAATATTTTCAGGTAAAAATATGGTTTCAAAACCATCGGTATAAGTGCAAACGACAAGCAAAAGAAAAGGCAATGGCAGAACAAAATCAACACAATCAGGTAAGTCGAAAATATCCTCATAAAAATCTGTCCCGTAAAACATTTTATGGATATTATTTTAAATTATTAATATAAATTTTAATATTTTAATTATAAATAATAAAATATATAATATAGTATACTCAATGAAAATGGGAATTATTCTATGTAACAGGAGGTGTGACAGACCCGATAAATTATAAATCAATTCTTGATCTGATAAAGCTAGAAATAATAAGTTTTAAATTCATAAGCTGTAAAACCAAATTCGCTGCTAAAGGTTTTAAAAAAATTATGAATATTTCGGATTTGGCAAAGTAATTGTACACTTTCGTTTAAAACTAAATATACTATTCTTTTAGAGTTAGAAACATAAAACTTAACATCTTAATTACTATTGACCCCTTTAATTTGTTAAAAATTATAAAGGTATATATATATATATATCCAAGCCACCAATTGGCATATAAATACACACACACACACACATATATATATATATAAAAAAAAAAATATATATATATATATATATATATATATATATATATATATATATATATATATATATATATATATATATATACCTTTATAATTTTTAACAAATCAATTGAAGATGTCAATAGTAATTAAGTTGTTAAATTTTATGTTTCTATCTCTCTCTCTCTCTCTATATATATATATATATATATATACAGTGCAATTCAAAAGTTCCAGGACTTTTTAAATTTCGCTTTCTAGTGGCGCCATCTGTCTTGATCGTGCAAATCGTTGTATTCAGTCCGAAGGGGACTATTTCAAAGGCGACCAATAAAATTTTTGCCAAAGAAAATCAATTTTTAATTTTTTTTATAAAGTCCTGGAACTTTTGAATTGCACCTTGTATATATATATATATATATATATATATATATATATATATGTGTGTGTGTGTATTTATATGCCAATTGGTGGCTTGGAAAATCGGAATAATCTACAATTTATAATTTTCTAGCTGTAAAATTATAAAAGATACAGTTTTCCCGATAAACCTTCGGTGTATCCCGAGATCAAGCTGGACCGGATTCAGCCGTCTGTGTTCATGTGCTATCAAATTTATATACATACATATATATGTATGTACATATGTAGACCCCTGCGATAATAATAACTCCAAGCCCAGGGACACCTGTACACAGAATCTAGAAATAGACGTTCAGCGCACTCCGCCTATACTAGTGAGCTATGCTCTTTTTGGCTAGCAAAGAATTCGCTTAAGCACACCAGGTAATACCTGGACCCGACCTGTCCTTTGTATCGATATCTTTCATGTCCCTTGAGTCCTTTAGTTGATCAATTTACTCTCGTTGACTTTTGACATTTCTTTTCATTGTCCAGTGTAGAGTTGTTGGCGCCTTTTTATAGCCCGGACGCAGGCCCTGCTTCTTGCTGTAACGAGGCCTGCTTACCTCTGAAACGGGGCCTGCTTACCTCTGAAACGGAGCCTGCCAAAGTAACGGCAACATCATTAACGTTTGCTGCAACGGGAATATCTCGTGTTCACGTGACAGCCTCTCATTGGTCGAAGCGACGAGCGAAACCGACAGCATCCGTTACTGTTGCGTGACCACAAACGGTACTGCTGCTAACGGTACCCGATGGTTTTCGTGTGAGCGACGCACGATAACGATAACATTTTCAAAATTCAAATGACATGTAACAGAAAATTCAAGCTTCAAGCTTTCAAATAAATTTATGTACAGGGCGATGCGTTGACAGGGTGATTCGCAGTTTTATGTCAAACATGAAAATTGTGATTTTAGTCACCAAGTCTCGGCAGATCGCGTGGTAGCTTCTCATTAGCCGAAGTACCGTTATGAACGTGCGAGTGAAAGCATCCACTAATTTCACTCGGCCACGAACGGTACTTCGGCTAACGGTCGCCGATGATCGTCGTGGGAACGACGCGAGCCCATTGCTGAATTTGTAGAAGTGAAAGCGACAAACTCCTATGCGGACTCTAAACGTTTCTGTTTCCGATAACATTAAAACGGGAATAGTTATTGCTTATTTAAAATAAACTTGAGTATAAACAAGTAAGAAAACTGTAGTCGGGGGTGCCCGACTAGGAGATCCCTTGAACCCCGTCCGATCTGCGTTTTTAAATATATTCCGTATCTTGCATATATCACAAACTTATACAAAATTTAATTAAAATGCCAAAATTGCACTTTCACAATCAAATAGCATGTTTGTCAAAGTAGTTTTTGTTTTAACAATAATATTAATAATAATTTAATAAAAGAAAAAAATTAAAAATTAAAAATTAAGAAAATCTGACATTTCCCCACCTGGAGTCGAACCAACATCTACTGATCAAAGCGCATCACCTCAACGCAACACCACCATTGTGTGTGTGAAAACAAAAAACAATAAAAAAGTTTTGACATCGGCGAGGTTTGAACCCAGATCAACAAGGCACGGCGTGCCCCGCTCCTATCAACACCGCCACTGCACTGCTTAGACAAACAGTAGCAAATTTGAGACTAAAGGCAGTTAAGAGTTATAACAAAATTTAAGCAATTTAAGCTGTAATTGTTGTGATTCTTAGAACAGACAAGAATGCTCGCATTCGAATGTCTCAATGTATGTGTGCACATACATGTATAGAAAAAATGAAAACGGGGGTGGGTTTCTGGTCACATGTTGCAATTGACAAAACGTTTTGTTTAATTACTTCTGTGATAATTAATGGATTTCAATGAAATTTTCAGCATATGATCTACATATTATATTGAATATTTGTCAGTTGTCTAAAATTGCAAACTCATTCACATATTGGCTATATTTGCAACTAAACTTCAATTTGAAAATTTTTGAAAAATTTTTAACTAATATTCAAAATATAAAAAAAAACCGACATTGTATAAAATATAGATGAAACTAAATCTAAATTTTGAGGCTCTAGCTCCAAATATGTACGAGATAGAATGAAAAAACTGTATTTCGATAAGGTTTTTAATCGATAACATTAAAACGGTAATAGTTATCGAACTTTTGAAACAAGCTTGATCTGCGCCTGCTATACAGTGACTTCCAAAAAAAATTTCTAGTCTCTAGCTCTTATATGTTGTGAGATCGACGCGTTCATACATACGGACAGACAGACAGACGGACAGGGCTAAATCGACTTAGTTCGTCACCCTGATCAAGAATAAAACCGTTCCAATCCAATTTTCTATTATATTTTTTTAGAAATATTTTATTACTAATAAATATATAAAAATTAAAACAACTACAATCAAACTAATAAACCTATATTTGTTTTTTAATTTTTCACTAGTCTGCGAGCTCGCCAAGGCGCGTTGCTGTTCCAGTTTTAGTAAAGGATGGGAAACCATGCCCGGGAGCAAGTAGTTCAATACAACCGCAAACTCATACTAATAGCTCTACGACGTCTGGAAACAACAGCAATAATAGCAATGGAAATGCAAATGGTGTAGCTGGAACAAGTTCAGTTACAAGCAATGTACCAAGTGTCCTAAATCTGATCCCTGGAGATGCACCTAACTCTCACTCACCTGATACATCATCATCTCTGATAGCAAGTTACAGTGGGACAGTTGGAGGTTCCAATGCTTCTATGTTACAACAACCCTGCAATAATGCGCTAATGTCCAATAGTTTAGCTATGGCCTATCGAAACCAAAACAATTTTATTTCGAATGGTCATCAACAACAGTGTGGAGGCTACTTGCCATTGCAAGGTAGAGCATGGTAAAATTATCTTTATCATTACATTCTTTCGGTTCTGTAAAAGTGTACTCAATTCAGTTTTGTGTATATTTTCTAATACAATAAATTTTTTAAAAAGATAATGCTCTTTTAGATTTTACTTTCATAAAATGAAATTTTTGCTTTATATTATAGTATAAGATATAACCTCCACAAAAATAAATTTTAGCAATAAGTGTATATATTAATAGGTCAATGTATTAAACAATAAACTAAAACTTAAATGTTTCAAATGATTTTAAAATTTATATGTTCACATAAATTCTTAGAATAGGTACGAAAGCACGCATTTTTATGTATGTGTGCACATGTATAGGAAAAATGCGTACTCTTGACGATGCTTACCAAGTGCTTTTGTCAAGTTATTTAATCGATAACATTAAAATGGGACTATTCATCGATTTTCTGAAAAATATTCGATATGCTCGTGCTATATAGGGACCTACTAATTCAACTCTCTAGCTCTATGTTCTGAAATCGACGCATTCATATATTCAGACACTGAATCGGACTGAATTGACTCAGTGCGTCATCCTGACCAAGAATATGAAGGGTGGGCCATTTAAAAGTTTCGATTTAAAAATCTAATAAAACAAAAACGTTTTGAGATTTTGCAAATTTATTTTTTTGTTGTGAAGTACAATTGTTCTGCTTAGAAATTAAATATTATTTCATTCAAATGGCTGCCGTGGCTGGCTTTACAGTAGTCCATTCGGGCAATAATGCCTCCGCTCTACAATCCGCACCAAAAAGTCACTCGCAATGGATGCATTGGCTTCTCTAAGACCTCGTATGGGTTTTCCGAGCCCCAGATACGGCACTTTTGCTTATTGACGTAGCCACCAAGATGAAAATGAGCTTCGTCCGAAAAGATAATTTTTCAATTTACTATTTCTGCCCAATTGTCTTTATTTTGGAAATAAATTTCCAATATATTCCAACGTTGCTCAAGCGTAAATCGATTAATTTCGTTCAGCGGAGAAAATATACTCAATTTTATGACAGAACAGAATGACATAAGTATTGCCAGAGCCAAATTAACCCGTGGTTTAAATCGAAATCGATACTTTATGGGATTACGCGTGCTTCAGCCTGTCACGTAAATTAAAAACAAAAAAAACAATATGACCTAATTTTACATTTTCAATGGATTTTTTTTTGTCAATTTTAACGAAAATTTTACTTTCGGGAAAACTATAGAACTGTTAGTTAAGTAAATCTTATAACATGATAGGGCGGCTTTTTTCTCTCATATTTTTATATATTATCTATATATATATATATATATATATATATGTATATATTTTAATTAATTAATTATTATTAATATTATATTAAAGAAGCTGTCCAAGATTGTGTACAGGGTCCAATTACTTAAATCCTATAAGCTACACAGCAGTTATCAATACAAATCTATCCTAAGCCATTCCGAATGTAAAATCTAAGCAACTATAAGTGGAGAACTTGTTATCAAACCGGCGGATTAAGATAAACAGAAAAAACAAGTAAGAAAACTCAAGTCGGTGGAGATCGAATAGGAAATCCCCCGAACCCTGTCCGATCTGCGTTTTAAAATATACTCAGCTATGTAGTTAGTAACGCAGAAAAATATTAAATAATGAAGCTCGTCGCACTCGTATTTTGAACAGTACAGGTTTCAGTTGAGATAAGTATGTAATCTGTGCAAAATCCAAGCTCTGAACGGTTGGCGTCCAAAAGAATCATGATGATCGCAATGACCGACCGTAAATCCGCGTCAAGATAGCGGCTTGGACTCGGAATCCATTTATCATGGAATAAAAAAAAACCCTCTTAGCGTGATACAAGTAAGAACGTTACAGTCGGGCGTTACCGACTGCATAATACTCATTTACGGCCCAAACGCTACCATCGCTCTAATTGGTCAATATATAGGTTTTAACAAATGAATAAGGAGGTCAACAGTAATTTACTAGCTAAACTTTGAGTTTCTACCTGTAAGACTATAGAATTTTGAAGATTTAGTTGTCAACCCGAGTATATGTATATTGAATATTTCAAGTCCTAGCATTAATAGCGCTCAAGATATTTAAGAATTTGCATAAATCAATCATTTTTTCAACGATGTTTATAGGATCTTAACAGTAACTCACATTCCACATTTAGGCATTTTAGCTATAAAGCTGTAGAAGATACAGTTTTACCCGATTGATACGCCCCAATGGGCATAGATATATCCGCCATATGTTTTTGATCTTGACATTTTATAGCTCGATGGTATACGCAAGTATATGTTCCAAATTTCAAGTCTCCAGAAGGACAGATGGATGGACATTGTACAAAACCAATATACTCATTTCACTTCGTGAATGAGTATAAAAATCAAATTGCGAAGCTCCACAAGAGATTAATCCACTGATCCTAGGCTGGGCTTTGGCAAAATCTCTACAACTATCACTGAAGCTGAAGCGCCAAACACGCAGGAAAAGCGTGGAAAGAGTATATCCTGAAACCCAGCTCTGAGGAAGTGGCTGCTATCCTGACGAAATTTCAGATAGGGTTGCAGTGTATAAGACCTGCAGTAACGAAGCAGAAAAGCATTAACTTAGATGTTAAAAGTGGTATATACGACTTGGACGAACTGCTGGATGTTCTTGGGAACTGAAAAAACTCCTAAAAAGCTAATAAATAGAAGCAACTCAGAGTGAGAACGGGAACGGAATCAGCGGAAACAATCGCTATCTATAAGTGGCAAGCTGCTAGCCCATTAGAATTGGAGTCTGCTAAGAAATACAACCGAATTTAGAACTCACAAAAGGATATTTACCCTTAGCGCGTAAATACTCTCCAAAACTTGTATCACTTTAGTCAAAAAAAAACCCCCTTGAACCCTGTGAAAAGCTGATATTACAATCAGTGTACGCTTCTATTATACACACATCGAAAACAACAAATGCACACATACCATACACAAGCACGCACAAGAACATGATCTGCGAACTGCACACTGTACGCAGCAGCTACGCTTGGGCTGCAGTATGACCCCAAGCAATTTTATTCATTTGTAAATTCGAAGCGTAAATCTTTTAGTTTACCTTCCACATTTTTCTTTGGACTAATCTACTAATCTATTAGAATTTACTTCATTAGTCAATGACAGTTTTTTAAATAAAATGCAAACTGATGTTATATACACTGATTTCAGTAAAGCATTTGACTCAGTACACCATGACATATTACTTCAAAAGATTTATCTTTAAGGATTTTTCCCTAAGCTTATTTCTTGGATTGCATCCTATTTAAAGGGTAGGACCCAAAGAATTATGTTGTGAACAGCTTTTTCGAAACTTGTTTTTGTTTCGTCAGGTGTACCTCAGGGTAGTCATTTGGGACCGTTACTTTTTTCCCTATTTATAAATGACCTTCCTAGCTGTATATCTCATTCAAATATATTTATGTATGCAGATGACGTAAAACTCTGTCTATCGTATTCTAATACACTCGATCATCTACGCCTACAAGATGATCTTAATTCCTTTCAACTGTGGTGTGTGGCTAATCGATTTACCGTCCTAGTATAGTCATAGTAGGATTCTTCTTATTGATCTTCCATCATTAATCAATCGTAGAACAATGCTGGGGATTGTTTTCCTACATAATTTGATTATTGGTAATATTGATTCATCCCGTCTGTTACTGCAGCTTAATTTTTCTGTTCGTTCCAGAACAACCAGACACTTTCGTTCGCTGTATTTACCATTGTTCACATCGTTATGCGTTCATTATAATAAATTTTACCACGTGTTTTCCTCAGAACTCTCTTTTCCGTTAATAAAATCCTTGTTTTCAGGTCATCTTAGGGAACTCACACACAATACCCAGGAGTAACCAGGTCATAAATTTGATGATCTGGCAAATCTCCCACATTGTGTAGTGATTTCCCAATCCCTTCTATTCTTTTTTTTATCTCTCTACTCCCTCTGTTTATTAATTTTTTCCTTTATCTATTAATATGTACTTTAAATTTTACTAAATTATTTTATTTATTATTATACGTAAGATTCATTAATATATATTTTAAGTTTCCGTTAACACTTTCTATCTTTCATAGTTCAATATTACCACTGACCATACATGGTGTGATTTCTGTTCTTATTTAGGCTATACATTATACTGGTTTAGTTTACCTATAAGTTGAATCTCGTTTTGTCAATATCCTTTTTAATAAATAAATAAAATAAAAATCTAATATCATACATATATGAGATTTAGACAAACGACACCGTCAATTTAATGGTACACTAAGTACGGAAGAGATCTTTGAAAATCAATGCCAAAAATGCACCACAAGTATTGGGACAGGCGACAGACCAGATAGAGAAATATATTAACAGAAATCATTGGCTGCTTGGTTACAAAATAGTTATAAGCAAGTAAGAGTGCTCTAGTCGAGACTGCTAGACTTGAAAATCCCCTGAACCCTGCGAAGAGCCGATTTTCCAAACATTTAATGCTTCTTTTACATATACATACATATATGCATATGTAACACATACACACACACATTCACATGCACGCACAACCACGTGCTCTGCTACTGCGCAGTTTGCGCAACGATTGCGCTGGGGCTGAGATTCAAGTTATAGGAAAGGGGGCGTGGTATCTAAAATCCAAAAATTACAAAATGCTGTATTCATTACACAGTATACAGTAAATCTAAATTCTCTAGATTCTCTTATAATAAGGAAATGGGATGTGTTGGGCGCAGCACTCAAAATTGTTTTAGCCGGAGCGCGTAGATCGAACTTTTTTAGAAACTAATTATCGATCGCTTAGTGCAGACGCTCGTGCGTTGACAGCTCTGCTATTTTATCTTGATTGACTATTACATACAATACAGTTGCGGACAGCACGACTGCTGCTCTCGTCTAGATAAACTCTGTAAGCGCAATTAATACCAATATAGTGAACTCTTAGTGCTTAAACATATAATTTAGTTTTCTCCCTTAAAGGCTATTCGAAAAATCTCGGTAGCTCAACAGGATGAGTTATCGAAAAAATTAATAAACTCGTACTGCGTATGGTATACACGAGTATACATTTCAAATTGCAGATCTCTAGCTTTTATGGCTTACGAGATCGCTGCGTTCACACGGACGCACGGACAGGCGGACTCATTTTTTGTATATAGTCCAGAATTATGATGGTTAAAATATCCATGCGCTTGGTTTCATAAAAAAATAAAATTAATGGTGAGGCAAGTTCAACGTGCTTAGCTTTAATGTCATTATATCTAGGCTTCATTTTACTCATAAAACACTAGTGCGCGCAATTTTACAAAAACTCGGTGCTCTCCGACAGGTTATCCAGGTCCGGGAGCAACAATCTCAGGCTTCTGAGCCAATGCAAGTCGATCCATCAATGTCGCGTTTCCAGAAACCGGCAAATTTCAGTACAAAAACAAAAACAAGCAAGAACGTAGCAGTAGAGCGTTACAGACTGCAGAATACTTATTCACAGCTCAAAAACTACCAGCTCCATCTTGTGATTTGCCACGCCCCCAATTGGTATATACACAATATATGTATAATTTTTGGCAGTAGAGGAGGTCAACAGTGATTTAGTCGTTAAATTTGGAGCTTCTGCTATGAAAGTATATATATTCACCATATCTTATTGTTCTCGGGCTCTTAACTTGAGTATATATTCCAAATTTCAAGTCTCTAGCATCAATAGTGCTCAAAATATAACAGATTTTGTGCACAGCGCTATTTATTCAGATCCGATTAGCCACGCCCCCAGTAGGCATAGACATGTCATTTTTGGCTAATCTTTGGAAAGAGGCTAAGGTAAAGTAACTGCAGAATTTGGAAGCTTGAAAATGGGAAACCAGGGTATAATGGTTTTGTTAAAATGTTAAATGGATGTAACAGACAGAAGGAGGCGTGGAAGACCCCATAAAGTATATATATTCTTAATTAGGGAGACGAGATGTACGAGATAGAATTTAAAAACTGAATTTCAATAAGGTTTTTAATCGATAACATTAAAACGAGAATAAGTATCGATTAACAAATAACTAACTCGATCTGGGCGTGCTATACAGGGACCTTCAAGTCTCTAGCTCTTATAGGTTCTGAGACGTGGTCACACATACGGATGGACAGGGCTAAATCGACTCAGCTCGTCTCCCTGATCAAGAATATATTTACTTTATGGGGTCTGCCACTCCCCCTTTCTACTGTTACATATATTTGACATTTTAACAAAACCATTATACCCTAATTTCCCATTTTTAATGGATTGAGGGTATAAAATAAAAAATTAAGAAAATCCGACATCACCGCACCTGCAGTCGAACCAACATCTACTTATCAAAGCGCATCACCTCTACCGACACCGCCATTGTGTATGTAAATGAAAACAATAAAAAAGTTTTGACATCGGCGGAATTTGAACCTAAGTCTGCGCGACAGGCGTGCCCCGCTTTTATCAACAGAACCGCCACTTCACTGGTTAGGCAAGCAGTAACGAATTCAAAACTAAAGGCAGCTAAGAATTATAACAAAATTCAAGCAACGTTGTGATTCTTAAAACAAATAAGAATGCTCGGGCTTGAATGTCTCAATTAGAGGTGGAGAGCTATCGATAGCACAATCGACATCGTAGCTATCGTCACTACCGATAGCGTTCGATATTTGTAAGTGAATGCTTTATTGGCGTTTTTTAAATGAAATGTGAAAAAGTGTGACAACAAAAATATGAAAAATTCTTATCAAAAGTCGACAAAGGAAAATAAATTGAAGCATTAGCAATATCAATTAAAAAGCACTAAACGCTTGTGTTTTTTTAAAGTGAATAGAAGCAGTTCGCCAGCGTCTAGCGTTGCAGGCGTTGACGCAGCGGTGGCATGTGTTTGCAGCAGCGCAGAGTCAGACCGTAGTCCCAGTAAAATGGACAAAACCCAAAAACGGAAAAAGGATATATCACGAGTTTGGAAGTACTTCAAAAGGTGTAATGATAAAAAATTTGCCAACTGCCTTAACTGTGGAAAGGAGTACAAGACGAGTGGCAACACATCGAATTTGAAACCGTTTTAGTTTCATCCCGGCTTGATTGCTGTTGCTTGCAACGCAACAGATTCCAACCCGTCCAGTTTAAGTGCGTCAACAAGCAGCAGCTGCAGATCAAGCACGCATTCGATTTCATAATATTTTAAGAGGGCCATTCTCTACGATAATAATTCAAAGCGCAAGAAGCAAATTGATAGAGAATTGGCAATTATGATTGCTGTGGATGTTCAGCCGTTCAACATCGTTGAGAATGAAGGATTTGTATGTTACTCGCAAATATTGGACCCAAGATATAAAATACCCAGAAAAACGTATGTAAGAGATGTAATTATGAAAAATATGTTTTCTAAAACGCATGTTCAGCACAGCTGGGCAAATCATCTCTGATAGGAGGACTCGCCTTAAGGAGAAACATATTAATATGTTGCTTAACCTAAATAAAAATTTTTGACTTATAAAGAAATAAAGTAAGCACTGTTTAAGTAAGATTGAATTTTTTAAAAAAATTGGTTTAAAATAGGTAGTAAAGAATGTATAAGTTTAAGACAACGAATAATGAAATAATATAATTATTATTTAATATACATAATATAATTATTATTTGATATTATATAACTATTATTTAATATAATATAATTATTATTTAATATAATATAATTATTATTTAATATAATACCCTTCACACAAATATTAATGAAATTGTAAACATTTTGCATGACCATGGCACACCCTTTCAGCAATTTGGTATACTCTTCTCTCAGAAGGGAAAGAATGAAACGTCTTGATGAACGAATTTCAATTTGGGTGGGCTGCTGGTTGTGCGTACGTGTATATGTACTTGAGAGAGCAAAGAGAGAGAGAGAGAGTGAGGAAAAAATAGCACATAATGGTTCTCCATATGAGAATTTGAATATTTCGGTTGAGCGTTCGCAGCACACTGACTTTGCTGTACCATATACGAAGTTGAGTGGTCCGCAACGCACAAATTTTTTAGCGTGGAATAACTTTGTTCTAGTTGACGCATCTATGTGTTGTATGGTTAGTGGTGATACTTAATGGATTTCAATGAAATTTTCGGCATATGATCTACATAATATGGATTATTTGTCATTTCACTAAAATCGCAAACTCATTCACATATTAGCTATATTTGCAACAAACCTTCGATTTGAAATTTGGTAAAATTTGGACCCAGTATCCAAATTATAACTTAAATCAAAATTTTTTTAAATATAATTGCAAATAAATGCAAAATTTGGAGACTTTAGTTCCAAAGATGCACGAGATAGAATTTAAAAACTGAATTTCGATAAGATTTTTAATCGATAACATTAAAATGGGAATAGTTATCGATTAAGAAATAACTAACTCGGTCTGGGCGTGCTGTACAGGGACCTACCAAAAAAAATAAATTCAAGTCTCTAGCTCTTATAGGTTCTGAAATCGACGCGTTCACACATACGGACGTACGGACACACGGACAGACGGACGGATGGACAGACGGACATGGCTATACCGACTCAGCTTGTCATCCTGATCAAGAATATATATACTTTATGGGGTCAGCCACGCCTCCTTGCATGTTACATACATTTAACATTTTAAACAAATCCATTATACCCTGATTTCCCATTTTTAATGGGTATACAAATGTGGAAGATACAGTTTTACCCGATTTGAGACGCCCCCAATGGGCGTAGATGTATACGCTAAAATTCTATTTCCGATTTTCCCCTAGTAGGCGTATCAGGAAAATCTTGACATTTTTTAATTGGAGGGTATACACGAGTATATGTTCCAAATTTCAAGTCTAGCTTCAATAGAGTCAAAATGATTTGCGTTCATACGGGCAGACGGGCGGACAGCAAAACGGACATTGCAGACGAAGAGAATTTCAAAGCTTACGAAGACGACGCATCCAATGATAATACGTGTAATTTTTTGAGAACAAATCCTTCCTCCTGTACATCGAAAAAGATGTAAGATGAGGGCTGATCCTCAAATTATTAATTGATTGATTATTAACAAAATTATATCAATCCCTTGTCCTTGTCCCTTGTGTTTTTTGTTTCATACACCCAACTCTAAAATATTTCGACGGTATAGCGATCATTTATTTATACAAGTTAACATAAATAACGGTAACATTGGGCTTAATGGCGGCACTGAGCATCTTATTTTCAAAATATGCCATAATGTAAATTTCACTCACTTCCATGCCTATCGATTTTCACTTAATCGAAAAACCCTGAGCAACGAATATCCGATATAATAAATATCAATTCTACACAACATTGGACCTGAAGTCAGGTTTCTACGAAATTAAGCTGTCAGAAAGAGATAGAGAAAAACCTGCTTTTCCTGCGAACAATGGAAAGTACGATTTCTGTCGACTTCCATTTAGTCTAAAAACGGTCCACTGACTGGATTTTAAAAAATCTTTAAAATGAGTGTGAAGCTGCCGAGTTTTTTCCAATCATTTACGAAGGCAAAATAATTAGTTAACGCGACAAAATGATTACACAATTGTTGCACGCTCGATAGTCAATTTTGAACTACAAAATGAAGCGAATAGAATTTACAAGTAGTCAGGGCTGCCAAAATTTACATATGTACATATACATATGTATAACTATTGCATATGTGCAAGAGCGCATTAAGAGAGAATAAGAATAACATATAAAAGGAGAAGATAAACTTAAGAGAGCTTATTCTACGTACAAGTATTATCTGGTGCGCCGCACTTCATGAGCGGTCGACCTATTAGGAAATGTCCAGGAGTAAAAACTCCAAGATCATCGGCATTTTCTGAAAGTGAGACAAGACGACAAGAATTGATTATAGCCTGAATTTGGCATACCAATGCTCGTAGTTCGTCAAAGCCAAGACGTGACGATCCCATAGAGCGATATAAATATTGTTTAGCGGTCTTCACTGCTGCTTCCCGTAATCCGCCGAAATACGGTGAACGAGGAGGTACGAAGGCAACTCGTTGCGTGCACCCACAAAGTTGGTAGCGTTGTCCGAACAAATGCATCTTGGAATGCCGCGTGTGGTAATGAAACGTTTGAGGGCGGCCAAAAACGCATCCGTTGAGAGATCCTTTACGAGTTCTAACCATACAGCCTTAGTTGCGAAGCAAACCAACACGTAAATATATCATTTTACTGATGCTCTGCTTCGTCCATCGGGCTTTTAGTAAAAGGGACCACAATAATCTATGCCAGTGATTGTAAATGCCGGCAAATTATGTATACGGTCTTTAGGCAAGTCCACCATTATATTCTCGACTAGACGAGGCCGGGATTTGCAGCGTATGACACATTTTTTGCAGTGCTCGGGCAGTTTTAATACGGACAGTTTTCATACCGCTCATGGGCCAAAACTTCAAACGAATTGCTCCAAGCAAAGCCTGCGGTCCTGCAAGTGTGATATGATTGCGAAGGTTAGGGGATAATCTTTGGGCAAGATTATTGGGGGGCGCGCATCGAAGCTGAAGTAGGCCAAAGTCATCCATAAACGATGAGAGCGAAAGCATGTTACTCGACGAATGTATTGTCTATCTATTTTGCCTGTCGAGAGCTGCTATATGGCACAAACCTTGTTGGCGACAAATATATTAAATTTTGTTTATTTCGCTTACCAAGATTGCAACAGAATAAATTAACCTGAGCAGCAGTATCCTTGAACGAGCGAATGTAAATACAAGAACCATAGGCCGGAAGACCAGCATCTCAGAAAGCATGTAGTTCGACTCTTGCATTGAGTTGGAGTACATAACAAGAAAATATTGCGTGATGCACTTGATGAAAATCCTTACAAAATTCACTCCAGATCGTTTCCAAGGATTGTGGCAGGCTCTCATCCCATTGCAGTTTGTCCCTCCACATAAGTTGCACGAAGCTGTCCCTTCGAGGTTCCCAGATGAGTCCAACTGTTTTCACATTACTGCCATCGTTGAGCTTGAGAAAACATTCCTGTTCAGTCTCTGGAAGTGTATCAGTTGAATTGTAGCACCATTTTTTCAGCAAGAAGATTTTTTGTCTGATGCATAATATCACGAACTTCTTCAACTGAATTGCCTCCTGAGATTATGTCGACTACGTAGAAGTCTCGTAGGACAATTTTACACCCCAATGGGTATAAAGACGACTCATCTATTGCTAGTTGATGTATTGCTCGGATAGCTAAGACCAGGTAATCGACAAGCTAAATGTTGAAGATCCTCCAAGCCAATCTACACCGTAGCAAAACTGCAGACGCACTGTTGACGCAGATCGTAGCGGAATACGCTATCGACGTAGTGATCATCAGTGAACAATATAAGCAGAAAGAAAACGGAATTTGGCTGGATGACGAAACCAAGACCGCGGCCATATGGCTTCCTAGTGGTGGCGGTGCGGTACTACAAGGAAGTAAAAGAGGAAACTGTTACGTCTACGCACGTTTCAAAGAAGTCGCGGTAGTCAGCTGTTACCTGACACCCAGCGACGACATAAATACTTTTCAAAGTAAGCTGGACGCAATCGAGGATATGCTCGTGGATCGACGGCAGCACTTCATTGTGGCAGGCGATTTTAACGCACGAGCAGTCGACTGGGGAATGCCCTCGACAAACTCTAGCGGGCGGAAAATTATGGATATGGCCGTGGAGATAGAGCTACCTTCACTAGGCCGGGATGCGAAGGTACAATACCAGATATAACCTTTGGATCCGAACACATCGTAGATCGGATCAAGGACTGGAAAATACTTGATGATTTCACTGGCAGTGATCATGAGTATATCTCATACACTTTCCAGAATAATCGGCAATCCCCCTCAGTGGGCCCAGTAAAGGCTTCCCACAGATGGGATATAAACAAACTGGACTCAGAAAAATTACTCTCTGAAATAGACAGGCGAGAGCGACAATTTGACGGTACACTGAGTACAAAAGAATTAGTCGAATACAGCTTGAAAACTATCGAAAGAGCATGTAATGCTTCAATGCCGAAAACGCACAGCAAACATGGGGGCAGACGGCAGGCGTACTGGTGGAACCACGAGATCGCAGAAAAAAGACGAGTATGCATACAGTGCAGGCGAAAGCTTACAAGAGCACGGCGCTCTGGAAATTGCATGACAGAAGCGTTAGCAGCTAAGAACGCGAGGAAAGAACTGTCGATTGCTATCACACGCAGTAAACTGGATAAGTGGAAAGAGCTCTGCAAAGACCTTAACAGAGATCCTTGGGGGCTTGGCTACAAAATAGTCATGAAAAAGCTGAGAAACTACGGAGCAGCGCCAAACGTGGATGATGAAGCGATGGATCACATAGTGACAACACTATTTCCAAGACACATCCACGAAACGCAGGAGCGGGCACCAGTAGAGTCTCATTGCTCAGCCCCAAATTTCACCGAGGAGGAGATTAAGGTTGCGGCTCTTTCCCTGAAGAATAAAAAGGCTCCGGGGCCAGACAATATACCGGCGGAAATACTGAAGGTGATAGCAACAGGACGGCCTGCCTTCCTTCTTAGAATGTACAACGCATGTCTAAAGGAAAGGTTATTTCCAGAAGCGTGGAAAGAGCAGAGACTTGTGCTCATCAGCAAAGGAAAAGGCGATCCCAACACACCATCGGCATATCGCCCATTGTGCATGCTAAATACAGCTGGAAAGCTGTTAGAAAAGCTAATAAAACCCAGACTGCTTGCTGCAGTAGAGGCTGCTGGAGGACTTAGTCCCAGACAGCACGGGTTTAGAGCTGGGAAATCCACAATGGGAGCCATCGATGAAGTGGTTCAGGCAGCCAGAGCAACGCAGAGAGGAAAGGCGTACTCACGCCCAGTGGTTCTGCTAGTAACGCTTGACGTTAAAAACGCTTTTAATAGCGTAAGGTGGACCGATATGCTTGCTTCCTTGGAGCAACGTTTCAATATACCGAGATATCTGATGCACATGATCAGGAGTTACTTAAAGGATCGAGTACTCCTGTACGCTACACAGACGGGTATGAAACGATATAGAGTGACCGGAGGAGCTGCACAGGGGTCGATCCTAGGACCAGACCTGTGGAATATCAGCTACGACGACATTCTAAGACTGGAAATGCCTGAAGATACGTTTCTGATCGGATATGCAGATGACATCGCGGCAGTCATCACGGCCAGAAATACCGTAGAGGCTCAAAAAAGACTTACTCAAGTCATGATCCGCACGCAAACGTGGCTTAGTTCCCGAGGCTTGGAACTTGCTACCCAAAAAACGGAGTTACTTCTGTTCACAGGGAAGCAGATTCCAACCGAAATCGAGATGCGAGTGAGTGGAAACCTGATAAGGACCCAGAAGACAGTGAACTATCTAGGCGTGAGGCTAGACAGCAAACTTACCTTCTGGGGACAGCTTCAGCATGCTACGCGAAAAACAGCGAAAGCAACGGGGTCTCTAAGTAGACTGATGGCAAATGTTGACGGACCGACGGCAGGGAAACGAAGACTGCTAATGGAAACAACAAATGCAATCCTACTGTATGGTAGCGAAGTGTGGGCGGACACTTTAAAAGTGGACGTAAGGCGGAAACCGATGTTATCGGTGCAAAGAAGAGCAGCCTTAAGGATCGCTTCGGCGTACCGAACAGTGTCCGGAGCTGCTGTGACCGTGATAGCAGCAGTAATACCGATAGATCTACTTGCGCAAGAGCGCAAGAAGATATGGAGTCAGTCAATGCAGGCAGCAAAGACCGTACGTCAGCAGACTATAGCCTCCTGGAAGGCAAAATGGTTATGCGAAAGATACGGGAGATGGACTGCAAAAATCATCCCCGATCTAGAGCAGTGGATAAATAGAAAGCACGGTGAAACGTCTTTTTATCTAACACAAATGCTCTCTGGTCATGGCTACTTTCGAAAGTACCTAAATAAGATGGGGAAAACTGCCGAATCCAGCTGCATTTACTGCGACAATGCAATGGACGACGCAGAACACACTTTCTTTAACTGCGAAAAGTGGTCAGAAGAAAGAACCGAATTGGCAGAAACTGTCGGTGAAGTTAAAGTAGAGACTCTAGTACAGCAAATGTGCAACAGCATAGATGCCTGGAAAAGAGTCTGTGACTTCGCCGAAAAGGTTCTCCGGCGGAAAAAGTGGGACCTGGACGCAGGAACACAGATGGCAGTGCTCAGCTAGAGCATATACAAGGGCTCCACCTTGAAGGTTAATGCGGGATAGCTCCTGGTTCCAAGGTGGGAGGCAGCCCGAGAAGAGGAGGTTTTTTAGTCGGTAAGCAGTATTGCAGTCCGACACACCAGCCAGAGTGACGACCTGACTGACGGTGCATAAAGCATTTTTACCTACCTCAGCCACACAAAAAAAAAAAAAAAAAAAAAAAAAATAGCTAAGACTAGCGGGTTTGGTACCATATGTGACGGTGCTCAATTTGAAAACCTGAATATCATCGTGTGAGGAGTTTTGCCATAAAATTCTCTGGAGCATAGAATCAGACTCTCAGATTTTTACGCACCTATACATTTTACCAATGTCACTTGTAAGGGCAATGGAAAATGTGCGAAAACGAATGAGTGTGTGAAACAAGGTAGCTTGAATAGTCGGCCCTGTCATTAGCAAATCATTTAGTGAGAGCCGAGATGTAGTGACGACCGAGCCATCGAATACTACTCTGAGCTTTGTTGTAGAGCTATCCTCTTTTGAACGCAATGGTGAGGTAGGAAATATTTGCATTTACAGACTTCAGCTCTTGGCACCAATGACATGTGATCGAGATCAATATATTTTTCAGAATTTGATTTTGAGCGAAGTTACGCTCTAGATTTTCGAGTCGACGCTTGGCCTGCAAGTAGGAATCGACCAATGATTTCACGCTTTGCTTTTTTGGCAAGCAAACTGTATACTCCCCTGAAGCGACGATGATTCTGTACGAAGTGTTGTTCGCAATGAAGCTCTTCCGTTGTTAGCTTGGAGATTGATTTGAAGACGTGCTCCACTTTCCAAAATTGACGCACCAAATCATCAAGCCGAATGCTGTGATTGGCGTCGTCCGAACCTCCTAAAGTTGCGATAAATGACGAAAGTTTGGGGGCCTGTTGCCCACTACCTGAAATGATCCAGCCGAAATGAGTTTTTTGCAGAATTGGTAATCCAGGTGCTAACTGAATTTGTCCAACTCACAACAACTCGAAAAAAATACCCGCTCCGATGAGAATATTAATCCGTTGAGGCCTATGGAACAATGGATCAGCTAGCTTTACGTTTAAGCGTATCCCAACTATCAGTAGCCATTGAGAGTCCAGGTTGATTGAAGTTACGAGGCGACTTCTGATGAAATGAAGCTAACATCCTGAATCAAAGAGTGCACGACACGGGACGAATGTTCCATCTCGGTTCTTGACAAGTATTATAGCAGTGGCTAAAAACACAGCATCAGACGAACTAGGAGATATATGGGATTGAGACGGATAAGGTGACATTGCAACCATGGAAGTGGGCTGTATCTTGCTGGCAAATCTTCATAGGGCGAAGCAAATGTGGAGGTGTCTATTCAAGATCGATTATAATGCAATAGAGTGTGGTGCTTCGATTGGCAAGTGTGGTATGAAGTAGATTTGCAATCTCTCAGCTGATTCCCTTTTCTTAGGCAATTGACCTGTGTCTTCGCACAACGAATGATTGTCTCAGATGTGTACTCACGATCTTCCCTGACTTGCCAACCTGACCATCTTGCAGGACTTGGTCCACACTTTCCAGCATCCCACATCGTCCTTTTAAGAATGCTGACAATTTGACCCAAGATGGCAACTCGTTAGTAGATGAGCTTTCCTCCCCATATGGCCTGAGTGACCTTGTCTAACTATTGTAATACAGTTTGCATGATGACACAGTCAGCAACTTCTTCTCTCGATGCTAAAAAATCCATGGCACGAATATGAGAAGTGACCTTATCCGTCAGTTGCCTTAACCTACCAACAGATTCATCAGCCTTGTCCAACCCAAATATCGCTCTGATGTGTACCAGTACAATAAAACGTTAATTATCAAATTTTAGAATATCCAGAGCAACGCTTTAGTTAGCCTTATAGATTTCCAGTGAACTGATGGTATCCAATGGAGCACCACTTAAACAGGAACGGAGATGCTGGAACTTCTCTATGGAGTTGAGATCATGATCCGCATCGATAACTGTTTTAAACATAGAGTAGAAGTATTCCCACTCAGTATAACTTTACTTCCCACTTCAGTACAAATTTGATATGGAATCAAAATCAGCTTCCTCTAAGCTAGTGTCAACTGCATCAAAATTTGACTTTAAATTGGTGAGCGAGTCCAACAGTACACGTAGCTCGCAGGCATCCATGTAGCTTAATTTGCTATCGTTCAATCCGGCACATATGCTTTCAAGTCTATCGAAAATAGCTCCAGTTATAAGCTTCAAGAACGTAACTTGAGCTGCAGGCACTTGATCAGCACTAGATTCAGAGTTATTCATTTTGTTAATCATAAATTTCACTCACTGTCCAAAGCAACTGGTACACTTCCAATCAAGCGGCACTTTTGACCTCTATATAATGCACGCACAACTGCATACACGCTGTATGATCTTTGAGCGCACTAATTTGTGTGATGATTTTATAATGATTTATGCTGAAATAGAATATCAGCTTGAATGCACTATTTTGCACAAATTTTTATGTTTTACACCGACGTGTTACGACGTTAGAAGCAGCCGAGCTTTTTCGGCAACTCTGGCTCCAATCATTTACGAAGGCAAAATAAAAGCTATTCTACTTAGTTTAATTGGATTATTATTTACACATTTGTTGCACGCTCGAAATATGAATGACATATAAAAGGAGAAGATAAATTTAACAATTAGGCTATGTCGTACAATGAGGATATTCCAAGAAAGTCAAAGTATTCTATGAAAAACCGAAGAATACTTAAGGACTTGTCGTCAATAGAGGCGGAATTAAAACTTTCAATAAAAAAAGTGCTGGCAATTTCAAACTTCAACCCACCATCAACATTGTCAGACCTTAGATATTTTCTGCGGCTATCTAGCTACTACAAGTGTTTCATAAGAAAATAATGCCGTCTAAACCTTTAACCTTTTGAAAGCCAAAAATGGTTAGGTTAGTGCCAACCAATCAAGAAAAGTTACAATCTATCTAACAGCTTCAAACTTTTGATAAATTAAAGAACATTCTCGTCTTTGAATATCGGATGTTAAAGTATCCGGAATAAAAAAAAAGAGCTTCGACCTAAAAACTGACGCTTGATTTCGCCACAAATAACCAAGAATTGGCTGTAGTGTGGGGCTTCAAAACTCTCCGCAATTACCTGTACGGAATTAGATACCTTAAAATTTATACTTATATCAACCAACCTTTGACTTTCAGACCGCAACACAAAATATAATACTACATATAATACAAAATATAACACAAAATACAAATACTAAGGTATAGTACTGGAAAGCATAATGCCAATTTGCTTTACAAACCTGGAAAAAACAAGTAAGAACGTTGCAGTCGGGCGCAACCGACTGCGTGATACTCTGTTCCCATAGGGGCTTCTGGCATATTACATTTTAAGTTTATCTTATTTGTTAAGTCGCCGCTCGAATTAGCTTCTGACTCAAAATAACTATATATTTATTAAAATTCTAAAATATATATATGTAATGAGTAAATTTTTATAAATTATGCTCGCTTCAATCGTTTGTATGAATATGATGATTTTATGAGCTAGACAAAAAAATATAACTGCACCATGCATTTTATAATTTTTATGCAAAGCAGTCTGTTAACTTAAGAGTTGTCTGTTAATTTGAAAGTGTGATTGATTTTCTTTACATAACCAATTGAGTCTTTTAACAGTGCCACTTGGGAATCGTCTGAAGCATTGCCAACATACGAAAATAACGAAATAACTGACCTTGGCTATGGAAAACTATATTAATATTAGGTGGTCAATTATTTAAACATTAAATTGAAATACATATATTTATTTGTCTCTTACAATTTTTTCTGCCTACTTAGCAAGAAATTAAGCTTATCTATGTAGGCGGTACATGCTTATTGCAGTTTAGCGCCACCTACCGGATTATTCTTGTGATGGTGATTCTGCTGCAATTTTAACTCAAGAGCTCTGCAAAATAAAATTCCAATTTGCCACGCCCCCAGTGGTCGTAGACATGTAATTTTTGGCCAATTCTTAGAAGGAGTCTAAATTGACGTAACAGCAAAATTTGGAAGCTTACCTTCCAAAAATGTGGAAATTACAGGGTATTTTTCGGTGCGCCACGCCCTAAAGGGGCGTAACAATTATTTTTGGGTCATCGATAGAGGAGGTCACCAGTAACTCAATTAGCCAATTTTGAAGCTTCTAGCTCAAAAACTTTAGGAGATATAAAAGGAAATTTTGTGCAAAATCTAGATATTCAGATCCGATTTGCCACGCCCCCAATTGACGTAGACTCGTTATTTTTGGCCAATCTTTGGATGTAGTCGAAGGTAACATAAATGCCAAATTTGGAAGCTTACGTTCGAAAAATGTGGAAATTACAGGATATTTTTCGGTGTGCCACGCCCTAAAGGGGCGTAACTTTTATTTTTGGGTCATCGATAAAGGAGGTCACCAGTAACTCAACTAGCCAATTTTGAAGCTTCTAGCTCTTAAATTTTAGGAGATATAAACTTTTGCGGTTTGCCACGCCCCCTATGGGCGTAGATATATCCGCCATATCTTTTTGATCATGGGTTGTCAACGCGAGTATATATTCCAAATTTCAAGTCTCTAGCATCAATAGTGCTCGAGATATAGAAGAATATGTATAAATCACTATATAGTCAGATCCGATTTGCCACGCCCCCAAGGGGCGTGGATATATAATTTTTTCATCGATCTTTATAGGATCTTAACAGTAACTTACATGCCAAATTTGGGCATTCTAGCTCTAAAACTGCAGAAGATACAGTTTTACCCGATTTGCCACGCCCCCAGTGGGCGTAGATATATCCGCCATACCTTTTTGATCTTGGGTTGTCAACGCGAGTATACGTTCCAAATTTCAACTCTCTAGCACTTCAACTAACAGGGTTTCTGACATACCGGAAAATGCATTTTCCGATTTGCCACGCCCCTAGTGGGCGTATCGGGAAAATCTTAACACTTTATAATTCGAGGGTATACACGAGTATGTGTTCCAAATTTCAAGTCTCTAGCTTCAATAGCGTCGAAATGGTTTGCGTTCATACGGACAGACGGACAGACGGACAGACGGACGGACAGCAAGACGGACATTGCACAAAACCAATATACTCTTTTTCCCTTTGGGAACAGAGTATAAAAATTATGAAGCAGACGCATTGTCACGCCGAAACGTGAGTGTTGTGGACTTTGATCTCAATGTTCGGAGCTTGCTACAATCCACAGTTGAAAGTCCCTAACTCATACAATTAAGAACACAGTTAAACCAGTTAATTGCTTCAGGACAATAACATAAAAACCATTTATTGTGACAATAAGATATCTCTCAACTCTGAAACAGTTAAATCCATTATTTCTACACCCGATATCGAAATTGCAAACGCACTTTCAAACGGTCAAGTTGAAGGGTTTCACTTTAGCAATTTATCAAAAATCGCTCAATATACATAGTATGTATGTAATTTAGTAAGCAAATTAGCGGTTTCCGTCGATCTAATTCCTCACATGGTGAAGAGAGAAAAGCTCACCATCACCATCTCGACTAGTCTCGAGACTGCTCAATTAGGAGATACGCCGATATATATATATATATATATATATATATATATATATATATATTGTAACGAACCTTCGGTTTATCCCGAGTTCAAGCCGGGCCAGTTTCAGCCGACTGTGTGTTCGTGCCAACAAATTTATTTGTTGAAGCCCCTGCGATAATAAGTAGTCGATAATGTGTTTGGTTTGAGTTGAAATATATATTTTGAACGTGTTTCTTATAATTTACAATTCACGATATTCACAAGATTCGATGCCTGCCTGAGGTACTCCTGCTATATGCAAGAACTCGCCTCCTATCATGCACACCTGTACACAGGATTAGAGGATATGCGTTCAGCGTACTCCGGCTGTACGAGCGGTTGTGCCTTGGTTAGCTGTTGAGTGGTTCACGCACTCCAGGATGCGCCAGGATTTGCACTGTATGCTCCTTCAGTTCGCTCTGATCACTTACAGCCCACTCCTACGGCTGGATTCGCTTACAACACACCACAGCTTCCCCTCAGACACAAGACGCACTCTTTCGCACGGCTACGTGAACACTTACTCACTCCTGTCCCAGGTTTCGCCAACTTCTAGCGCTAGGCTCAGCTGCACCGCAACAATCTCCTTGTTGGTGGCAGCTGATGATCCTTTGTCCTCGCTGGGTTGCCTATGATCCTTAATAGGCGTCCGAGATATCTTCCTTGGATATCCTTGGATTTTCCCACGATGTCCTTGATCTGTTGAAGTCCTTGATATCGATGTCCTTTCGATATCGATGTCCTTTCGATATCGGTGTCCTTCGATGTCCCTCGATGTCCTTTTGGTTGATCACTACCTTCGCGTTGACTTTCGGTACTTTCACGTTCACTTTCCCTTTTTGATACTTTTTACTGTCCCGTACTGAGCCACGGGCGCCTTTTTATAGCCCAGACGCAGGCCCTGCTTCGTGCTCTAACGGCTCCTCGCTCGGCTCTGGAGCGGGGCCTGTCTGTCGCTCGTGCCCGATTTAACGGCAACATCACGCGATCTTTTGCGACGCCAAATGTCGCTTGATCGCGTGGCAGCCGCTCATTGGCCGAAATACCGTTATGGCTGTGCGAGTGAAAGAATCCACTACTTTCACTCGGCCACGAACGGTACCTCGGCCAACGGTCGCCGATGATCGTCGTGGGAGCGACGCGAGCCAATTGCTGAATCTGTAGGAGCGAAAGAGCCGAACCCTCTTTCGGACTCTGACCCTTTCCAGTCGCGAGGGCCGCTCCTACAGTACTCGCGTCGCTGTGTGGAGCAACATACATATGCACGTATATGCATATAAACACATAGCAACTACATGTATTTATATACACTACTACGTGCATACATATATTGCTCCTCACACTCCCCTCTTCCCTCGGGAAAAACACGAAAACTTCGTGTTTTTGAATTTTGGCGCTCCACTCTGTTTTGCGTTGCTCCGTTCTGTGTGTCGCCCTATGCGACGTTGTTGTTGCCCATTTTGCATATCGCCCCTGCGATGTTGTTAGTGCCCGTTTTGCATGTCAGGCTTGACAACTTCGTGTCGCCTCGTCCGCTAGCGATCGCTGCCCAGCTGACAAGGTTCACTCGCCTCCCGCCGAGTGCCTTGACCTCTTGCGCTTTGCTTTGTTGTTGTCTCTTCGCCATGAGCGCGCTCTCCCAGCTCGCACTGTTACAGCTGTGGGTGTTGTTGTTTTTTTCGTTCTCGGCTTGCGCCGTTACAGCTGTTGGTGTTGTTGGTGCTCGCTCTCTCAGCTCGCATTGTTACCGCTGTGGGTGTTGTTGTGCGTACTCTCTCAGCTCGCACTGTTACGAATGTTGTTGTGTGCGCTTTCGGCTTGCGCCGTTCCAGCTGTTGGTGTTGTTGGTGCGCGCTCTCTCAGCTCGCACTTTTGCAGCTGTTGGTGTTGTTGTGTGCGCTTTCGGCTTGCGCCGTTACAGCTGTTGGTGTTGTTGGTGCGCGCTCTCTCAGCTCGCACTTTTACAGCTGTTGGTGTTGTTGTTTGCTGTGCTTCCCCCGATGCGCGCGCAACTTGCTCGATTTTGATTTTGTGAGCGCTGATAACTGCTAGTTTAAGCAAATTTTACGCCTGTATATATTTTGAACAAATTTTCAGGCATAAAATTTGCTTTTGGTAGCAATACACATAGCTATGTGTATTCACTCCCTTTTTTTTTATATACTAGCCACTGACTCATCCGCCTCTGCTCTATATGGCTTCAGATCCGCCACATGAGCTGTCCTCCTCCGTTTATCTGCCTCCGAGCTGATCCGGCAGATAACCGGGGAGATGAAACTGACCACCGTATATGGTCCTCCATATCGGGGGGCCAGTTTCGCTGCGAATCCGTCCGCGGCATTGGACAAGTGGCGTTCCTTTGCCCACACCTTGTCCCCTAGGGCCGGCTTCCACTGCCGCCGCCTTAGGTTGTAATGCCGCGCCTGATCCTGAGCAGCTTTCTCCAAACTTCGACGCACAATCTCAAATACTTCGGCCATTTTTGTGGCCCTCTCCACTGGGCTCTGTGCCTCCTGGCCTGTACCAAGTGTCTGTGCGTCGAAGAGGGATTTGGGCAACCTTGGCTCTCGCCCTTGCGTGAGGAAGGCTGCCGTATACCCTGTTGAGGCTGAGACGCTGCTATTGACTGCCAGTGTCAACTCCGGCAGCGCCTCATCCCAGCACCTTTGATCGTCGCCAGCAAATTGCGCGATCATCGTCTTCACCGTCCTGTTGGCCCGCTCAGTGGGATTTTTCCTGTGGCGTGTATGGCGCTGTCAGCTGGTGGCGTACACCCAACTCTTCCAAGAAAACCTTGAAGGCCCGGCTCGTGAACTGAGTGCCATTGTCCGTAATGAGCACTTTTGGCGCGCCAAATCGTGCCAAAATTTGTTCTCGGAATGCCTTTTGGAGCGTCGCCGTGTTTGCGCTCCTTAGCGGCACCATCTCCGTCCATTTGGAGAACCGGTCTATGAAGACCAATAGCATGGTGTTCCCATGCTTCGATCTTGGCAGCGGTCCAACAAAATCGGCGCATACAGTGGCCCACGGCTCTTCTGGGATTTGGGTGAGCATTTGTCCAGCTGCCTGCAGTTGACTGGGTTTGTAGCGCTGGCATAGCTCACAACGCTGCACGTAGGCCCGCACATCCCGATACATACCTGGCCAGTAGTATCTCGCTGCCACCCGAGCAATTGTTTTCCGGCTCCCAAGGTGTCCAGCGGTGGCTGCGTCGTGGTTCTCCTCGAGAACTTGTTTGCGCCTTTCCGTTGGCACACACAATTTCCACGCAGCCACATCCTCGTGGCCAGCTTGATGCGGGATGTGCCTGTACAGATTTCCGGACTCTTCTCTATAGTCCGGAAACTTCTGTGGGCTTTTGTGCACGTCTTGGCGCAGCTTGGATATCCAGCGACATCCTGTCCCAGCTGGCATCTCTTTGCTCGTCACCAAGCGGCACGCCTCTTCGCTCAAAGGCTGCCGAGAAAGCGCATCCGCCACTACATTTTGCTTGCCCTTTCTGTAGCGTACCTCAAAATCGAACTGCTGCAACTCCAGTGCCCATCTTGCAATCCTTCCTGAAGGGCTCTCAATGGAATTGAGCCACTTCAGAGCCATGTGGTCCGTGACCACCACGAAATGGTATCCTTCCAGGTACGGCCTGAGCTTCCGAATGCCCCAAATGATGGCCAGACACTCCTTCTCAGTGGCCGAGTAATTCCGCTCAGTACTGTTTAGTGTCCGGCTGGCATAAGAGATGACGCGTTCCCCATCCTCAGAGGTCTGCGTCAAGATGGCCCCAAGCCCGTAGTTGCTTGCATCCGTCTGCAAGCAAAACGGCTTCGAAAAGTCGGGGCATGCCAAGACTGGCGACTCCGTCAGTTTGGCTTTCACCATCTCAAATGCCTTTTGCCGCTCTTCTGTCCACTCCCATTTTGTGCCCTTTTTGAGCAGTGCATTGAGTGGATGCACTGTCGCAGCAAAGTCCGGCACAAAACGACGATACCATGAAGCCACTCCCACATATTGACGCAGCTCCTTGATGTTTGAGGGTGGCTTCAGCTCGGCAATCGCGGCTACCTTTTCCGGGTCCGTACGAATGCCATGCTCCGTCACCTTGTGGCCCAGGTACTTCAGCTCCTTCTTGAAGAAATCGCACTCGTCGATGTTGATCCTCAAGTTGGCCGCTCGAAGTCGCCGGAACACTTCTCGCAAGTTATCTATGTGTTCCTGGCGCGTCTTCCCGATGACGATGATGTCGTCGAGGTAGGCAAAGGCGTGAGGCATCATCTCTGGACCAATGACCTGATCCAGCGTACGCTGAAACGTTGCGGGCGCAGAATGAAGCCCGAACGGCATCACTTTCCACTGAAACAGCCCCTTTCCTGGAACTGTGAATGCAGTCAGTGGCCTGCTGGATTTCTCCATGGGTATCTGCCAATATCCATCCTTGAGATCCAGACTGGTGATGTAGCGTGCCTCTCGCAGCTGATCCAAAATATGATGCACCCGAGGTAAGGGATATGCATCTTTAATGGATCGGATGTTCAGCTGCCGAAAATCTACACACAGCCGCCATTTCCCGGTCTTCTTCCTGACCATGACAATCGGCGCGCTGTGTGGGCTTTTCGAGGGCTCAATGCAGCCTTTGGCCAACAGCTCATCCACTTGTTTATTTATTTCCACCTGCATCTTTGGATTTTTGGGGAAATAACGCTGCTTTATGGGCCTCTTATCCTGCATTGTGATCCTGTGCTCGGTGATCCTGGTGGTGCCTTTCACAGGCTGAAACTTCTGCAGCTCTTGCCTCAGGAACGCATCCACCTCCATATCCTCATGGAGTGGTGGTTGGCTCTCCTCAGATGCCATCTTTGGCGCCTCGGGGCCTAATTCCAGGCTGGCGGCAGCCACTGACAGCCTATCCTCCAATGGTGTGGCTGTCTCTGGATTTCTGGGCTTGATTTCCAATTTCAAGCCACCGCACTCCAGTGTGGTGCCAATGCCGGCCAAGAAATCCCAACCCAGCACCAGATCGTCGATCACTCCTGGCAGAATCAGCAACGGGATAAAGATTTGCTGACTCCCCAGTCTGATTTCTGCTTCCAGTTGCAAGTCCACCTGACTGCAGCTGCCGTCCGCCAGTCGTATGCGCCGCCGTGTGGCACGCAACACGCCTGCTCCTCGGAGCTTATTAGCGAGCCTTTCGCTAATAAAGCTACTCGTAGCTCCGGTGTCGATCGTGGCCTTCAGCTGCTCGTCTCCAATGGCCACGATCGCCGTCAGCTGGCTGCCTTCGTCCTGAAGACTACCCACTAACGCCTGGGGGCTCCTAGACGCTGCTCCCGCTCGCCCCTGGATGGCGGGTGTCGCTGGTCGTTTCCCGACTGGCAGCAGGCAGACGTTCGCACGCCTATTCGCCCGCACTGCCAGCAAAACGCCAGGACCTCGTTGCGGCAGTCTCTAGCCCAGTGTCCTTCCTGGCCACACATCCGACACGCCCTGGCCGGATTCGGGATGTGTGTCCTGCTCGCCGCGCCTGTCCTTGGCGCAGGACGAGGTCTCACATCATCCGTCATCCTCCGTGGGCTCTCGGCGTCGTCCATGGCCATCAACCGCGTACGATTTGACCGTTGCTGTTGCCGCAGTCTCTCTCGATCCTTCTCCAGATCCTCGAACTCGTCGGCCAACGCCATCAACTCCGTCAAACTCCGGAACTGATATATGCGGGCATATGCGCGCAGATCGGGGAGGCTGTTGTTGTAAATCAACTTCAGCTCGCGGTCCGCCTCGTAGCGCAATGGGCGCATGAGGATCTGCATCTCCACCATGTACACCTTAAATACCTCACCCACCATCTGTCTCCGATGTTTGACTTCGTCCTTCAGTTCCTCCAAGTAGTCTCTGGGCAGAAAAAACTCCTGAAAGCTTCGGACAAATGTTGCCCAAGCCGTCCAGTGCCTGTTGTTCGCCACGTACCACTTCAAAGCCATGCCTTTCAGCAGCTCCGGCATCGCCCTTGGGATCAGGTCCAGGTCCAGACCGTACGTATCGGCTGACCATTCGACCTGTTCCAGAAATTCCAAGGGCTTTGTGGTGCCATCGAAACGAAAGCTCCATTCGCGCACCTGTTTGGCCACTTTGGCCTAATCTGGAGCTGTGCCGCATGGCCCACGCGTCCTGATCTCCGGTTGCGGTGTAGATGTGGCCCTCCACGCTCTTTGCTGGGAATCCTGCAGCCGCGCTGCTGCGCTAGTGGATGGCAGACACAGCCGCGCCACATTCGCGGTCTCCTCATCCACGTCGTCCTCCACGACGGCGGTTGGGGCTTCATCTCTCAATGATGGACGGCGTCCATGCAGGTTGGCCAGTTCAGCGATCCTGAGGGAATAAGGAATCCTTCCCTCATTCACCTCGACCCACTCGCCGAACTGTCTCCGCATCACATCCAATGTGCCGGATAAGCTCACCCCGAACTCATCTCCGTAACGCAGCACATCCTCTTTCTTCAAATTGTATACCCAAGCTCTCACCATTCTCACGCTTATCCTTAAACTTCTTTCTTATCGCAGGGCCCCACGTTGGGCGCCAGCTGTAACAAACCTTCGGTTTATCCCGAGTTCAAGCCGGGCCAGTTTCAGCCGACTGTGTGTTCGTGCCAACAAATTTATTTGTTGAAGCCCCTGCGATAATAAGTAGTCGATAATGTGTTTGGTTTGAGTTGAGATATATATTTTGAACGTGTTTCTTATAATTTACAATTCACGATATTCACAAGATTCGATGCCTGCCTGAGGTACTCCTGCTATATGCAAGGACTCGCCTCCTATCATGCACACCTGTACACAGGATTAGAGGATATGCGTTCAGCGTACTCCGGCTGTACGAGCGGTTGTGCCTTGGTTAGCTGTTGAGTGGTTCACGCACTCCAGGATGCGCCAGGATTTGCACTGTATGCTCCTTCAGTTCGCTCGGATCACTTACAGCCCACTCCTACGGCTGGATTCGCTTACAACACACCACAGCTTCCCCTCAGACACAAGACGCACTCTTTCGCACGGCTACGTGAACACTTACTCACTCCTGTCCCAGGTTTCGCCAACTTCTAGCGCTAGGTTCAGCTGCACCGCACCAATGTCCTTGTTGGTGGCAGCTGATGATCCTTTGTCCTCGCTGGGTTGCCTATGATCCTTAATAGGCGTCCGAGATATCTTCCTTGGATATCCTTGGATTTTCCCACGATGTCCTTGATCTGTTGAAGTCCTTGATATCGATGTCCTTTCGATATCGGTGTCCTTCGATGTCCCTCGATGTCCTTTTGGTTGATCACTACCTTCGCGTTGACTTTCGGTACTTTCACGTTCACTTTCCCTTTTTGATACTTTTTTACTGTCCCGTACTGAGCCACGGGCGCCTTTTTATAGCCCAGACGCAGGCCCTGCTTCGTGCTCTAACAGCTCCTCGCTCGGCTCTGGAGCGGGGCCTGTCTGTCGCTCGTGCCCGATTTAACGGCAACATCACGCGATCTTTTGCCACGCCAAATGTCGCTTGATCGCGTGGCAGCCGCTCATTGGCCGAAATACCGTTATGGCAGTGCGAGTGAAAGAATCCACTACTTTCACTCGGCCACGAACGGTACCTCGGCCAACGGTCGCCGATGATCGTCGTGGGAGCGACGCGAGCCAATTGCTGAATCTGTAGGAGCGAAAGAGCCGAACCCTCTTTCGGACTCTGACCCTTTCCAGTCGCGAGGGCCGCTCCTACAGTACTCGCGTCGCTGTGTGGAGCAACATACATATGCACGTATATGCATATAAACACATAGCAACTACATGTATTTATATACACTACTACGTGCATACATATATTGCTCCTCACAATATATATATATATATATATATGAAATCTGGCACGCCTTCTTCTACCTGTTACATACGTTTTTATTTATTAATTATTATAACCAGACATCCCATCATTTTGAACGAATTCAGGGTATAAAATGCAATACAGTTTCTGTTTTTTAAGCCTTTCGTCAAATAAGTTGTGCATGTTAAAAATTCCAGATTAAAAGCTCAGAAAAAGGTAATTTTGTTTTTCTTGACCTACTTCTTTCTTGTCATCTCTCTATATAATTATAATGGAAAATACGTATGTCACGTATGTAATTAAGTTGTAAGTAATGATGAACTTGCTGTTGATTTTATTATTTTGGGGCCATGCAACGCACACATTTAGGATTGCCGTAGAACCCAAGCTGGTGAGCGATCATGAAAAGGTGGACAAAGACGGTCACAATATAATCTAGGGCCGATATTCACTTTTATAATGTAATTAAACAACGCATGGAGTTGCTGCTCCCCTTATTTACCATTCTTCTTCCCGTCAGCAAATCAGGCGTATCCAACGAGTGCCTTGCAAAAACCCTCCAGTTAAACACCAGCGGCTTCTGAAACATATGTGAGATGTTACACTACAGTGAGCATATCGTGATATACATAAATGGAGGACAACAGTAAAATCGATCACAGCTCTTCATCAGCTTGCTGAGGACTACCCATCTGCAATTGTGACTACTGTGACTCGAGATGTTACTGCTGGTCAACAAGAAGACTATAAAGTCTCGTTAAAGCGTCCATATATGTATATGAATCTATGATGTTACAGGTTGTTACACAAAAGTAAAAAAATGTGTTTCTGGTGAAATTTTAGGGGATTATACTCACGAAGTACACGAATTATTTGCTATTTAAGCTAAGAACGGAAACTGCTAATTGTGGAGCACATTTCGCACAATTTACCGATAAACGCCAACTTCTTAGGTCAAAAACATGTCATTCTGTATTTTTATACCCTGAACCCATTGAAAATGGGAAATCAGGGTATAATGTTTTTGTGAAAATGTATGTATAATAACAGGCAGAAGGAGACATGGCAGACCCCATAAAGTATATATATTCTTGATCAGCTCGACAAACTGAGTCGATATAGCCATGTCCGTCTGTCCGTCCGTCCGTCCGTCCGTCCGTCCGTCCGTGTGAACGCAGTGATCTCGCAAACCACAAAAGCTAGAGATCTAAAATTTGAAATGTATACTCGTGTATATCCTACGCAGTACGAGTTTATCATTTTTTTTTGATAACTCATCCCATTTCCTTATTATCGATAAAAATCGATAACTTTTCTTCGTTTTTGAATACCGTTATAGCTATAGATTTAAAATTTACTGTGTGTATCCGTGTAATGAATACAAATATTTTGCAATTTTTGGATTTTAGAAACCACGCCCCCTTCCCCCCAAATTTGAAAAAAACGTATTTCAAATACTAGAGACTTGTGCTTTGGCAAATACATACATATGAATGGCATTATTACGCTGTAAAAGTTTGATTACGAAAGTCCATCTAGAAGCAAACCTATTCAACAAATAAGTTTCCAAAATATAGCCCATACTGCAGCCCAAGCGCTGCCCGCGCGCAGTCGCTGCGTAAACTGCGCAGTAGCAGAGAAAATGCTTGTGCGTGCGTGTGGTTGTGTGTGTGTGTGTGTGTGTGTGTATGTGTTGTTTGTGTATATGTATATATAAAAGAAGCGTAAAATGATTTGAATATCGCATCTTCGCAGGGTTCAGGGTATCTCTTAGTCGAGCAGTCTCGACTAGAGCACTCTTACTTGTTATACCCTGAACCCATTGAAAATGGGAAATCAGGCTATAATGGTTTTGTATATATATTCTTGATCAGGGAGACGAGCTGAGTCGATTCAGTCCGTCTGTCTGTCTGTCCGTCTGTCCGTATGTATGAACGCGTCGATCTCAGAACTTATGAGAGCTAAAGACTTGAAATTTTTTTGGAAATCCCTGTATAGCACGCGCATATCGAGTTTGTTTTAGAAATTCGATAACTTTGCCCATTTTTTTATCGATAAAAAAAATTAAGTTATTAAATTATATCTCGTACATCTTTTGAGCTAGAGCACTAACCATACAACAACATACATGTATGGTTAGTGTTCATACCCTTCACACAAATAATAACGAAAATCTTAACATTTTGCATGAGCATGGCAAACCGTTTTCAGCAATTTGGTATACCCTTTGCTCGGAAGGGAAGGAAATAAACCTCGCGGCGAACAAATTTCAATTTTTGTGATCTGCTGCTTGTGCGTACATACATATATATATATATGTATATACATATATATTTGAGAGAGCAGAGAGAGAGAGGAGACTAAGGAAAAAATGGCATATAATAATCTCGGTTGATCGCTCGCAGCGAACTGACTCTCAGATTTTCACTGCTCGAACCTCAAAATGAGGGACACGGGCGAATACGAATATGTGTGGGACGCCAACCACACTTTTTTGGTGCTGAAAACCGTTGTTCTAGATAACCCATTTATGTGTTGTATGGTTAGTGGCTAAAGTCTCCAAATTTCGTATTTAGATTAATTAATATTTTATACAATTTCGGGTTTTGTTATATTTTGGATACCGCCCAAAAAAAAAAATTTTTTTTTTTCAATATTTAATTTTACAATCCTACATTTTGTACCATTAAAAAATACATAACTGAGTAAATTTAAAAACGCAGTTCGGACGGGGTTTAGGGGATTTCCTAGTCGGGCACCACCGACTAGAGTTTTCTAACTTGTTGACACAGATTTTGTTGGATCCCTGTTTATTGTAGCCAGGATTTGGCGTTTATCTCTGACACTTCATTTTGTAGGACGGCCTGATCTGGGCTGAACTTGAAGTGTTGCTGTTTTTCCGCAGGAATTTATAATGGCTTGCACACTAAAAGGATATCGCTTAATCGTTATGCCTATTTCGCATACTCTTTTTCCCTCTAGTAGAGCTATAATTAGACTCGTTTCTAGTGGGATTTGCTTGTCTCGACCCATAATGACCATTTACTCTCGCAAAAATGACAAAAATAAAATTCCAATGAATAATTACTCAAGTATGTGACTCGAAGTAAGGAAAAAATTAAGATTCCCGTTGGAAATATTAAGCAACACCTAACGGTAAACGGGACAAAAAAAAGTACTTAAGCTTTTTTGACATTTTTGCGTTTCTGGTCATAGAATGGTCATTATAGACGAATTAATAATAATTAATTAATAGAATAACAATTAATATTCATGTAGGGCGTGTACGTAAACTTGTTTGAATACTGTATATACCTTAATGTCTTATAAATTATTTTAAGCACTATAAACCTGATAATCGGAATATATGCTCGTGAATAGACCCAATTCCCAAAAAAAATATTGTTTATACATACACTATATACACCCATAGAAGGCGTGAAAAAGCGAAAAATCGATATCTTCAAGCTCAATTCTTGGTCATGGCGGTGTTTTTTTGTCAGTGACAAACATTTCATTTAATTGTGAAGATAAGAGTTGGAATCATGTCGGGAATTTTTTTTGGTCGCAAGTTTTTTAAGTTTACACTTTTTATACCTTGAACTCATTTTTATACTCATTCACAAAAGGGAAATGAGTATATTGGTTTACTGCACTGTCCATCTTTTGTTCCGTTCGTCTGTCCGTATGAGCGCAAACCATTTCGACGCTATTGAAGCTAGAGACTTGATGCGCCCATTAGGGGCAAATCGGAAAATGCATTTTCCGGTATCTCAAAAAACATGCAATTTTAAGTCCAAAAGACTTAAAATTTTGAATGTATACTTGCGTTGACAGCCCAATATCAAAAGGATATGTCCACTGGGAACGTAGCAAATCGGATTATACTATATAGTGATCTATACAAATTCTTATATATCTTGAATACTATTGATGATAGAGACTTCAAACTTTGACTATACTATCGGGTTGACAACCGATGGAAAAAAAATTATGACGGATATATCTACGTCCATGCGGGGAGTAGCAAACCGCAAAAGTTTATGTCTCCTAAAGTTTTAGAGCTAAAATCTTCAGTATTGGATAATTGTGTTGCTGGTGACTCAATCGATGATCCAAAAATTAATTTTACTCGCCTTTGGGGGCGGGGCACACAAAATAATACTCTTTAAGTGGAGTGTAAGCTTAAAAGTTTTGCAATTATGTTATCTTAGACTCCTGATAAAGGATAACAGATTTTGTGCGAAACACTATATATTTGGATCCGGTTTGCCACGCCCCTTTCTTGGCGTAGACATGTAATTTTTGTCCAATCGTTAGAAGGAATCTATTGTAACGTCACTGCAAATGGGAATTACAGTCTCTAGCTTCAATAGCGGCAAAATGGTTTGCGTTCATAAGGACAGACGGACAGACAGACGGGCAGCAAGATGGATATTACACAAAACCAATATACTCATCCGCTTAGAAAATCTCACAACTTTGCGTAAGTATTTTGCACCTCCAGCTGTCATTGACTAGACAATTACAGTGCAATATCAGCGAATGAGCATCACAATGACAATACACCAAACTGTACCCACGAGTGCCATAAATTAATGAGTAAGACTACAAAAGTCGACTCTGCTCTACTACGAACAGATCTCCCTAAGGTAGTATTGGGTTCACTATTGAAAACTACTGGTTAAATACCGTTTCTTCTAAATTGACTTTTTATACTCTGTTCCCAAAGGGAAAAAGAGTATATTGGTTTTGTGCAATGTCCGTCTTGCTGTCCGTCCGTCTGTCCGTCTGTCCGCATGAACGCAAACCATTTCGACGCTATTGAAGCTAGAGACTTGAAATTTTGAACATATACTCGTGTATACCCTCGAATTATAAAGTGTTAAGATTTTCCCGATACGCGCACTAGGGGCGTGGCAAATCGGAAAATGCATTTTCCGGTATGTCAGAAGCCCATTAGTTGAAGTGCTAGAGAGTTGAAATTTGAAACGTATACTCGCGTTGACAACTCAAGATCAAAAAGCTATGGCGGATATATCTACGCCCATATGCGGCGTAGCAAACCGCAAAAGTTTATATCTCCTAAAGTTTTAGAGCTAGAAACTTTAAAATTAGCTAGTTGAGTTACTGGTGACTCAATCGATGACTTAAAAATATTTGTTACGCCCCTTTAGGGCGTGGCACACCGACAAAATACCATGTAATTTCCACATTTTTGGAGCGTAAGCTTTTGCTGTCATATCACTTTAGACTCCTTCTAAGGATTTGCCAAAAATTACATGTCTATAACCTTTGGGGGCGTGGCAAATTGGAATTATATTTTGCAGAGCTCTAGAGTTAAAATTGCTGCAGAATCACCATCACAAGAATAATACAGTAGATGGCGCTAAACTGCAATATTCTTACGTATCGGATTAAGTCATAACCGTGTACCGCTTCATAAAAAAACTAAATTCCTTGCTAAGACGGCAGAAAAAATTGTAAGAGACAAAGAAATATATGCATTTCGATTTATTGTTTAAATGCTTGAAACAATTGACCACCTAATATTAATATAGTTTTCGCATAGCCCTTCCTGTTTTTCGTATGTTGGCAATGCTTCAGACGATTCCCAAGTGGCACTGTTAAAAAACTCAGTAGGTTATGCCACTAACCATACAACACATAGATGCGTCAACTAGAGCAAAGTTATTCCACACTGAAAAATTTGTGCGTGGTGGACCACTCAACTTCGTATTTGCTCGGCTCGGTCGGTTTAGGCTCAGACAGTAAAAATATGGTCCGGCAAAATCAGTGCGCTGCGAGCGCTCAACCTAAATGGTCACATTCTCATATGAAGAACCACGACATGCTATTTTTTCCTTATTTTCTCTTCATCTCTCTCTCTCTCTCTCTCTCTCTCTCTGCTCACTCAAGTACATACATATACACGTACGGCGTACGCACAACCAGCAGCGTACCCAAATTGAAATTCGTTCGTCGAGACGTTTCATTCTTTCCCTTCTGAGAGAAAAGTATACCAAATTGCTGAAAGGGTATGCCATGATCATGCAAAATGTTTACAATTTCATTATTATTTGTGTGAAGGGTATGAAAGCGTTGGTGCGCTTAGCGAATATGTTTTTGAGACCAGCATGCACACACACACACAGTCCCTTGCTTACATACATATATGAGTATTTGTGTGCGAAACTTGCTGCCTGTGGTTGCTTGATCTTGTGGACTGTGTTGTATGGTTAGTTCTAAAAATTAAATGTGGACACATATCATCATAATTATAATCATCATAATTTATAAAAGTGTTTCTCATTCATATACATATATATTTTTTAATTTTAATAAAATATATATTTATTTTGAATCAGAATCTAATTCGGGAGGCGACTTTAACAAGTTAAGATAAACTTTAAAATGTAATATGCCAGAAGCTCCTATGGGAACAGAGTATCACGCAGTCGGTTGCGCCCGACTGCAAAGTTCTTACTTGTTATACCTTGAACCCATTGAAAATGGGAAATCAGGATATAATGGTTTTGTTAAAATGTATGTAACAAGCAGAAGGAGGCGTGGCAGCATAGTAGATTTAGCCCTGTCCATCTGTCCGTGTATCCGTATGTATGAACGCGTCGATCCCAGAACCTATAAGAGCTAGAGACTTCTTGAAGGCAAAAATCATAGAATTTAACAAGTAGACTGCTCTAGTCGAAACTGCTCGACTAAGAGATACCCTGAACCCTGGGAAGATGCGACATTCAATTCACTTTACGCTTCTTTTATACATATACACATATATATAAACAACACATACACACACACACACTCACGCACAAGCACTTTCTCTGCTACTGCGCAGTTTACGCAGCGACTGCGCGCGGGCTGCGCTTGGGCTGCAGTATGAGCAATATTATGGAAACTTATTTGTTGAATTAGTTTTCTTCTAGATGGACTTTCGTAACCAAACTTTTACAGCGTAATAATGACATTCATATGTATGTATTTGCCAAAGCACAAGTCTCTAGTATTTGAAATACGTTTTCAAATTTGGGTGGAAGGGGGCGTGGTATCCAAAATCCAAAAATTGCAAAATGTTTGTATTCATTACACGGATATGCACAATAAATTTGAAATCTATAGCTATAACGGTATTCAAAAACGAAAAAAAGTTATCGGAATTTATCGATAATAAGGAAATGGGATGAGTTATCGGAAAAATATGATAAACTCATACTGCGTAGGATATACACGAGTATACATTTCAAATAACAGATCTCTAGCTTTTGTGGTTTGCGAGATCGCTGCGTTCACACGGACGGACGGACGGACAGACGGACATGGCTATATCGACTCAGTTTGTCGAGCTGATAAAGAATATATGGGGTCTGCCACGTCCCCTTCTGCCTGTTACATACATTTTCACAAAAACATTATATCCTGATTTCCCATTTTCAATGGGATCAGGGTATAAAAATGGAATTTCAATAAGGTTTTTAATCGATAACATTAAAACGGGAATAGTTATCGATTAACAAATACCTAACTCGAACTGGGCGTGCTATACGGGGACCTTCAAGTCTCTAGCTCTTATAGGTTCTGAGATCGACGCGCTCACACATACGGACGGACGGACAGACGGACATGGCTATATCGACTCATCTCGTCTCCCTGATTAAGAATATATATGTATATATACTTTATGGCGTCTGCCACGCCTCCTTCTGTTTGTTACATACATTTGACATTTTAACAAAACTCTTATACCCCAATTTCCCATATTTAATGTGTTCAGGGTATAAAAATATATGGCGGATATATTTACGCCCATAGGGGGCGTGGCAAACCGCAAAAGTTTATATCTGAACTCATGAAATCGTCTATCGATGACCCAAAAATAATTGTTACACTTTTTTGGGGAGTGGCATATAGAAAATACCAATTTTGCATTTCCATTACCTTCGACTTCTTCTAAGGATTGTCCGTAAATAACATGTCTACGCTCACTGGGGGCGTGGCAAATCGGAACTGATAATATAGTGTTTTTCGCACTATGGATGCTATAGACTTGAAATTTGCAATATATATTCGTGTTGCCAGCCCAAGAATAATAAGATTTGCTCGGGTATTTTCTACAGTTTTAGAGCTAGAAACTCAAAATTTAACAACTAAATTACTTTTGACCTTCTCTATTGATTTGCGACAAATTATATATATTGGGGGCGTGGCAATCAGAAAATGGAGCTGGTTGCGTTTGGGCCGTGAATGAGTATTCCGTAACGGTAACGTCCGACTGCAACGGTCTTACCTGTTTTCGAGTTACGGTGCTTCAAAAAGACTTTCGTCTGGGAGTGTGGGACTTGAACCAGGTAGCAGCTACCTTGTACCCTAGTAACTCTTCGAAATGTTTCTGGGCGTATTTCTTTACTTAAAAATGGATCACAGGGCACCATTAGCTTGATATAACATCGATCCCGCTCGTTAGGGGTTTAGACATTTTAATTTTGGCTGATTTTTGACTCATTCTTATTATTTAAGCCGTTCAAGTACACACATTAAAAAGTGGAACAACTGTAGCATATAATTTTTTCAATTTGCGTATTAGATTTTATCTGTTTAATATGCATATTTGAAATAGCTAGGCGTCGGTAATTAAATATTTTCTAGCATTTTGAATTAATTTATGCTACGTGGCAATTAAATTTGGACAAAAATTATAGCGAAATTATGCCTGAGTAAACAAACAGCCGTTATCATTTTCGTTTTTGTCAGCAGCTAAAGTTCTACGAAAGAATGGTGTACGAAGACTTTATTGGAGCCAAAATCGCGCCCTTTCATGGTTTCTTAGTTGTAACTCTTATACTAATAAAAATACTGGTATCATTTTTTCTGGAAAATAAAGTTAATTAAATAGATAATAAGAAGGTATTTCAATTTTGCTTCGCTTATATACATATACATATGTGTCATTTGCTCTCAAAAAAACTGTACAATGTATAAATTATTAAATTAATAACAACACAACATGTATGATCGATTCGGTATGTTTATTGAATATAAAGTAGCGGTTATTATGATTAAGCAACTCTCAGAAACGTTAGCTAGTTGAGCGCATTGCGTAATTAAAGTTAGTATCAATTCGGTAGCAATGGCTAGTCGAATACAATATGTGAGAATTAAAGATCAATGCGGTAAAGCGGTATGCTGCGGTTTATTTATGTTTATTAAAAAGATATGATTGCAGCTAGCTATGCTTCCAACGCTGCCACGGCGCTGCCGCCGTCTCAAAGCCGCTGCCACTGTTTCAAGAACTCCAACGTCGTTGATCGCCGCTTGGCACTTTAAAAAAAAAAAAAAGAGAAAATTAAAAAAAAGACCCAGAAACTTATGGAAAAAAGCTCCGTTTATGGCGATTGGATTTTCTGCCGGATAATGTGCCTATCCACACAGTAAAGTTCACAAAGACCTATTTTAGTGGATAGCACGCAGCCTGGACTTAAATCCGATAGAAAATCTTTGGGGCATCTTCACTCAACAGGTTTATGCCAACGGGTAGCAATTTGAAAATTTTATTGAGTTAAAAAATGTCCTTATTCAAGAATGGGGAAAAATTAAGCATTTGATCCAAAACCTGATTAATTCAATGCCAGCATGAATAATGAAAGTGTTGAACAACAACAACAAAAAAACACTACCGAAAATAAATTTTAAGTTTAATATAATTTCTATTGATTTTTGTTGATTTTTTCTAGTTTTAAAATATAAATTATGAATTTTTCCCATCTACTTATTTCGTTTGAAAACATTTTGTTTAATTTTTTTTTCTCGCAAGTTTGCATTTAAATAAGTTTAATTATATTGATAATTTGATCAAGTTTAAAAACCAATTTGTTTTTTTTTGAAATATATTGATCGGTTCAGTCTTTATATTATACAACGTACTGTCCCATTTACTTATTTCGCGCACTATATATTGAATATCAGTTCTGTTCCCTCGATGATAAATCAGAACGATTTACTATCAGAACAGTAATGCGTAATTTTGGGACTCAGCTATTTGGAGTGACAAATCCAAATTCATCAATCTGGTACGTCCAGGTAGTTCTCAGCCAATTGTAGGCGCTTTTTTCTGTTGACCTCTGAAATCAAAGGATTCTTGCGCGGAGTTCGTGCGTTGTACCCCTCCTTGTGGAGCACATTTCGCACAGTATCCAGATGAACCGCAACTCCTGAAATATGTCGTTCTATATTTTTCACAAAAATTTGGTTGGATCCTTGTTTATTGTGGCCTGGATTTGGCAAAACTGCAAGTGTTGCTGTTTTTCGGCAGGAATTTATAATGGTTGAAACACTAGAAGGATATCGCTTAGTTGTTCGGCCAATTTCACGTACACCTTAGTCCTCTATGTGGAGCTATACCATAACTAGACGCATTTCTAGTGCGATTTGCTTGTCTCGACCCAAAAGGACCGTTTACTTTCCCAAAAATGGCCCAAATGAAATTCCAATGCATAATAACTCAAGTATGTGAGTCGAAGTAAAGGAAAAATTAAGATTCCCGTTGGAAATATTAAGCAACACCTAACGGTTAACGCTACAGATGAAGTATACGTACATTTTTTTGGCATGCTCTTTGGCACTTTTTTCATTTCTATTCCATAAAATGACCATAAAAGAACAAACCATAGTTAATCAATTTTCATATCATTTTAAGGGTATTTTTCACAATTAATATGCATGTAGGGAGTGTACGTGAACTTTATTTGCTTACTGTATATTCTTGTCGATATAGCCATGTCCGTCCGTCCGTCTGTCCGTGTGAAAGTAGCGATCTCGTATACCACAAAAGCTAGAGATCTGAAATTTGAAATGTATAACATACTTGCATTGCAGAACCCGCACAGCGCAATAGCAGATAAGTGTTGACTTTTCACAATTCAAGTTTCATATCCTGGTTTAATAAAAGAGTATTGGCCCTATAGAACCCAATCGTTATTACGTTATAAATTATTCAGTTGAAATAATAACACCAATATCTAGATATTTCACCGCTTAAAAAAAAACTTCAATATATTTAATATATGTATTTTTTTCCCATAAATACATTCTTTTGCTAAATACTATAACATGAATTATTTATTGCCAATTGCGTTTAATAGAACAGGTTACTTATTTACATATATTTATGTAAAATATATTTAGAAACAAAGACCGAAATAATATTTGCATGGACGTGTAAAAGAAGTGGAATGAAACACTTTCCAGGATATATCGATTGCTTGTTATGGTGTCATGACTAAAACAATCGATGAATATGAAAATTGGTGGTACGGAATTCGATAATATTTTATCTAAATATTTACCATCGCCAATTAAATCCACACGTTTGATTTTAAGAAAAATGGATCTTCCTAAGGTAACCATTTGTCACATATAATGAATCAAATTTAAATTGTTCTTTTTAGTTATCGAAAGCCCTACGTGATTTGCCAAATAGAGTGTTGAATGTTGCTGTTGAGGAACGTCTCTCACTATTTCAAAACGTGTGTGAGGTGCTTGATAATCCCGGTAAGTAACCATGTCTATGTACTTGCTACATATGTACATACATACATAGACAGTGGCTTCTATATTTTGTCGTGCTGGACTGCAAGTTTTTTTTTTTATAGTTTGTTCACATCCGGTTAATAATAGCAATAGAAATGATTTGTTTTATTAAATTTTTATTCAGCAAAACGAACGCTTGTATATTACTAGCTAACCAGGGAAGAACGAGTTATGAATACATACATATACCCCTCGGCTTAAGAAACTATAATTTTTGTATTCAAGTCCATTTAATATTAAACCTGGTTTACACATACATATATACAAAAAATGAAGTCAAGAAATTACATAAGTATTTGAGCTGTCCGCACTTGTAAGCTTCTACTTTTATATAAATGAAAGCAAAGTAATTATAAATTAAACTAACTAACATACATAGTATATATATTATCTCAATAATCAGCACAAATCTTACCTTCATCTGCGAATATTTTAGCTTATTGGAATTTTAAACGATATTAATATTAATTCAGTTATAGAGAACATATCAAATTTTGTTTTTAAAATGTGGTACTCCACTTTATATACAGTGTCCCAATAATTTCTTCGTACAGCAGCAACTGTTCTTGGAAAGGAATAAAACTTATTAAAAAAGTAAGTAAGAAAATTCTAGTCGGTGGTGCCCGACTAGGAGACCCATGAAACCCGTCAAATCTGCGTTTTTAAATATACTCAGTTATGTATTTATTGACGCAGAAAAAATGCAAGTTTGTAAAAAGAAAATTATGAAAAAACAATTTTTTTTTAAGCTGAAATTTAAAGTATAACGAAAATCAAAATTTTTTAAAATATAAATAGAGTACGGAATTTAGAGCCTAGTTTAATATGTGTACGAGATATAAGTTTTGAATCAATAACAAATAAAAAAACGGGAAATGTTATCGATTTTTTAAAACCAACTTGATAGGCGCGTGCTATACAGGGACCTACAAGTCTCTAGCTCTTATAGGTTCTGATAAGTACGGACAGAAGAGAAGGAGGCGCGGCAGACCCCATAAAGTATATATTTGGATCGTTCACTAAGTAATTTCGTTTGATGACAACAGCTGATCTTATTGAATTTTTTCGCAGCCGTTATATATTATATATATATATATATATATATATATATATATATATATATATATATATATATATATATATATATTATATATATATATATATTTATTGGATTTTGTGAAATAGTTTTCATTTGGTGCCCTATCGAAGATGGAAGATCAAAAACAACATTTTCGGCATATTTTACTTGTTTACTATCGAAAGGGCAAAAATGCAGTTCAAGCAAGGCGAAAATTATGCGATGTTTACGGGGAAGATGTATTGACCGAACGCCATCGCCAAAATTGGTTTGCAAAATTTCGTTCCGGTAATTTCAGTCTTGAGGATGCACCACGTCCTGGAAGGCCTCTTGAGGCCGATGTGGACAAAATAAAGTCGTTGGTCGATGCAAATCGTCGAATAACAACTCGAGAGATTGCAGAAAGATTAAATCTGTCAAACGCGACCGTTCACAAGCACATGAAACGTCTAGGATTAATTTCCAAGCTTGACATATGGGTTCCTCGTGTTCTTGCAGAACGAAATTAGCTTCGTCGCATTAACGACTGCGATACGCTTATTAGACGTCAAAGAAATGATCAATTTTTAAAGCGCATTGTTACCGACAATGTAAAGCGCAAGAGATCATGGTCTAAAAAGGATGAACCAGCTCAAACCACATTAAAGCCCGATATTCATCAAAAAAAAAAGGTTATGTTGTCAGTTTTGTCGGATTTCAAGGGTATCGTTTATTTTGAACTTTTTCCGGACAACACAACGACTAATTCTGAAGTTTATTGCAATCAGCTGGACAAATTAAGTGATGCACTCAAAGAAAAGAGACCAGAACTCGTCAATAGAAAAGGTGTAGTGTTCCACCAGGATAATGCGAGGCCCCATACTAGTTTGATAACTCGCCACAAGCTACTGCAGCTTAAGTGGCATGTGCTACCACACCCACCATATTCTCCAGACCTGGCACCTTCCGACTATTACTTATTCCTGTCTCTGCAGAATTTTTTTGGTGGTACAACCTTCACCTCAAATCAGGACGTCAAAAACCACTTGAACCAGTTTTTTTGCCAGCAAGGATCAAAAATTGTATGAGCGTGGAATTAATTTCTTGCCCGAAAGATGGCAAAAGGTATCAGATCAAAATGGAGAATACATAATTTCATAAAATGTCTTATAAAATAACGAAAATCGATCAGGGTGACGAACTGAGTCGATATAGCCATGTCCATCTGTCCGTCCGTATGTGTGAACGCGTCGATCTCAGAACCTGTAAGAGCTAAACTCTTGAAATTGTTTTTGTAGGTCCCTGTATAGCACGCACAGGTCGTTTGTTTAAAAAATTCTATAACTATTCCCGTTTTAATGTTATCGATTAAAACCCACATCGAAATTCAGTTTTTCAATTCTATCTCGTACATCTTTGGAGCTAGTTTCCAAATTTTGCATTTAGTTTCATTTATATTTAGTTGTATTTTGGATATTAGCTCAAAATTTTCAAATTGAAGGTTAGTTGGAAATATAGACAATATGTAAATGAGTTTGCGATTTTATACAATTGAAAAATATTCAATATAATATGTAGATCATATGCTGAAATTTCGTTGAAATCCCTTAAGTATCACAGAAGTATGTAATTAAACAAAGCGTTTTGTCAATTGCAACGTGTGACCAGCAACCCACCACCGTTAGGTCAGTGACGTATTTATTCTATGGATGTGCACACATACATTGAGACATTTAAAACGCGAGCATTCTTGTTTGTTCTATGAACCAGAACATTTGCAACTAGCACAACTTGAATTTTGTTATATGTAATTCTAAGTAGCCTTTAGTTTCGAATTTGCGACTGCTTACTTAGGCAGTGCAGTGGTGGTGTTGACAGAAGCGGGGCACGTTGTGCCGAGCAGACCTCGGTTCGAGACCCGCCGATGTCAACAGTTTTTTATTGTTTTTTTTTCACACACATTGGCGGTGTCGTTAGAGGTGATGCGCTTTGACCAGTAGATGTTGGTTCGACTCCAGGTCCGGTGGTGTTGGATTTTCTTATTTTTTTTCTTTCTATTAAATTATTATTACTATTATTCTTAAAAGAAAAACTATTTTTTTCGACAATCATGCTATTTGATTGTAAAAGTGTAAGATTGGCAATTTAATTCAATTTCGTGTAAGTTAGATAGATACAAGATACGGAATATATTTAAAAACGCAGATCGGACGGGGTTCAGATGATCTCCTAGTCGGGCACCTACGACCACAGTTTTCTTACTTGTAAAATAAAGATAATTATTCAATTCAGAGGTTTATTAGAGACTAAAAATACATAAGAATATACGCTGCAGCGCAGGCAGCCGAAAAATGAACTTAAAAATGTCCGCTACAATTTAACAGAACCTAACATGAGAATAATGTTAGCAAAAGAGATAGACATTCAGCGGTGTTTACATACATATTTTAACACTCCTTCTCAACGCGATGTCTACTTTACAGAAATGTATCATTTTAATCCTAACATTCCAGTAAATTTCTCATGTTTGACTTTACATAAATTCTTCGTTAATACATCTGATATCATTTCATCTGTGGGAATGTACTTTAGATCTATTACATTATTTTTGTACATTTCCCTTACAAAATGGTATTTTATTTCAATATGCTTGCTACGCGAATGAAATTTTGCATCTTTAGCAAGGCATTGTGCGCTCTGATTATCACTACAAATCAGCACCTTTGCCATCGGCCCGAGCTCCATTTCGTTGATCAATTTTCTAACGTATACCGCCTCTTTGGCTGCCGTAGAAAGTGCCACGTACTCGGCCTCTGTGCTACTGAGGGCGACCATATTCTGCTTCTTTCATTCCCAAGCTCCAGCAAGGTAGAATGACCAACCCGTAAAGGACTTCCGATCGTTACTGTCGCCAGCCCAGTCTGCATCAACAAAACAGTGGATAGGCACACCCGTTTTGTTATAGTGTAGTCTTAAATCTGAGGTACCTTTTAGATATCTCAATACCCGCTTGGCTGCAACCTCATGCTCCTTGTGCGGATCTGCATTTCTCTGCGCCAGCTTAGCCACAGAGTGTATTATATCGAACGAACCAATGAGCGATTGATAGCGTGTTTTATCCACCTGGCCGCAGTCAACATCATCGCACTTCGTCTGGAAACCAATTTCCAACGGAGTCGCGCTTGGCTTGCAGTCTTGCATGCCGTAATCATTCAGCAGGTTTTCAATGTACTGCTTATGGCCTATGGAGAGACTACCAGTCTTGCCATCTCGCTCAATCTCCATTCCCAAAAAGTAGTGCAGTTCACCACCATCGACCACATCAAATTTGTTTGATATGAGCTGCTTAATGTGGGCCACATCTTTTTCTCTGGTACATGCAAGTATAAAATCGTCAACATATACAACAATAATATTTAAATACCCTTTGATTTTGTTTGTATAAATGCATGGTTCACTAGCACATGGGACAAAACCAATCTCCAAAAGAGTGCTCTCCAGTTTTTGGTTCCACTCCCGACCGCTCTGTTTCAAGCCGTACAACTATTTCTTCAGCTTCAGTACGCGCTTGGGATAATCAGCGTCGATAAAACCCTCTGGTTGTCGCATATACACGTCATCGTGTAGCTTGCTGTTCAGGTATGCTGCAGAGACATCCATCTGATGCAGGTGCATCTCGTGCTCGACAGCTAACGCAATCACTAATCTGATTGAGGAGTAACGTGCAACTGGATAGAACGTTTCCGTGTAGTTAACTCCGTATTGCTGTCCGCACCCTTTCGCGACCAATCTAGCTTTAAAACGCTGAACGTTGCCATACTCATCACGCTTGGTGGTAAAAAACCATTTACAACCAATAACTTTTTCGCCTGCAGAAAGATCGACCAGACTCCATGTCTCAATGTTTTTCAGGCTGTCATACTCCATCTGCATCGCTGATTTCCAGTTTTCAGATTGTTCTGACCGAAATGCCTTACTAACACATGTGGGAACAACAACATTTCGAGCGTCTAGTACATTCAGAACATTGTACTCTTTTCGTGGACGACCTGAACGCCCAGTGCGAACAATTCGTGGTCTCCCTGGACCTCTTTTTCCTGTCGCTTGCTCCTCCTCAGCATCTTCTTTGTCACCACTTTGCCACTGCCTATCAACAGTTGTACTTTGCTGCTGCTCATCAGGATCGTGACTTTCATCATTTTGCTCGCAATTGAGTTTTTCACCTGGCTCAAGGATTAGCACATCTGACTCACGTGATGATCCTTGATCGTGCTCCAATCCTTTCCTGAACTTGTGCTCTAAAAACACAACATCTCGGGATAACAACGCTTCTTTTGACAGGGTTGTACAGACGATAAGCTTTGGCAGTTTCAGAGTAACCTACCAGTATATGCTGCTCGCCTTTTGCTGAAAACTTGTTTTTATGCTTTTTATCTAATACAACATACCAAATATTTTTAGATGAGATACGCTCGGTTTTTTCCCATACCAATCCTCATATGGAGTTTTGTCAATCAAAGCTGCAGTTTCAGCCCTATTGCGTAGATACGCAGCCGTCATTATCGCCTCGCCCCAAAAAGATTCACCAACTCCAGCATGCACCATCATACTTCGCGCCATCTCCACCAGTGTTCTGTTGGCGCGTTCCGCCACACTATTTTGTTGTGGAGTGTGGGGAACAGTTAGTAGTCTTTTTATACCATGGCTTGATAAGATTTTTTCAAATGTACCGCTCAGGTACTCACGCCCGTTGTCGCTTCTTATGGCTTTTATGCGTTTGATTTTCAGCTAAATTTTTAAAGTCTTTGAATTTCTCAAATACATCACTTTTATTTTTTAGCATGTACACCGACATATAACGCGATTTATCGTCAATAAATGTTGCAAAATAACGCGCTCCACCTTGTGATGCCGTACGCATAGGACCACAAATGTCTGTATGAACTAAAGCTAGTAATTCTTTTGAGCGATTTTCTGACACTTTGGGAAACTTCTTCACACAAATTTTACTTTTTTCACACGTTTCGCACACAAAGTCATTTGTATTACACACACTAGCTGGAAGTCCATTAACCATGCCCTGTTTAATCATTTTATTTAGGCTATCAAAATTTAGATGTCCGAACCGATCATGCCATTTCACCAATTGATTCATATTTGCATTTACATTAGCTGCAACTACTGTTTTCATGCTACTTTCAAATAAAAACAAATCATTATGTTTTTCTGCAACCAGCCAATTGTCATTGTTACTGTTTTTAACATACACTTTGTTTTTCACAAAAATTACTTTTAACCCTTTTTCAGTTGCCTTTGACACAGATATAAAATTGCATTGTAAATCTTTTACATATAAAGCGTCGACCAATTCGATCGTATTATTTTTCCACTTAAGCAACACTGTCCCGCAACCTTCGGTTTCTATGTAATTATCGCCTGCTAGTTTTATTTTCTCTTTGTGCTCACGCATATACATATATAAACATCGATTTGTCTGCACACAAATGAGCTGTAGCACCACTGTCCACACACCAGACATTTTTTGTTAATTGGATTTTTCCAGGATCGATCGTTTTTTTCGCTTACGCGTGGATCCCGAAGGCATGTAGATCTCGGATAACTTTGTCCACGCTTCTCTCGCGGTTCCACAGTGCTTGATACAGTTTATCTGCGACGTTTTACAGACAACAAAATGCTAGCTAGAGCCTTCTCATCTTTGCTATCAAACGACGCTTTCTGTTCCACTGTATCGTTCTCATTTTTCAATAACCGACCACATGTCACCGACCACAAGTCAGAATGAATCAACAGACTTTTCATCTGCACTGACCACGCACAATAGTTTTCACTATCTAGTTTCTCAATTGTAAACATTGAACTCATTTTGCACAAATTAGTTTAGCACACGCTTTAACTAATAAATCGAGTCTCATATGTGTTTTTTCCAATCACCAGCACAGCTTTCACTTTCTGCTGCCTGGGCCCATAACCTATTCAATTCAGAGGTTTATTAGAGACTAAAAATACATAAGAATATACGCTGCAGCGCAGGCAGCCGAAAAATGAAGTTAAAGCATAAACGAAAGAATGTCCGCTACAATTTAACAGAACCTAACATGAGAATAATGTTAGCAAAAGAGATAGACATTCAGCGGTGTTTACATACATATTTTAACAATAATTAAATTGTTTTGAAACATGGAATGAGTTATCAGCAATAACTTCGTTAAATGTAATTCAGAAAAAAGAGAGTAGAAGCTTTGAAAAAGCACATCAAACCAATTCCATATTTAAAAAGCTCCTAATACCAAAGTGCGGAAATATGCCCAAATCTACAAAAATTTGTTGTTCAAGCACTACAACAATGTAAGGTATTGCTTTTATGCCTATTCATGAAGTGAAATGAGTATATTGGTTTTATGCAATGTTCGTCGTGCTGTTACCCGGGTTTTTATCGGGTGTCCGTGGGTACGGGCTGGGAAATCTAATTTCGGGTTGCGGGCTGATGTGGGTTAGGCTGCTCAACCCGCTTTACCCGAAAAAAAATAAGTAAATATGATAACGCAATATTCTGTTAAATATGTTAATATATCCTTTTCTTAACTTCGTGTACAAAATCGATTCATTTTGTTATTGATTTTCTCTATTACAATTGCCATCACCATTTAAAAAAAAATTCATTTTGTTATTGATTTTCTCTATTACAATTGCCATCACCATTTAAAAAAATAAATAATAGCAAACATGAATTTCAGCTTTTAGACACGAATCACAAAAAAAAAAAAAAAAATTGCCAAAAATGCCGTAGATTTGGATATTAATAAATATTGTATTATTCCACAACTTTTCGTACAAACTAGTCAATTTTAGAGTAATTTTATTCGAAAAAGCTTGTTGTTTTCCAATAAAGCATAAGAAATAAAGTTCATAAAATTTGTTAAAAATTGTTTCGGGCGCGCGGGTTGGTTTCGGGCCAACGCCAAATCAGACAAAAGAAAACTTAAATGAAAAACAACTGAAAAACGTAATATTTAATATTTGGTTGCAAAACCTTTGTTTGCGACAACCTGCAAGCGATTGGGAACTGATTTGACCAACTTTTTGCAGATCTCTGGCTCTATGGAGTTCCAAGCTGCAAGTAATCCCTTTTTTAATTGGTGAAGCGTGCTATAGCGGTTTTGGTAAACTTTCCTAGCCAACACTTCCCAAAGATTCTCTATAAGTTATAGACGTTATAGACTATAACGTTTATATCCGAGCTTTGGGCTGGCGTTTGGATCAGTTTGGGACAGTTATGGATTAGACAGAGCCTAGCTACCATTAACGTGTGCTTGGGGTCGTTGTCTTGATAAAAAGCAAAGTTTTCAAGTATCCCCAATTTCTCCGCACTCTGCTTAACATTTTTTTTTTTTTCAAAATATCAAGGTAGCCAAATTTATCTAATATGCCATCAATAAAATGTAAAAGGCCAACTCCCGCACTCGACATGCAGCTCCAAACCATCACAGAAGCTCCACCATGCTTAACAGTGCCTATGGTGTTCTTCGGCTCAAACTCAGTGTTTGGTTTACGCCACATATACATCTTACCATCGGACCCATAAGATAATTAATAATAATAATAATTAATATTAAAAAAAAATTTTTAATATGCTATACAACCAACTGACATGATTCCAAAAATCATCGGTTTTTATCAAGTACTCTTTTGCGAATTTTACCCTAAACGCCTTGTTCTTACGGCTTTTTCTGGACAACTCGGCCATGCAAAATGCCGATGCAAAGTATTGCGCACTGTCTTGTCACAAACATCCTTTCCAAACTTGGTTTTCAATGACAACCTGAGTTCTTCTCCGACCGCTCTTCTCTTGAGTTTAATCGCTTTCTTTTGCCGTCCTGGCTTTTGTTCTTTAAACTTCCATCTTTCCGAAACCTTTTTATAATATCATGGACGGTAGATTTGCTTCTTTCGACCAGATCTGATATATCCCTAACGGTTTTGTAATAAAAATGTAGTTATAAAATTTGTCGTGCCTCAACACCAGTTTGCTTACCACGTGGAGCCATTTCGCAAAAATAATTTGTGTTACTGTCACTTATGAGCTTGAGATGCAATAAGCAAAACAAAAACGAAAATCTCCGCCAAATAACGGAACTTTTTCTTGCAGTTTTCTTTTGTCCGATTTGGTGTTGAAGTTCATAAGTCGAGACTGCTCGACTAAGAGATACCCTAAACCCTGCGAAGATGCGATATTTAAATCACTTTGTTCTTCTTTTATATATACATATACATATACAAACAACACATACACACACACATTAACACGCACGCACAAGTACTTGCTCTGCTACTGCGCAGTTTACGCAGCGACTGCGCGCGGGCAGCGCTTGGGCTGCAGTATGGGCTATATTTTGGAAACTTATTTGTTGAATAGGTTTGCTTCTAGATGGACTTTCGTAATCAAACTTTTACAGCGTAATAATGACATTCATATGTATGTATGTATATGTAGTATATAAAGTATAACCTAAATAAGCACAGACAAAATATTTCAATAATACCACCAACCCGATGGGGGTATTTTATTTGCCAGTCCGGCCAGCTATGCCCCAAATCACAGCCATGTATGGTCAGTGGTATTATTTAACTATGAAAGATAGAAAGTGTTAATGGAAACTCATTGAAATAAATAAATAGTCTTGTCCGATTTGGCGTTGGAGCCACTGTATATACTGTAGCTACGCTCATTGGGGGTGTCTCAAACCGCAAAAGCTTATATCTTCTAGTTTTAAAGCAGAAGCTTAAAAATTCGATAATAGAGTAATTGTTGTCCTCCTCTATTCCCTGTAATTTTTTACAATTTTTGAGTGTAAGTCTCTAAGTTATTTTTCTCTAGACTATTTTTAAGAATTGGACATGTCTACTATTACTGGGTCGTGTAAACTCAAAATTTAACGACAAAGTCTGGTGATCTATTGATCTATTAAAAGCTATAGATACCTCTTGCTGGCGTGACAAGTCAGAAAAAAATATATTTTTCAATTTTTTAGAGCTGGAGCTCCAAAATGGAACACTTAAGTTACTGCAGACTCCTTGACTCCTTTAGCAAAATAGATTCAACTGTTTTTAAACCCTGAAAGACTATTATGCAGTTGATAACGGCGGACAGCAACATTCTTACATGTTTGATTTATCTATATATATATTGAGTATCAATAATTGTAAGCAACAGTTAACAAAAATATTTTAAATACGTAATTTTATAATACAATTAATAGCCAATTAAGTTAGTACGAGTTTATAATTCGCCGGGTCCTCCTCTTTTTAAATAGTCCTTTTAAAGTCCTTAAAATTTCAAATTCTTTTCTAATTAATTTTTTTTTGTTATTCTAAAAATAATGAATTCTATTTTATATGAACCAAAATGATATGATTATGTATAATTAAAGCTTATGTTTCAATATTTATTTAATTCTCATTTTAGGTGTAAACTCAGCCATTATTCGAGGTATATGTAAAGTTATCGGAACAACGATATCGAAGTACAAAGATGTACCATCCCAGCTTCTGGTTCGAAAATTGCTTTGTGACTTAACAACCTCTCATCATGACTTAACTATAGAACATATGCTATCTGTTCTTAAAACACTTTTGCTAAAGGAATTACCACTAACACCTGCTCACAAAGCATGCAGATCTGCTGTTGTAGCCTTAGGATGGATTTCCTTGCTTTTAAAAAATGCAAACAGAGAATCAAATATTTATAAAACAGAAAAGTTGAGGTTATTTGAGTACCAGTCGATGTTGTACCAAACAACTCTTCTTGCCCAAAATACACGCGTTACAGAAGCAGCCACAAAGATACTATATGATTTATGGGAAAATAATGATATTTTTAAAGATACGACGACTTCATTATTTCAAATGGATGCAAATTCAAATATTACTATACTGATAATGACAATGATTCGATTTGAAACTGAGCACAGTCAGTTGAATATTTTGAAAATATATAAAATTCAAACTGTACAATTCTTCGTAAAAACTATGATATTGTGCAAGTCCAAACCGGAAAACACATTAATATCTGCTTGTCAACCATTATTATCAACACTGAATAATTCAGAATTTTCGCAATACATATATAACGATTTACAAAAGTCTATGCTACGCAGTCCCGAAAATACTCTGGAGAGCGTTGGGGTAATTTTTAATCAAATGAACATTGATTGTAGCCCTTACGCGGATCAAATTGCTACAGTTTTAATTAAGAATTTATACAGTAAAGGAGAGCTTGCTCGCAGTGAATCCCTACAATCCCTAAAAAGTCTATCACAAAAATGCTCCGATGGCAAAATTATAAAGAAATTGTTGGAACTAATTTTCTCTATTTTAAATGGATCTGATGGAAAAATAAATGTTGCGGAGCATAGAATAAAATTATTGCAGGTAATAAAAATTATATATACATATATAATATAAGCCCAATATTAAAATAGAAATTCAGAGTATAATTGTTTTGTGAAAATGTATTTAACAGGCAGAAAGAAGTTTGGTAGACCCCATAAAGTATACATATTCTTGATCAGGGCGGCGAGCTCAGTCGATCTAGCCATGTCCGTCTGTTCGTATAAACGCATAAATCTTGTAAACCACAAAACCAAGAGACTTAAATTTTTAAGTGTTTTTTTTTGTATACAATACGTAGTGCGAGTCTATAATTTCGATTCTATAAATCATCCCAATTCTTTATCGATAAAAATCGATTTTTCAAATTTGAAATCCGCTTTTAAAGCGTAGATTGAATTCTACGAATTTACTGTGGATTTTGTATATTTCGGATTCTTCATACCATGTGTGAAAATGAGCTCACATCTCTTATGTAAACTAGTGTGATCTAGATGAATGAATAAAGGCGATTTGAAGGCATAAATTATGGACGTATGCGTGGTTGTGTATATTTGAAAACGTAGATCACCTTGAGTTCAGGGCACTCGCACCTAGAGCTTTTGCACTTGTTATTATTTAAAGCTATTTGAAGCAAAAATTAGAGAAAAGAGCGTTAATCACATACTTTATAGTTCGTTCTTACTTTTATTTGTCTTTAATGTTGATGATGATATAGATATATGAAAGCTGTTGAACACAAATAAATAATTGTAAAAATAAATATTTATACATACATATGCCGACATAGGTTATGAGATATAAATCAATGTCTTATTTATTTATTTGAATGCGTCCATTCCAGCTTTTGAATAAAAGTTGATCCGCTACAAACAAAAACACAAATTCGATCTAACTAACTAATAAATAACATGAATGTAAATGTGGCTTGAGTGAAACCGCCTCACAACCGTAATTCAAATTTAATTAACTATTGTTATTAACACTATTGTTATTAAAATTGAATTAAAAAAAATTTCCTGAAAATGGCGGCCTCAATGCAGAATAAAATGTCAAAAAATAGTCAAAAAAAAATAATTTGCTCGGTGAATGTATATACCCTGAACCCATTCAAAATGGGAAATCAGGGTATAATGGTTTTGTTAAATGTATGTAACATTTCCCTGTATAGCAGGCGCAGATCAAGTTTGTTTCAAACAATCGATAACTTATACCGTTTTAATGTTATCGATTAAAAGCCTTATCAAAATACAGTTTTTTAATTCTATCTCGTACATATTTGGAGCTAAAGT